>VWZW01007827.1:733403-899000 GCA_013397115.1 Edolisoma coerulescens | reverse complement strand
TATGGCTGTCCCCTGCACCTCTGCAGGCTACTGCGGTCAGAGAGGAGGTGGGTTATGTATAAGTACAAGAAAAAAAAGTTAAGATACTGGGTTTGTTCTGTTAGTCTTTATTTGAGGTCCTTGATATGTAAAATGTCCACGGCCACAGACTGAACATTCAGAACCTCTATAACTTCTTCATAACATCTATAACTGGAAGAAAAAAAATGTTTCTCTGGAAAATAAGTGTGAAAGGAGGGAGGACAAGTAGTTCTGTTAAGCGTTGTGGCCTTTGTACTAGATAAGCAGGATTTTTGTTCCAGGCTAATGTTGGTATCTTCTCCTTTATGGAATTTAAGGATGTAAATTTTCAAGTATTTCCATAGTTTTGTCTCTCTTATTTACTAGTTTTGAAGTGTGAGGGTTTTGTGAATTGTAGGAAGGTGCTAGTAGGTGGGGGTTTAGAGAAATGGTGGGTTTTTAAATTCAAAACAGAGATTAAAACATAGTTTTCCTTTTTATTCCCTGAATGGAATGTGATAAATTTTCCACATGTGAGCCCAGCAAATCTGTCAGCTTTGTTTCTCCTTCTCTTTTTCTCCTCTGAGAAATTGTTACTGAACAAATAGACTTTTCCTTAGCTAGGTGCTTTTCAGAGCTTCAGCATCATCCACTGGTGGGTCTCAGTGGGCTGATTCAGATGCAACAAGTGCAGTCCTCTTACTGTCTAGCTTCTTTGGTTGGTTCTGCTGCTTTTATTGCAAGGTTTGGTGTTCTTGTAATAGGGTCCTCTGTTTTCTTGTTTCCATTCTTTTGAACTGAAATGTTTTATATTCTGATCTAGTCAGTGAAACTTAAGAGGGTATTGCCCTTGACAAATAGCTGAGTCTTCTGAAGTCTGTCTGGTGTGTTTTCCAGATCTCATTCTGTACTTCATCCCAAATAAAATTCTGGTTCTGCTCATTTTGTTTCTTTCCAGGAAGAACTGCAATTATTGAGCTTTTCAGAGACAAAATAACAGAAGTGGTGCCACTCCCTGGCATTTCCAAGATGTTTCTTTGTGCGTGGGGTATTTAGTTAGTCTTCAGCTGTGGTATATGAAAAACTTGTAATCAATCCATTAGCAAGTCATTATAGTCTGAAAGTAGTAATACACTCAATGCATTAAATCAGATGTACTTGCAACTTTTCCCTCAAAATTACGTGCCCAAATAATTTTGTTGATGATCTTTCTATTCATTTGCAAATATTTGGCCATCTAAATATGAATTCTATTCTGTGTTCAAAACCAAAGCCTTTTCAATTTTGTCTTATTTGTCTTCTCAAAGTGGATTGCATTTCAGAATTAGGAAGAAAAATGCAGGAAGTTAGAATGTCATGATACCTTTTCAGTTTTCTCACGAACATACGTTTTTCCTGCTTATATTAATCCTAACTTCTCTCCTCTCTACCCTAGATGATTATTTAGTGACCTAGATGATTATTTAGTCCTGTGGAACTGGATCATCACAGGAATCTTGACGTTCAGGAATTATTCTACTTTACTTCATAATTTAATTTAGTAAACAGAAAACACTTAATGGGTAATATTGTAGGTTTACTTCTTTTTTTTTTTTTTTCCTTTGGAATTTTCCTAAAAATGGCCACATAGATGGACTTCTGTTCTGAGTTATTCTCAGTATCTTTTCTCCAAGAATAGGTATAACATGGTGCCAAGGCAGAGTTGAAAAAGGTGCAGGCAATATTTGGTAGTTTCTGCTGAGGCATTGCTAGCCTCCCGTCTATTTTCTGCTTCAAACTTTTTAGTCAGGAGTAGTTTCTATTAAGGATTGTTCCTTCCACTTGATCTTCATTTCTTCTATTGAGTCTTGAAAAGGCAATTCAATAAAAATGGCCTGATTTTTTATTCATGTTCAGCTATAGATCAGCTTAATTAAATAATTAAAATTTTGGTTTTTTAACATTTTTTTTATTGCAAAAAAGCTGTCCCAGTTTTGTGAGATTAATGATGATTACTCTTCTGGTCTTCCATCTCCTCTTTTTTTAAATGGTCATGTTTTCTTTTTATTGTACTTGGTTTCCAGAGGAGGTGGTCAGGGAAAATGAGGGTGAAACCGTTCTTGTAGGAATGACTTTTTGAGGTGATTCACCAGTCAAAAACACAGCTTGAATTTTAAGTTGAATGTGAAACTGGCTATTACAAATATTTTTTTTAATTTTAGACAGAAATTATTCAGGAAACCTTTCAGTAACCACTGAGAACCCAGAACTTGTTGTTTAGCTTTTGCATTAGCAGAGAGTTTTGAAGAATGATGGCAACTTGTTGACATAAGAATTATGGAACCTGTACATTTTTTTTCATGTTACAGAGAATTTTGCCGTTGGTGGTCATTTTGTGTTTGTTTTACTATTACAGTTCTTGTTGATGAACATAATAAAAGGTCTTTTTCAAAAACTGATTTTCTTCTAAGTTTTGCTCAGTCATCATGCTCTCATAGCCATTTAAACATCATGCTGATTATTTTATTGGGCCAGATTGGTGATAATTAGGTGGAGCCGTTATTTTGATGAAGTCATTGTAGACTTGAATCTTTAATGGCCTTAGTGAAATTAATTAGTTCTAAGTATGCCATAATTCCTGCCTGTTTGTTTAAATAAATGTTTTTAGTTCTAACTATTAGCATTTTAATCACAAATTCTGTAGCATATTTTTAATTAATCAAATCTTAATTAATCAGCTTTTAAATTCACATTGTGATCTCATTTTAGACAAGCTCCAGTCCTAATATATTACAAGGAATCCTATGCCTAACTCTCTCTTTTGCTGAGTGTTCTTCTGAAAGGTGCAATTGCATGCCCACTATCAGTCCTACAGATACATAATATGTAGCATATCAGAAAGAGGCATGAATTCATCAGGGTCTGAAATGAAGATTGGAAACATATGGGTGTTTTTCGTATGAAAACAGATTCCTGATGCAGAGAATTGTCTGCAGTTGTTTTATGGGGAGCTGCAGTGAGGCTTCTGATGAACATGCTTTTTTTTTGTTGTTCTTTCTTCTTTTTCTGTATATAGTACTGTGTGGCTTTGTTCTCTTCAGTTTTTGTCCTAGTTGAAGAATAGTAAGAAAGGTAATGCTGCTGGCCCAGAAGTGAAATTAGTGAAAAGGAATAGCTGGATATAGTCAGTAGGAGTATAATGAAAAAGAGTATCTATTTAAAAGAAAAACCCTACCCCAAACCAAAACAAAACTAGAAAAAAGAACACCAAGAATGAGCAATGGAAAAATACATTCACACAAAAAAAATATCAGGTAGAACTTAAGCTTGAACATAGATTGAGTCAATCACTTGAAGGTCCAGATGTCTTTTTAAAATTATTTTTTAGGTTTGACAGTAACAATATTTGAAATAAGGTAGCCATTGCAGAAACTGTATCATTGTTTCCATAATTATAGTTTGCCACTTTGTGCTGACTCTTTATACCCTGTTTGTTTTGTTGGCTCTTTTTCTCATTCTGAATTTTATTTTTGGCTTCCTTGAGCATGGGTAAGTTTCTGTCTGCCCCAGCTCTTAGTGCAGTTAATGGATCTTCAGGTGCTGCAGATGACTTCTGTGTATGGCAGGATCTGTTTTTACACAACAATACAAAGCCCAATATAATTCTGTTGCATTATATTCTTTAGCTTGCTGTAGGAAGTTTATTGCTTGTCATTAGCCAATCTTGTCTTTTTCTGTTTTCCTGAAATGAATATTATTTTCTCCAGTATTTGCAACTTCTAGATGACATGTAATTGTCTTGCAAACTGAATGTGTATTTTTTCTACCATCCCTTAAACAAACACACCTTGCTTTTCTCCATTTTTGTGGCCTGATTGCATTTTCTTTAGCACGCTTTATTGGCAACCTCAGCTGTCAAAGTTAAATGTGTTAGGTGTTGTGTTGTTGAAGCTGCAAATAGCAACAGTCAACTTCCCCCTTAGGGCAGACTGATACTTCAGAGTCTGGTTTGTATTGAACTCTGGGAGGATTGTCATTGCACGTGGCTTGTTTCAAAATGCTGCCTGGTTACTTGCTTTGAGGAGGTCACCGTTCATAACAGAACCAGGAACTAATTTATGCAACAATCACCTTTCAATACCTGCACATAGTTGAAGTGCTTTAAAGGTTTTTTTTGTTCATCATGGCTTGAGTTCTAGTTTGTTAAGAAGCGAGAAGTTTCTTTCTGCCAGTGTTTCTGATGTTGCTTTCAAATTTTACTTACCTCATTTATATACCCCACACAATAACTATTTTCAGTTGGTTTGGTTAATGTGCCTGGGTATTTACTTAAGTGTCTAACAAGATGAATTCCTTTTGATGTTGTCTGGACAGCCTATAGCATACAGTAAAGTCTTTTGAAATGTGGCAGTAAAAGTAAAGGATGAACCATCAAGACATGAGAGTGAACCAGGAAGTCATGAGTCATTCCTTATTCAGTTGAGGCAAATGGAACCCTTTAATTTCATAAAAAAGTATGAATATTATCAAACATACTACTATTTTTTAGTATAGTTAATGTAATTACTTTGAACAGCATTGTGGGATAAGACTAGTTTTAAGAAATTAGTATCTTTGAGTTCTTGGATTTTGTGAGTCTTTCCCTTGGTACAGACAGTTTCATTCCAAAACCAAGAAAATCATTATGCCTTGCTATTGTTGTCTATTGTGGTTTTTGAGGGACAATGCCATTGACCTTCAAAAAAATTTATTCAGTAATATCAATGTATTGTTTTATTTATATAGTTATTTCCATAGGAATTCTTCCTTTCTTTCTATTCAATATACTTATTCACATTAGGGGTCACTGATCTGAAACAGATTTAGAAGACCAACTGCATTAGTGCATCATGAGGTGAGAGACCAAAGATTTGATCATTGGGTGTGTGTACTAGTTTGAAAGCAAACCAGTGAGAGACTCGAAATCAGAAGTACAATTTAATAGGAAAATTAATGCAATAGTACAAAAACACCGACAGAGTCAGGATACAACCTGACACCCTGCTGGACAGGGTGGTGGTAGCAGTCCAATTAAATGGTGGCTGCAGTCCTCTTGAGGTGATAGATGCGGTTCTGTGGAAGGGGTGATCCTGTTGAAGGGTGTGGTCTTCCTCTGAAGGTCTAGTGGTGGTTATGTAGCTCTTGTCCTCTGGGAATCCAGTAGGTAAGGATTGACTGTGGTGTTCCAAACCTCAGATTGTAACCAGGTCGGAGTGCTTGGTTCCTCCCCCTGGGCGGAGCATCTCACAATGGGATGATGTAATTTTATGAGTCACGCAGTGAGGCTGGATGGCCCATGAACAGAAGAGTATCTCTCCGGAGGGAGTTATCAGATAAAGAACACTGCCCCACCTGGTTTTAACAGCTGTCTCATTAACAGAAGATACCTCCCAGAGGGAGTTAACCAGGGATGTGTCACAGAAGAGGTGAAGAACACTGCCCCACCTGGTTTTAACAGATGGTGATAGAATACACAGTTTTGGTCACATCTTAAGTTGTAACCTAAGGCAGTGTGTTATAAAACATGGTTGAGCAAGTGAAAAACTAATGAGATTACACACTGAAATATTTTACAAAGTATATAGTTTTAATCTGTAATGGATAAATACAAAAACCTACTTTATATTTGAATAGTAATTGTGGTGAAGCACTGGAACAGGTGTCCTAGGGAAGTGGTGTATGCTCCATCCGTGGAGGTGTTCAAGGCCAGGCTGGATGGGGCCCTGAGCAACCTGGTCTAGTGGAAGGTGCCCCTGCCCACGGCAGCGGGGTTGGAACTTGATGATCTTTGAGGTCCTTTCCAACCCAAGCCATTCTGTGATTCTGTATTAGTAGTCCTTACAGTTCCTATAGATTTGTCTAAATATAGGAAGTCCTGTGAGGCTTAGGAGGATTTGGTGTAATTGTCTTGTGTTCTTGTAGCAGCCTAAGCAGAGCTTGCTCCTGGGTGTCCTGGTCTTGCCCTGTTCTTCCGTTTTCTCCCAGCCCCAGCTGCACAGCCTCACCCCTTTTGCTTTGGTCCTACATTGGTGTGTAGCTTCTGGGAACCATTCGTTTATGGGATTGGAGAAGAGCACAAGAGTTATTCTGTCGCTAGTTGAACATTGAAATAGCCCAGCTCAGCTGCACAGGCACGTGAGTCCTGCTGCCAAGGCAAAGGGAGGAGTTGTGACTTTGTGGCTGAGGCGGGGTGGGAGGGTTGGGATCTTGACAGCAGAGAAACTGGCTTGAGTTAATGTGGAACTGCAGCTTCTTCACTTTGGCATTTATATGGTGAGGCTTAAAACTGCTCATTTGCCTGTCTGTTGAATCTTCAACACTCGGGTTGAAAATATGTCAATACGGTGAAGTTCTGGACGTGCAAGCACCTTATGACAGGGTAATCTGTGTATTAGTGGTGTATGTATTAATTTTGCGTAGTAACTCCTACTCCATGGGAGATGCAGGGAACACAAGGTACTTCACACAAAGTAGGCTACTTGAGATTTGCTGCAATACAAGTGTGTATGCAGGAGCTGCTAGTAAGGAAGAGGTGCCACACTACAAATTTCACCTCTCATACTGCTCCTATATTTACATCTTTAAATTTAATTAAGCTAACTTCCCATTTCAGCTAGTAAAACTTAGGCACAGGCTGCTTCACTCTCATAAATTCTGGATGCACTGGCATTTTACGAAATATTAAAAGCTGTGCAGAATCTGAAAATAAAATGTGTTTTCTTTCTCTCTAACCAAACCTGCAAAAATATCTGAAAAGCACTTTGAACTTGAGAATAAAATTTGAATAAAAATCAGTTTTTGGAGCTCTGTTGTTCATAGAGTTTTTTTTAACGACTTAGAATGAAAATACAAATAATAAAGAATAATTTTTGTCACAATTATTAATATTCTTTTATTTTTCATCTGCCTTTCTGTCTGCAAAAGATTGCGGGTTGATAGTTACTGGTATATTCTAGACCAGCTGTTTTCTAACTGTGGAGTTCAACTTCTGTGGATATATTGGTGGACACAGTTGGACCATTATCAATGAAACATCTCTTTAATCCATTATGGTGCTTATATGTTTATCTTGCAATGCCATGAGAATGCACTCATTTTATTAAAAATGATTGTGTGCCTGGATGGGGTGGCCCTTAATCTGTTCATCCTGGGGACCAAGTACAGGGAACGTTTGTATTTTTCAGTCCCTCCTTCTAGCTTGCAATAGTACATGGCTTGTGCATTCAAGGCTAAAAGGAAAAAAAAAAAACCCACTTCTGAAATTCTGGCAACATTGGGAAAGTGCTTTGCCTTTGATTTGAAGTAAAGCAATCCTATTAAGATAAAATATAGAGAAAAACATATGCAGGAGAACTAGTAATATCTGGTTTCTTAGGGGTGTGTCCTGTATCCCAAACTGTACTGAACCTCACCCTGCACATGAGCTTGCTCTTGTTCCGTGGGGAAAATAACTTGTTCTGTTCCCCACAATGTTCCCTGGGGAAAATAACTTGAGTGGCAAAGGCAGCGAGAGCACAAAGGCGCCATGTGAGCGCAGGTCAGCCAGCAGGCTGTAAGGAGCTGGGAATTGTCAAACTTGTAGCACAGTGTTTCTAGTGGGACAATGAACTTGTCCTTTTGAACTTGTTCTGCTGAGCTCTCCATTTTCCTGAAACTTTTAGGAGCTTTGTATCTCTGAAACCTCCAGCTCTCTAAAGCTTGCTGTTGGGAGGAGTGATTGGTGGAAACAAAATGTTTGCTTAAGCCTTATTTCCTCAGGTAACTAAAAATGGTTTCAGTAAGAGTTTTAATTGCTAGCTGTGTGGTAGAAGGAGAATATATTTTAAAAAAACCCTGATGCACAGGAACTTCCACCTGAACATGAGGAAGAACTTCTTTACTGTGCAGGTACTGCACACTGGAACAGATTGCCTGGAGAGGTTATGGCATCTCCATCACTGGAGATACTCAAGAACTGTCTGGACACAATCCTGTGCCATGTGCTCTAGGATGAGCCTGCTTGAGCAGGGAAGTTTGACCAGATGACCCACTCTAAGTCCTTCCAACCTTAGCCATTCCGAGATTCTATGAAACATAGAATAATTTAAAGAGTACAGGATTTACTTGTTCCAGCCTTTAAAAATGGAACTCATAATGATCTGTCTTAATCAACTTCTTATGCTCTTGTCCATATTTAGTTCCATCTTAAAATGTTGTAAAATATTTTTGGTAAACCAGAAGATTATTTCTCTATTGCAGCAGCATGGTCAGTGTTGCTTAACATGGCTTTTTATGCAGCTGAGCTTAACTGAGTTTGAAGTCTAATCCTTTTGTTGGAGACATAAAATGAGTAACTTCTGTAGTAACTGTGGGTAGTTCTTAAAGTAATCAAAATCCAAGCATTCAAACTTGTTCACTAAAGTGCAAATAAAAAGCATGACTTGATCCCTTTTTGTGGATGGGGTTACAGTACCACTTCCTCTTGTTTGGTTTGGTGCCTGGAGAAGTATGTGTAGTTTGGAGTTCTTCCCATTTAGCCTTCCCTTTCACATCTTTTCCTTTTATTTTTATTTTTTCAGGGCAAAACAATTATTGAACTTACAGCAGAAAATCTATATAGATTTCCTCCCATAAAATGACTTGAATTCCAAATTTCTGTCTCTTGAAAGACACGCTTGCGTTCACTTAATAGCCTTTAAAAATATTTGTAGTATGATACTAATAAAAGCATTTTCCAGTGGTCTCCAAATATTCTGAAATTAATCAGATTTTTGTTGTAGCATTCTGCAAAATATGTGCTAATGTACCAAATCGAGTTTAAATCCCCACTAGTTCTTAAACCAGCTTATCAAGTCCACATGAAAATAGTCTACTTACTTAGCAGTGAGGACTTCTGATTGTGGTCTAGTTGAGGGGTTGTAATCTACCTGCTCAGACAAGTTCTTGCGTAAAAATGTCAAGCTCTATATTCACTCTGTGTTAATTCTGAAAATTAATTTTGATAATTCACTAGTAGCTGTTTAATCCCATTTAGTAAATAAGAGATAGTTGAAGAAATAGAATTAAGACTTGCCATGCTAGTAACTATATTCCTGTTTTGTTGGCTGCATACAAGAAAGGAGTGAGTAGGCACCACAAGCAGATGTGGAATAGCTTCTCTGCAGGGAAGCTATTTACTAGGTACTAATTACAGACTGGTTTAAAGTCTTTGCAGTAAGTAGAATTGATCATTAAAACCACGGGTATTCTTAGCATTTGTGCAAATGTCTTACCCTGCTTTCTGTCTTGCTGAATTCCTAATACTGTCATTTTGACAGCTGTTTGCATATGGTCATACATTGAGAAAGTGTTTGTTACATTTGGTACCTTTCAGTTTCATTTCATGGAGAGAGATAGGAGGACACAAACGTTAAAGAAGTGCCATACTCCAAACTGCAAGATTAGATTTCTTTTGAACTATTTGGCTTCTGATTAAAGAACTAAACAAATAATTAAAATGTAAGGCATTTTAAGGCTTGTTCTACTCTGGTTTTATATGTATTTTCCTTGAAAATACACTGAGTTATATGAATCTCCAGGAAGATGACTTCCCATCAGAAGGATCTAAAAATCAAGCCCAGTGGTTTTGTCTGATATTGAAAAACGCTGGAAAAAAAAATCTGATCTCTTTACATCAAAGCTACTGTGCTAATTTATAAATAATTTTGATTTTAAGCTTGTCCTGATGTTAATTACTTCGTAGAATACCCATGTAGCTCAACATGATTATGGCACAGAATTATTTTTATGCTTTGTGCATGCACGCATGCTCTGCCTCTCTTCAGACAGTGAAGATTGCCTAGAGCAAACATCTCTTACAACTTTAAGGCAAAAGTTTGAGCTTTTGCTTGCTTTGTAAAATAAGTTCATCCAACTTTCTTTTTCTTTTTTTTTTTTTTTTTAATGTAGGGCTTGTGTTACTGATCTTGGAACAAACAACTCAGTGTATTTCCAAGAAAAATACATCTGTGGCTGTTGAGGGTGATTGTAAAAAGCTCCAAAGCATTCCATAAGGGAGAAGATAGAATGTATCAAATATTTTGTGTGGAGCATGATAAATGTTTTTCCTGTTACAGTGGAGATGTAGCAAGGAGTAGTAATTGAACACCTTTTTGAAGTTATGTGTCTGTAATACTACGAATGGATATGGAGATCAGTAACATTGATATCAATAATTGTCCTCCATCACTTCCACTTTCATGTTCTGTGTACTCATGTGTTGTGTCAAGAAGTAAAATGGAATTGAAAGGAGAAAGGTAGATGCTTTTCTTTGGAAAGTAAGCTTGTCTTCATACCCACAAAATAAATAATTCCTTGCATGAAGGAAGAAAAAATTTGAATTTCCTTGAATGTAATTTAATCTTACTAAGTATCTTGAGTCATGAGCTAAACCCCATATATTTCACAATTTTGGGGAAAGTGAAATCACCACCCTTGGGAGGTTAAGTGGTCCAGTTTTATTTGCAAAGTGCTGTTTGTTTTTTCAGTAGTGCTCAGGGCTGTGGTCAGTGCTTGGCCAATGCAAATAAAACCACCACATCGCACACAGCGCACAGAATCACTTGAAATATGCCAGGATGGAGGCACTGAGAATAGGAAGGGGAGGAGGAGGACTTGACTGCTTCTTTTAAGAGTGCATTCTGCCCGAGTGCACTGTCTGATTTGTATTTGTTTATTTATTTATTTTCCTGTTTGCTTATCTCAGCAATAGTATAGTGTGATATGGAATAGAGGGAAAGGAAGTATTTCTGTAGCTTTCATCGCAGGGAGCTTTTTCCCAAAGATGATTTGGTTATGATTTCTTTGGCTGGCTTGCCACAATCATTTCTAAAGGCTACTTATCAGATGTACTGTTTTATTAGCATACTTGGTATGCTAATCTCTCCATAGATGACCTCTTTTGACCATGTGAAATAGGGTAATTTTTAAATTATTTCTTTTATGCAATTCCTTAATCTGAAGGAGAGTGATGGACAAAAAATGAACGCTTGATTGTTTGAACATGAATTAAGCTACTCTTATAAGCAGTTATTAGCCTTTATTTTAGCTGTTTATTGAAAGCAACTTTTGAAAAGTATTGCCATTCAGTGTAGGGAGGCTGCAGAGAAGTACATTGATGAGAAGTGATTTTATGTTAATGATTGTAAAGATTAGGAATGCGAAATGAGCTGTTTCTTTAAAAAATGCAAAATGTCATTATTGTCTGTTATCGAAGAATAAAACAGGATCATTCTTTTAAGTCTTAACAGCTTTATCCTAGTGGCCAATAATGGAGTAGGCTTTAATGTTTAGATAGGACAGCTGAAAAGGAAAAATTAAATCTTCAGGTACTTCTCATTACTATGAGAACAATCTATGCATAAAAAGGCTTATAATTGTTGTGTAAGACTGTAAGACTGTACAGTACCAGTCCTAAGCAAAGTTTTCTAATTAGTCTTTTAAGGATTTGTTTGTTTACCAGTGTTCTCTGTAAAGACAACCCAGTATTTTATTTTTTTGTCAAGTTGGTGTAGGAGTTTGATTCAATCTGCTGTTCGTAATACAATTTGATCTCTTAGCTTCTACTAGGGATTGTGATATGTGGTTTCTTTTCCCCCTTAATAGCTTCTCACATTTTGGGGGTTTTTTTTGGAGGGGGATAGTGGCTTAGCCACTTCACCTGCCAGTTCCCTCAAGACCTGCATGTCTCTCATCAGGTCCAATGGACTTGTGCACATTCATGTTCTTTAGGTGGTCTTGACACTGATCTCCTACAGTGGATGGTTCTTTGTTCTCCCAGTCCCTGTCTTTGTCTTCTGGGACTTGGGTGTTGTGGCTGGAGCTTTTGCTGGTGAAGAACGGGGCAAAAAAGTGGTTGAGTGCCTCATCCTTCTCTGTATCCCAGGTAACTAGGTCACTCTTTTCCTTTTGGAGAGAGCCCACATTTTCTCTAGTATTTATTTTATCTTGACATATCCAAAGAAACTTTTCCTGTTGCCCTTGTCATCACTGGCCAGATTATTCTATCAGGGCACTAGCTTTCCTCACCCGATCCATAGCTGTTCATATGCTATTTCTGCCAAGCTACTTGTCCTTGCTTCAATCTTCTGTAGGCTTCCTTTTTGAGTGAGTTTGAGTTTGTCCAGAAACTACTTTTCATCTATGCAGGCCTCCTGGCAAACCTGCCCAACTTCCTCTCTCTTGGGATGAATCACTTCTGAACTTGGAGGATGTGATCTTTGAATATTAATGAGCTTTCTTGAACCCCTCTTCTCTTCAGGGCTGTATCTTAGTCTAATGAATACACTGAAGATCCCTGAAGAGGCCAAAGTCTGCTTTGCTGGAGTGCAGGGTAGCAAGCTTGCTGTCCACCCTCATCGCTGCCCTAAGGATCTCAAACTCCTCCATGGAGTCACTGCAGCCAAGGCTGTCCTTGAGCTTCACGTTCCCCACCAGCCCCTCCTTGTTGGTGAGAACAAGGTCCACCAGCCCCTCTTTGTTGGCTCCTCTAGCACGTGGAGAATGAAATTATGACCAATGTGTTCCAGGAACTTCCTGCGCTGCTTATACCCTGCCATGTTATCGCTCCAGCAGATACTGGGGTGGTTGAAGTCCCCCATGTGGACCAGGACTTGTGAATATGAGGACACTCCTGTCTGTCCATCGAGGGTCTTATCTGCTCAGTCTTACAGGTTGGGTGAAGCAGACACCCACTATAATGACACATGTCCCTGCCCTCCTTTTAAACCTGATTCATAAGCTCTCAGTCGGCTCCTCATCCATCCCCCGGTGGAGCTCCATGCTAGTTATTGATATGGAGGGTGATACCCCCTCCTTTCTGCCTTGCCTATCATTCCTAAAGACCCTGTATCTTTTGTTCCAACACTCCAGTCACAGAAGCCATCCTACCATGTCTCTCTGATGCCTTCCTGGCAACCGTAGTTCAAAGGCCTCTTCACCAGCTTGACAAACCTGTGCCCAAAGATACTCTTCCCTTTTTCTGATAGATGAGCCCCAGCAGACCAGGTTTTTCAAAGTGAGTCCCATGGTCTAAGTAGCCAAACCTCTCTGTGTGGCACCAATCCTGTAACCATTTATGGATTCTCCAGATTCAACTGGCCCTTTCAGACCCTTCCCTTTAACTGGGAAGATTGATGTAAAAACTGCCTGTGTTCCAGAGTGCTTTATCACTGCTCCCAGGGCTCTGTAATCCTTAGTACTCCTCTGGTTGCTCCTGGCTGTGTCACTGGTACCCACATGAAATAATAGCAGCAGATAATTGTCACTGGACCGGATCTTTTTGCATACTGCGACACTCAAATGACTGATAGCCATCAGGTAAACCTTAGGTTTCATACATTCCTTTGCAGCATTTGTATGTTGATATTGGTATAATAGCAAAGGACAAGATCTCAGTATTCTTTTTTTTTAGTCATTGTTATATCAAAAACAGAATGAGATAAGGTGTTTAGGTCACTGTCTCTCAAAATCAAAACCCCAAAGCAACTTTGAGTGCAGCTGCACTGCTGGCAGAAAAAAGAAGTCTATTTCAGTTGCTGTTCTGACAGCTATTCCTGTGTGTCACAGCGGTAAAATAGACATGGATCTAATTCTGACCTGGACCAGAAGGAGAGGATGCTTGTGCAGTCCCAGAGCTGCAGCAATGTTACAGGACAGATTTGCTGCCTGACAGAGGGCAACAGCTTCGTGAGCTGCTTTCTTGCCCTTATTCCATCAGATGCATGGGGTGACCTGGAGGGCAAGAAGAGAGATCTCAAACTCCTTGAATGCAGGAGGAAAATCTCCTCCTCCTGTAATATTCACAGCTAGAAGGCCTTTTTTTGTAATTAAATTACGAGGAAGGAATGCTTCTTCCCTCAAATGCTGCTGAGGAGTCTGCGGTGCTAACCTGTGCGAGGGCCAGGCTGTACCATCCCATTGCACCACAGTGAAGCTGAAGGTGTGGCTGTCTGTCTCCTCCTCCCCCTCCTCCCCCGCACTCTTTTCCTTTCTCTCCTAGTCCCAGACTACCTGAGAAATACACTGCTGTTGCTTTATAGATTTGGTACAGCTCTGTAACTCTTGTTTTAGTCTTTTATGGTAGGCCGTATAGGTAATGTGCGTATCTACCGATGTAGGATTGTACTAATTAAAGAGTAAGGGGCATGACTGAGCTTGATGTCCTGATGTGTTATAAAGCAGTTTCTTGCTTTTTTTTTTTTGTTTGTTTCTCATCTGCTAATTATATCTAATTAGTTTTTTTTTTCTTCTTAAGCTTAAAATAGCTTTTAGAAAAATCTTTTTCATAATAGTGGATCTAGCAGATGTTCTCTGTCTATAAACAAAAGTTCTGGGGATTTTTCAGACATAAGATTCAAGGAGATTTACATGTTTTTATTTTGCCTTCTTTCCTCCTCCATCTCTCTGTAGAAGAACATCAACCACAAGACTAAAAGCATGGAGGGCAAAGAAG
This sequence comes from Edolisoma coerulescens, assembly GCA_013397115.1. NCBI lineage: Eukaryota > Metazoa > Chordata > Aves > Passeriformes > Campephagidae > Edolisoma > Edolisoma coerulescens. The sequence goes on along the minus strand of VWZW01007827.1, from coordinate 884,512 downwards.
GTAAAAGGGAATGGTATTGCAGAGTAGTGATTAAGAAGGTTTCTTTGCTCTCAATATTTCTTTTGTACTGTAAAATTTTGTCATGGCTACATCTTTCAGTCCATGCTGGAAATGACATCTTTTAGACATAGTGTAGGGCTTCAGTATGATTTTTTATTCTGTTTTTCAAGAAATTGTGGCCAAATTCGGATATTTGAGCTGAGGTGGAACAGGTCAAATACTTCAGAAGCAGAATACTCAAGGGTATCATTCTGTTGCCCTGTCAGTTAAATCTTAGTAAGTTTAGGTGAGAAGCCAACAGACCAAGGAAGACTGAGATTTTTGTGAGATGCTTTGGTTTAGTGATAAGGGCAGTTATCCTAATCGCCCTCCTGTTCCCCATTTGAGCAAGGAAGTTAAATTGACTAGATAGGTCCCTTTTCTTTCACTTGAGTTACCTGTTTTCTTCCACTTTACCTATTTGCATGCTTGCCGTCCAGTTCCACTCTTGTCCAATAATTGAGTAAAATTTTAATGAACTTTATAACTAATATCAATATTTCTTTATATCAGTGAGAATAGCAACAGTTTCATGTTCAGGGCTGTGTATAGCATTTCAATGTTTCTAGAGGGATGTGTTCAGGTGAATTTTCCAGTCAGTGAAATATTTGAAAATAACAATACTATCTTGTTCAATTGCTGAAAAATTAGGGTTGTTTGGTCATTTTTCCTATGTATGTGAGTACATCTTCTCATTTTGATGAAGAATTTCAGTGGGTTTAAGCATAAATTACCTTATTTATGCATCCTTTGCCTTTTATTTTAACAGCCTTTTAAAGGAATGTTTTGATTAACCTTTATGGCCAACGCTGTAGTTTTCTCACTTCCCCTTGTGAAGTACACTTGAGTGTACAGAAGGTCCATAAATACGTAAAAAAATATTTTTATTGATCATTAGCCAAAACCATTTAAATTTAGATGGGTATTTATTCATTTAAGGGTTTTGAGGAGCAACATTACACACTACTGTGGCATGAAACATGGCTTCTGTAGATTGAATTCTGGCTCTCAGCAGAAGGTTCCTCAGCCCTGGAACTTTCTTTTTTTTTTTTTTTTTTTTTGGGTTTGCTGGTTTTGTTGAGTTTTTTCCTGCACAAGATACCCTCTTTGTTAACGAAATGCCTTGGTATACTAGCACTTGGAACTGATGCGAATAGTTTCAGTCAGTAGGCTGTTGTCTGTGCAGCCCTCTGTCTCCCCTTCTGGGATGACAGCAACATGAGCAGTGAAGGCAGCAGAGAATTATGAGAGCACCAAGGATAGTTTCATGAGTAAACATTTAGAAGCTATCCTAGAGTATGACTTATTTTCTTGTTTTTATAGTCCCTATGATGGCAGAAGAGCCATCTACCCTTTACTTTGGAAAAGTTGTCTTAATTTTCTAGCCACCCTATGTGTGGCTTTAAGCTTACTTTGCAAAAGAATTAGGCGTTCAGAGATGTAACAGAAATAAATGAGACCCTTTGAACACCAGTATGTTGTGTGAAACTAGGTACTTTAGAATGAAATGCTGATGGGTTTGGAACTTGAATATTCAAGACTAAGATATTTCAGTGATAAAAAAAGCTCTCTCCAGTTCCCCATTTACATGAAACCCTCTCTACAGCTACTTGTGAAGATTTTACCGTAAGTGTTAATGAATTTCTCATATGGTGGTGTTGAGCATGGCAGATGAAGTCAGGAGGAAGTTAATAATTCAGGAAAGGTTTTTAGTGATGTACAGTAAATAAGGCACAGGCTAATCACTTGATGAGGAGAGGGAAAAAAAATACTGATTAACTGACTGTTAAGCTCTGTGTTTTAACCTGAGTACGGTAGAGTCCTGATTAAAATATGTGGTGATGTAGTTAAAGGTTGTTTTCCAATGCATGTATGTAAGTAGGTTAATTATGATCACCCACGGAACACTTTGTGTGTTGCAGTACCCCACTTCAGAGGGTTTTACAGAGTACACAATATTATTGTGCTGTTTACCACTTATAACTTCCTAGGTTTAAATCAATTATCTTTATAGATTACTTTTTAATATCAATCATACGGATACAGTAATCTTCTCAGGGTTGAAGTTACCTTCAGTTTGGTCTTTTCCTTCTTTGGCTTAGATTTCTCCATTTCAGTCAAAATTAGAACTGCTGGCACTGGTATTTTTTATTACATTGAACAGTCAATAAGGGAGTTGTGGTAGGCACTTTTCCAGTAGGTGTTGTTTGCTGACAGCATTTCTTTGTGATTTGGTTACCAGCTTCAGGTCTTCTCCAGTCATTACTGGCTCCATTACTGCTCTCGTTTCTGATTTCTCCCTTGTCATGGCTTACTTCTGGCATTTACCTTTCCTGAGTCCTGATTCCAGAATCTATCTAGCTCCGGTTCAAGTGTCTTGTCCTGGTGTGCAGGTGTTCTCTGCTGTGTCTTCTGCCCCTCATGTTTGTTTCAACATTGGGTGAGTTGAAAGTTCTGGGGAAAAGATGCCTTATTTTTGGTTCTAACTGGCTCTCTAATACTAAAACAGCATGCTCCACAAACTTACTTAACTACCTCTGTGTAGACAGATGTGTTGAGAGAATTTATCTCTGTCCTTGTTGAATGAATATACTCGAGGAAGGTTTTCAGAAGCCTCTTGCTTGTCTGCATTTGGATGGATTTGCACAAGAGCAGTAATGCAATGTACAAACTGATACTCAGGCCTCCTGCCACATTTCAATACCTATTTGCATATATGAGGTATAGCTAATATTTTTTTAAAGGTAGTGACATAAAATGTTTTGCTCTAACCTTGTTTTAGAAATATTTGAGTCATTTCTTCAGAAATTTCCCCAAATTTACTAGGCAGTTGTATGAGAAGGTAAACTTAATTTTAGCAAATATTTTAGCAGCTGGAAACAGGAACTTATAAGGGCAAATAAAGGGCAACAAAGGGCTTCTGGCTTTGTCAGTACTGTGTCTCAGCTTGGTGCAGGGCTTTTTTTAATGTTGTTTTAAAATACTCATAAGTAGAATTTGTTGTACAGTAATAGGATAATTGTATACCATTAAAATTACACTATTTTCAGTCTTAATGTGGAGGACTGCAGTGCTTAAAAGTTAGAATTTCAGACATAGATTATGTTTAATTTAAATTTTAAACATAGTTTTTTGTTTCTCTGTAGGATTTGTGTCTCTGTTCACTAATAGTTTAGTTGGAGCTGTTTTCAGCTACAGGCAAATACAAAAATGTAGACTGTAAAATGCTCAAATGTGAGATTATTAAGGATTTTTATTTGCAATAACATGACTATCAAAACTAATCTTGGCAGTATCTCTTTAGACATTTGAAATTGGTTACACCCATGTTTTGGCTGCATAATACAGGATCTTAGTTCTTAGGAGTGAATTATATTTACAGAGATGATGCAGCCAATTTCCCTGTTGCTGCCTCATCTGTTTCAAATGACTTATTACCCACATGTGCATGCTGACACGCTGGTTACTGCCTTTTGGAAGTTGTAGTCCTTTACCATAAAATGCTGTTTCTTCTGCAGATAAGGAAATATTTTGCAGCTACCATAGATGTCTCATCAACTGACTTGCAGATATCTAGAATGAAGTTTTGAATGATCAAGTCTTGATAAAATATTTGCTAGTTTGGTTAAAGACTACAACACAATACTGCCGTTTTAGGAAATACTAATAAAACCAAATGCTTCAATAAAGCATTTAAAATTCTTTTTCCTGGGGTAGAAATATTTCTGGTCAATACTTGATCTGAAAAGTCTAGTCTGTACTGGAGTAAGACAGGTCCATCTGGGACAATTTCCTGTTCTGCATCAACAAAGGCTAGCTAAGGAAGAGAGGTTTTTTGGTAGGACAGTGAAACCCCAGTGGAGCATCCTCCCAGCCCCTCAAAATGCACAGTGCATGCATTTCCTGGGCTGTAAGTGGGATCAGTGCGTGTAACAGGATTGATAGTAAGCATTCATGAAAGAAAAAAATTGCTTTTTGAACCCTGTGTAACCTTTTAGTATCCATAACATTTCATTGCAAGAATTATCGTGACCTAAATTTACGATGTGTAAATGTGATGATTTTGCACCTGTCATATAATAATTTCATTTAGTATCTCCTAGGCGGTGAAGCATCTTTCATCCTTATATTGTTCAGAATACTACAGCCAGAGTACTTAAGACAGCAGTGTATCCAAGACAGCAGTGTATCCAAAACATTGTAAGCTTTCATGAAGTTTTTGGAGTACAATGTAATTGTCCACATACTGTCTATATGACTAATAAGTATGCAGTTCCATATCCAATTTTTAATGCACTTTTTTAGTTCTGATATTGAGCAGCTGTTGCTACTGGATCTTGTTTTCAGCCAGTTTTGCTATGCAGATTCCAGCATCACTCTGATCAAAGGCCTTGGTTTATTCTAAAGAATACTTTAAAATAAAATATGTATCTAGGTTGATGGTTTCTTGCAGTTGAGACAGCAAGTGTTTGAAAAGAACAACATTATTAAGTTCGATAGAACTGGTGATGGACTTTTAACTACAAATGTGCTGCCAAGCTGTGTGGCAATGATTGCTCTGTATAATACATTTTTTAAAATTATTTCAGATAGCTTTATTTAATCTGTTTGTTGTCAGGCTTTATCATTTGTGGGAAGTTTGGGGTGTTGGTTTTTTTTTCCTAGCTCTAGTTGCTGACCTACTTGTCTGTTTTGTAAATAAAAATAGTTTTCCTCTTTTAGAGTCAGTCTACCTGTGTAAACTACAGCATAGTTTTTACTAAGAAATTTTTCCAATTTTCTAATTTTTTTTATATTGTCTTGGAGATTTTCGTATGAATTTCCAATTAGAGCAGGAAGGCCAAATGGTGCAAATGTAATTATGATAAACAGATGGGAGATTTTAAAAGGTAGTAAAATATAAACAGAATGAGGAGCTTTGATATTGAACAGCATGCTTGCTGTCAAACATCCGTTTAATTTACCTGTTAAAATCTGGAACATAGGCTGGCCATTTGTGATACTTCCTTTTTCTTTCTTAAAGGGAACTGAAAAATGTCATTTGATTGACCCAGTTTATCTTGTCATTTTAAACTAGATTAAATTAAAAATAAAAATGTTAATTTCCTTCAAAGGTGCTGAATAAGCCATTTTAATTATTAAAACACATATTTAGTAACTACATCACTTTAAATTTTATTTCAACAAGTTCTTATTGTAGATATAATTTTTAATCCTTTTAGTTTCTAGGAATAAAATATGTTAGAGATGCTGTATTACTTATGTTGAGTCAGATAACATTAAGTGGACATACGTTTCACTTGAATGTGTTGTGATACAGCTGTGGAAAGATAATTCTATTGTAATTATTACTATAGAAGAGAATACTGTTGCAATCCATATTTACTTTTTTATTGAGTAACTCTTTAGCAAATAAAGTCATTCTAAATCCTTCCATGTGAACTGCATTAATTTTTTTAAACTGGATTGGCAGCTCTGCTGGTACATTTTACCACCTGACATGGGATGCTTTTGACTTGACTGTTTTGTAAATATCTGCTTTTTCATGTCACATGCAGTTTTGACTTAAACTTAGTTATCTTTATGTGTTTTAGTAATTTATGGTGTCTCCTTGATTGTAGTCTGTCTGATGGCGTAATGCTGGCATTTTCTTTTTATTCAGTGTTTCCGTGTTAGCCTTCGTTTTGAGGACCTCACTGAATTCTTGGTGTTATTCAAGAGTATACTCAAGTCCACTACAAACTTATGTCTACTTACAGTACATTTGCTAACCTTGCAGAAATTCGCTAATTGACATATAAATAGAAGAGAAGAGAAATGCCAGCTATTTGGTATTGAGAGAAAAGCTAGCTGGTTGCTTTTGATTTTCTTTAGCTTCTCTTTTAATGAATACAGTGTGGTTATGAATGAATGAAATAATTGCTTTGGCTTGCATTTTCTTTAAAAGGGATTTGGAATACTCCAAAAGGTTTTTTCAACTGTTAGCCATTGAATTACTCTGGAGAGAATTTTAATCATATTTTCGTCCAATTTCAAGTACATCATGTTATGTGAAGGAGTTTTCCGTAAAAGATTTTATCCAGTTTTATGACATTTTAAATAGCTGTGTTTTTTTTTCTTCTGTTTTATGGAGTATGTTGGACCTTTTATTGATAAATAAAGGTAAACTTCTGTAGGGGTACTTCTTTTGGATTTAATACTTACAGATAACTTCTAATTTGTTCATTTTGCTCTGCTTTGTTTGCAATACTAAATGCACACTGATAAATTTCCAAGATACACATTTTATCGTGAAAATCTGAGATTAAATAAGAAGCAGAAGTTCGATTAATTTAAAGCTCCTTTGATTTGGTGGTGTACAGAGGACTTGAGCTTAAAATCAGATGAGGTAGTTCTTTTTCACAGGAAAAAGGCACATGCAAGTTACTTGCTGCACTTTGTGAATGTTTGCCACATTGTTTATTGGTTGTGATAGTGAAGCATTATTGTAGCAATTATCTTGATAATAAGCGGTCAAATGCTAAAAGCTTTCTGACGACTTGACATACAACTTTGGCATTAGCTAGCTGCTTGTTCCTTTTGCAGAGGGTTACCAATTAAATTTGCCTAGTTGCATGAAGCAGAGCCTGAGAATATGTAAATCTGAAGCCTGTCGCTTCCTGTGATTGCTGGATTCAGTACATGCTATTGAGAATGCTGTATTTTCAGAGGCTTTTTGTATTCTGCTCACAGTGTTTGCTGAGCAGAAACTGTAGCTAAAAATAACTAAAATGAATTTCTCTGTCTCTCTTTCTTTCTCACTGCAGGATGACGTAGCTTTGCCAAGGATTTATCAGCTAAGCAGAAAATGAGCTTAACATCCTGGTTTTTGGTGAGCAGTGGAGGCACCCGGCATAGGCTGCCGCGAGAAATGATTTTTGTTGGAAGAGATGACTGTGAGCTGATGTTACAGGTAATTGTATCAGCCTTCCATGTGCAACTGCTCAAATCGTAAATTTAATGCACCAGCTTCATGCATTCCTTTCGAAAAACAAATTCCCCAGTTGCTGGGGGAGCAATTGTTTTGAAGAATCTTTTGTGTCCATAGAAAAAAAAAAATAGTTTAAATGTATTGCCATCAATCATGCAGTTACTGCTTAAGTACAGAGAATCACATCTTCTTCATATAAGTCACATGCAGAATGCAAGAATAGAAGATGAAATAAATTTTGCAATATGACCAGTAAAGTAAGTAGACTGTGTTCCATAAAATGTGATAATGTTAAGAGCTGGATGCTTTTGAAAGGAGCCTTCTTTTTTCAGCAACTTGTAATCTAATTTAGTCACATGATTTGATGTAACTCTGTCCCCATCCATGATTGTGTTGTACAAAGGAAAATGAAGTTAACAGAGAAGAGTATTTCTCTATCTCTAAGGAAGTTGAATGACTCAGTTTCAGTCGAATTGAAAATACTGAAGTGAAAATAGCTTGATCCTTCAGTAACTTCCTCAGCTTTGAGGATCACTCTGTGGAACTCTTAGATGAGTGTAGCTGTGTTGTTCTGTAGCCATATTGCACGCACGTTGCCCTGTCAAAGCTGTAGTCCTCTGAGCTGCCTTCTTCTAAATTATATTTTTTTGAGTGACTAATGATAGTATTTTGGGAGTTTCTTCTTAAATTTTTGTCTTTGTTTACCATAGAGCTCTTAAGAAGATTGAACTTCAAAACTAATATTCTCAACCCTTCCTACCATTCAACAAAATATTTTCTTTTGGATTTTTTGTTCCCAAAAGTTCCGTATGCAGCCATTATTGGCCAACTTAGAATCTTACTTGCAAATGAAGTGCCTAGAGATGTAATCCTACATGTATTACTCAGAATGTAGCATCTCTAGTAAACTGTGTTTGGCTCTCAGCCTCAGAAGGCGTTCAGATGTTTTATTGGTGATGTTAAAAAGCATTTCAAAATACTCTTTAATTTCTCTTCAATGACAGACAGGATGATGACTTGGTAATTTATGTGGGAAGTATTAAAAAAACCCCAAACAGACGACAAACACACAGATAAACCCATCAACATCCAAAACAACAACCAAAGAAAAGCAACCAAAATGCCCCACTCCACTGGTTCCTGCCCTGTAGGTTATAATCCACAAATGCTTTTATTTTACTAGTAACTTGTTTTAGAGGGCTGTTGTTTGTAACTAAGGGAGTGTCTTCATTCTTCTCTGCTATGCCATCTGTGGTAGATCAGTCCTTAGAGTGAAGCATTTATTCTTTTGTGTTACTGAACTTCATCTTCAAAGGTAGCTGCCTCTTTGATTAATACTGTGAATAGACTGGAGTTATTTACAAACATTATTTGTTATGCATTTACTTCAGAGTTAGTGAAAAGAATCAAGAATTTTCAAGAATACTATTTATAGCCTGCTGCTATGTTAAGTCTACATGCCAGCATGACTGTAACACCACACAGTGCTCCAGGGGGAGGAACCCACCAAAAGAGAAGCTAATAATGTGTTCTTGTTCTGTATGTATAGCTCTTTGTGTAGGACCTTCCTTTCCACTCTTGACAACTTGGTTGTTCTCTTACTGCAAAGCATGTGGACAATGCATGATAAAGAAAGCAGAATTTAATGCTTTTATTCATAATTGCTTGACAGAAAGTATGTTATAAAGGCCTTAATGAAAAGAATTTCGACTCTGTTTCATGCTTGATAGACCTCAGATCTGTACCTAACACTGTTGTTCTAAGATGTTTTGTTCACATCTGGGAGTACAGATTTGCCTTTTTTTGTAGATGTGTTCAAACATAATGTGAAGTCTTCCTGTTTAGCTAGCTGCTCCATTGCATCAGCCTGCTTGTGGGTAAATACTGCATTTTCCCCTTCTTTCACCTTTATGGTTAGAAATCTTTTTGAATGTTGATGGAGAAATCATCTCCAAGAAAAAAAAAGTCTGTGTTATTCACAATATCAGAATTATTTGCAAAGAATAATGCATTTATTTCCTGTATTCTGAATATTTTCTTAGTAGTCTGGATTGAATTGAAGATTATCTATCTAAAATAACACCAGTTACAAATTTTTTTTAACTGAGGATGGAATTTTCCTCTTTACATTCATATGACTCTTACTACAGTTATTCTGTGATTCTTATTTCTGCAGACATATATTAATCTTTGTACTGGGTCTGGCTGGTTGGTGCTTTTTTTTTATAGAAGCTGTTACGGTACTATGTTTTGGATTTGTGGCCAAAGCACTGTTGATAACACCCCACTATTTCAGGTGGTGCCGAACAGTGTGTGTGCAGTTTCAAGACATTCTCTCTCACTCTTCTCCTCCTATACACACTCGACTGGGGAGGTGCGCAAAAAGTGGAGAGGGAGCACAACCAGGACAGCTGATCCAAACTGACCAAAGGGATATTCTGTGACATATAATGTGTCGTGCTTGGCAGTGAAAACTGAGGCGGGGGTTTTGGGGAAGATACCCACTGCTCAAAGACTGTCTGGGCACTGGGCTGCTTGGGGGAGGTGGTGGTTGCCTTCTCATCTCTTGTTTTACTTCTTTTTCCTTCTTCCTCTTTCCTTTGCTGCTGACATTTGACCCCTGAGTTCTTTCCTTTTGCTCTTCCTGTTCTATCTGACATCCCGCTGGGGCAGCAGAGGCTGAGTGAGCAGCTCAGTGTGATGTTTAGCTGCCAGCCAGGGCACCGCAGTCTTATAAAAAGGAATTTTAAAAGCCCTTAAATTTGAATGCAAGGCTGCAATAACAAAGCCAAAGGAGAAAAGGCATTTAAAAGACTTGCACAGTCTTTGCACCTGTAAAGATCAGCTGAAATGAATAAAAAGTATGTCGAATTATATGCAAGTAATCTGAAGAGTAATCTGAGGACTATAATGTTATGCAGAATTTCAAGCTTTTCTGTAAAAGCCACTGACTTGAGTAATTGTTCTTAGCACTTCAGATGATGTGACACAGTATCATGAAGCTTTGAGGATCTTTTTGTGTCATTTCTGTTTTAACTTATTTTTAATGGGACATAGAACATAATGATAATTAAATAAATTATTTTTAATACAGTATGTATTTGAATAACAAAATTGAAAGAAGTTCAGAATTTTTTTCAATAGCTTAGGTAAAAATAGGGTAATTCTTGGTGCCTTGGTTCCACTTGAGTGTGGAAAAATGTGATCTCTGCTTGATATTGTAGGCTCAGCAGAACACGCACATCAATGCATTCCATTGTATTGAGATTGTTTTCACTTGAAAGGTTACTAAGTTAGTAGAAAATGAACCGTGTTGCTGTATCTTCATCTGCCATTAAAAACACTTAACTGATGTAGTATATTAGTGCAGCTTATATTGGCAGGGAAATTGTTCATTTGTCTGTTTCTTCCTTGTTCTCCACTNCCTCTTTGATATCCTGCACCCCCCCCCCATTATACCCCTCAAAAATGCAGAGCACATTAAAAAGTCTAAAAATAAGATAGTAAGTATAAGCAAAAGAACACTGATTTCACTTCTTTGAGGAGAAAGCAAAGCAGTCAAAAGATTACATGGAAAGGAAGAATGAGAAAGTAAATTGAAAACAAGGAAAGTAATAGTAGCAAGTCTCAAGAAATGGAGAAGGAATGAGGTGATAACTATGGGATTACAAGAAGAGAAAACATTTCCTTAGGAGTACTAATTGTGTGTCCTGATGCCTTGAACTGGCGAGTGCACTGGTAAGGCAGGACTCCTAGAACTGACAGACCACAGATGCTGGTACACAGAAGTCACAGAAGTCTCAGACAGAAATGTACCGTTCTCTGTGCAATACAGTCCTGAGAAATGAGTTGAGTAGCAAGGACAGAAGATGCAAACCTGAAATTAGGACAAATGCTGGTGGAAGGAATTTGCTGCTGTGCAATCATGTTGTGACAGTGCACTAGCAGAATTACTGGCAAACATGAGATCAAGGGTGGGCAGATGGAGAAGATGAGTTGTGGTCTCCATTCACTTGTTGCTCTTGTAGATGTCCAGGTGCTGACCATATGCATGCATGAAGGAGACATACATCCAGCCCCATCTCCCTTGCTTGCCATCAGCACCCCAGGCTGCAGACACTTGGCCATGAGGGAGTGCTGAAAGAGGGCCTTGGCTGCTAGGGAGCTGCTGTTCTTGGATGAAATAGTAGCAAGGATTGTTTCTCACGTGTGTAGTGATGTTTGGATGTGAAGTAAAGAATTCATTAAATCAATGAATGGATACTGAAGTGCTTAAGGAAGGACTGAGAAAGTCAGAACTGATGGGAATAGTAATTCAGGAACTGCTCAGACATTAAGTGATGAGGCTATAGCTAATTGATTCAGGAAATAGAGATCAAGGAGAAACAATTTGAATGCTTGTATACTATGGTAATTATCCCAGATGTGTGACAGGAAATGGTGTGTTTCAGAGAGAACAGCAACACCCTGGAATCATAGTCCTGATTTGAAAGACGCATGTGATTAAGGGGAGAGAGAGTAAGAAATGAAGTGAAGTTGATGATATTAGGTTAAACATCAGTGATACCAGAGTGGACTGAATAAAAATTAAAGCTTTTGATAAGATATATCTGGGTCTGACTTATCATCATATTTAGGGAAACATTAAGAAAATAGTTATTCTGAATTAATTTTAGGATTCTGCTGTGGGTACCTGGAGTTGGGTTAGAGATTGTGTTTTTCATATGTGGGACTAACTTTTTTATACAATTTGAATAAATGTGCTATGTAGAAAGAAAATAATCACACTGCTCTAAGAATTAGCAATAACCACTTCTTGTGGTTTTGAAATACTTTATTTTATTTTCTTTTATATATTTTAGTCACGGAGTGTGGACAAGCAACATGCTGTACTCAACTATGATGCCTCTACAGATGAACACTTGGTGAAGGATTTGGGCAGCTTGAATGGGGTAAGTTAACATCAGAAACAGATAGCTCCTCATAGTGTTCTGTATCTTTGTTTTGGGATTTCTTTGAGCAATTATTAATTGTACATTAATACCTTTTTAATGCAAGACTGGAAATGGGGGAACATTCAAAAAGAAAGTGTAGTCTTTGCAGGGGTTTTCCACTGCATGTTTTTAAAAGGGCTGCAGTTAATTCCAGTAATAAGGGGCCTTGGCAGTAGGAGAACAGCTCAGAACAATAAAAAGGAATATGTTATACTTCTGTATTTCAGAATTGTAAAAAAAAATAGAATCTTGAATATACTGTATAAAAACCCCAACATATTTCAATCTCTAAAATGTACTATTATGATATGGCTTTTATTTCATATTAAAACAGAGAAAAGAATGTTAAACTGTACTTCATGTGTGGAAAAAAGTTAAGTATTCAATAACCATGTTGTATGAAAACCTATTTAACTAATTCTATATTTATTTACATTTCGTTTTTCAGAATCATTTTTATTAAAATCTGTGTGAATAATTTGTGTCAAGTAATTACAAACTAATATAGGAAAAATCCAAACTTATGAGAAAAGTAAAGTTTCATATGACATTTTATGTTTTAAGGCTTTTCTAGGAATTGCATATTTAATATTTAATATTTAAAAGCATCACTTTTTATAAAAACTTCTGATATTATAGCAAATTATTAAAAACATAGTAACTTTTAATTATTTTGTAGCCCTTTGGATACTTCTTTATGAACTGCATATTTACACTAGTTATGGTTGTTGTTTTATAACTTTAAATGTTTGGCTTTGTCATGAATATGTACAGAATAAAATCATGAGTTCATCTGTGACTGCTTATTTGAATAATACTTAGAAAGCTACTGATAGTGAATAGTTTTGTCCAATGATTAAAAAAATAGAAGATGAAGAAGAAATATCAAGTTACTGCCTTTTGATCTTGAAGTGCATTTCAAAATAAAACTCCCATCACTGTGTCTCTATTAGCTTTTCTGTGTTTTAAGGTAACTAACTCATCCTTCCAAGGAGTCAGAGTCTCAACTCCATGTGAAACCACTGAAGGGCTATATCCTTTGAACAGTTGTAGACATACAAGGACTTTGGTCCTTAAATATTTAATATACCTCTATATTTTCAAAGTCGATGTGCTGTTTCAAGGCAGTGATGAAAAATAACTTCAGCACACAGAAGTTTTTGCTGAGCCATTTGATTTTATTCCCTAATTCTGTAACTCCTGTAGTCAGTAGGTACACGTTCAAATTTTCGTTGCCTTGTCACAAAACTGGAATTTAATAGAAATATATGTTAAAAGGCCTTCATTCAACTCCTTTTTTTGCCTCTGATAAAGAGCTTTCATGATTTGCTTCACTTGATCTAATTCATTCTCAAGTTTGAGGTGAAGCTTCAGTTGCTTTAGAGCTATTTACTCAGAGACATCAAAGGAGCTCTTTCTTCCCACTGTTTTGGGACAGCTCTCAGGAGTTCAGTCCTTGCTCTTCATCTTCACATTGTTTTCCTTACTATCACCTTCCCACTGTGCTTTTCTTTCATACCTCTGCCTACCTGGTTTCAGGTTAAAGGTTAAAACACATTATTTTTTTAACATCATACTTAATTGCATGGCAGAGCAATGCCTCAGTACCATATGGCAAACTGGGTAATAATTCTTCTAGTCTAGCTGCTGCTTTCACTGAGAGCACCACCTCCCTAGCAGCCAAGCGTCTCTTCTGGTGCTTCAGCAGCTTCTACCCGTTCTTATTTTGCATACTTCATCAAAAGATTTATTTTGCATCTCTCCAGTTGGTCCCTTCTCTTTTGAGAACAGATACCTACTTTTCTTAGTGTACAGGACTACTCCATTCCTGGTGTAATGCACTTTAACCACTCAAGATAGTTTGAAGTTTAAGAGGAGATGGCTAATACCAATACTTTTGTTTTGACTGTTATGAGTGTTATAATTTCACAAGCTGAACTGTAATTGCATCTGATGCCCTAATGCCTGAATATTCTTGTATGTATGGTTCATTCACACCCAGTTCACTGAAAAGGTTACAGGAGACTTTTTCCTGGACTTCTAAATCTAGAAGTCTTTATCCTGGACATTTAGATTTGAAAATAAAGCAAAAGTAAATTTTAATCAGTTTTACATGAAGTAAAATTTTATTTCTGATAGTCCATTGTGACTCATTCTGGACAGTCCTGTTTTTGTTTTTTTTCCATACGAGAAAGATTAAGGAATTTCTCTTTTCTGAAGAAAATGTGTGCAGTTGCTAGGATGTAATTACTATTTCCCTAGTATCAGTAGAATTCAGCTGTACTTTCTCCTTTGACTTGTGAACTCAAAAACATACCAGAAGAAGTATTCAACATCCATGGCCCTGTTGAATAACATTCTTCTCAGGAATATTTACAGGATAGCAAAGTCCTTTCACACTGATGTTTCGAGACTGGATTGTGAAAAGCTTAGCAAACTTTATGAAGGCCTAAAGACAGTTGACTCTCACTATTTGAGGAAGAAACTTTAGGAATCATGTGAATGGAGTGATTTAAAGGGGCAAAGGATTCCTTATTTACACAGTAACTGGCTTTTTCAAGCTAGCTTTATCTTGCGTCCCAAAGCATGTGATGAGGTTTTAAAGCTCCAGTGGCAAAGTAACTAAGACTTGGTTGTTGTTTGCCGTCAGTTCAGTCGTGAACATGAGGATGTCAGTAGACTGCACACACAGCCCTTGGAGTTCTCTGTGTTGGGTGTGCTGCATGCGCATGAATTTCAGAACTCTGACCTGGGAGGAAAAATCAATGTATTCATATATACATACATGTCTGCAAGGTGGCCTAAATTTTGTTGGTTCACTAAAATTTGGATGGCCTTGAGGATAGTCTTTACATGGGTTCTTACCCTGGACTCTCAAAATGTTATAGTGAAACAAATATGGCGGAAACATTACTGAAAGTTTCATGCTTACAAACCAGTAAATAGTTGTACCTTTTATTCTTATTTCCTGTGGAAGATATTTTCTTTGAAGTAGATGAACAGTTTTTAAAATAATTAAATAAACATTGCTTTCCTTTAGAAAAAGAAAATTAAATGGAAGATCCTCTTACTATTTCGGGGAAGGATATTGTTTCTCTCTAACCACAGTTCATTTAATACTAGACTCATGAGCAACACAACCATTGAAAGATTCCAATTCTTGGCTTATTTGATTATTCAAGTTTTTCCAATGTCAAAGTGCTTATAAAATGGCATATTTCAACTGTTTCTTTCTTTAGAAACATTTACATGTTGTTGTAGAATTTGTAAGTTAGAAGTAAAATGATCCTGTAGGGTTGCAATATACTGAATTCTTTGGTGTTACTCAGATGCACTACCTTGGTCCATGTTTTGCTTAAGTCCTTTGGCAATGGTTAGAAATAAGCTGCCTCAGAACTCTCATATCCAGTGCTAAATGCTGTACAAATATGATGATAAATCAATTCTGGCAGTTAATTGGGATTGAAAAAGCAAATTACAAGAAAAATATTAAGTGGAGGTGCTAATTCAAGGGACCATTAATCAACTGTTCGATGAATATTGCTAACAAGATTAAACGTGCAAGGAATTTTTCAAGGCCGGTGTGCAACTTAGTTAGCAACTGATGTTTAACCTTTCTTTTGACATAGTTGATTAAGCATCTGGCAATTTGAGCTTATAGTTTCCTTGTGAATCACCGGTAGAAAATTTGTGGTGCTGAAAACTTTCTTATGAAATTATTTAAGTGATCTAATTTTATTGTTTTGAAATTTAACGGTATTTCTTTCTGTCCTCATTTCTTTCTGCAGACATTTGTGAATGATGTGAGGATTCCAGAACAGACATACATCACTCTGAAGTTAGAAGATAAATTGAGATTTGGATATGATATCCTTGCCATAAAAATGCACAGTGTT
Source organism: Edolisoma coerulescens (assembly GCA_013397115.1). Taxonomy (NCBI): domain Eukaryota; kingdom Metazoa; phylum Chordata; class Aves; order Passeriformes; family Campephagidae; genus Edolisoma; species Edolisoma coerulescens. The sequence goes on along the minus strand of VWZW01007827.1, from coordinate 868,613 downwards.
GGGACACGCTTTTCTCGTTAGAAGTATGGCTGTGTTAAGTGAAGGGCTGTCATTACTACAAAAATGCCTGTATTAGAGAAAATCTCAGGGTTTAGAATATTCTCTCTTGGTCTGAACTATTGATAAAATGCATTTCATTGTCTTTCACTGCAAGAAACCTCAGCTTTCAATTACAATTTAGAACATAGTGTGTATCTTTTGTGTTGCTAAAAAGTACTACTTTTCTTTGAGGCAAATACGCAAATATTTGTATCGTATGCAATTGTATACCAGCAGATAAGATTACAATGAATTATTCAGCAAACTACTGAATGGAAAAAAAATGACTTGTGTTATTACAACACTAAGGTATCCACTCAGTCTTTTGTTTACAAATAGTAAATAACTTCATTTGCTTTGATGAGTATGATAGTGCATGGTATCCTAACAATGACGTATTTTAAAAGCCATCACCATTCTGGTGGCATAATAGGCTGCACAATTGTTGCTTTTCTGTAAAATCCTCTTGTGAATTCAGAATTTTTTCAGTATTTTCCTTATCATTTCCTACATACTAATCTTTTTACTGTGGTCAGGGGAGAGATGAGAGTCCCTGAAGAAGCACTTAAGGTAACAATGTGCAGTTCTGGATGTTTTTCTGTCATTGTGAAGTTATTATAACATAGGGATTTTTTTTCCCACTCTTTGAGGGTTTGTGTTTTTTTCTCTATTTAATGTTATGTAGCATGAAAAATTCACAAGCCAACTCCAGTTATCCCAAAAATCTTCAGAGGCAGAAGCATTGAAACAAAGCAGCTCCAAAAGTTCAGAATCCAAGGTAACAGACTCCACAGCTGAAGTGCACCACAAAACTACAGAAGCACTGAAATCTGAAGAAAAATCAGTTGGTAAGGTTCATTTTTTTGTTACAGAAGCACAAAACTTGGAAAGCATGGTAATTTGCTTCAGTAGGATGCTTGTGAAATTCTGGAGATAGTAAAAATTCCACCTGTGTGAATTTTATCCATACTTGAGGGGTAAATAATAATTTTCAGAATTTAATTTCTACCTTTTTTACAGTAGCATCCACATGTTAAGAAAACTTTTAATGAGAGATTTAATTGGCATTTATTAGATTTTTACGTGTCTCTTTCCCAAAATCACAAACTTGCAGTATTTGTGGCAGGAAATTGCTATTTTTTGCCGTTTAACTGAAAGTATTTGTTCAGAAGCAGTTTGTACTTTTTACCATCATCATTACCAAGTGCGCTCTTTTCTTTGGTTGGTTTGGGGTTTTTTCCTTTCTAAGTGGATGGGAGTTTTGTTTGTTTGTTCTATAGCTCCTAGCATTCATTGTTAGATGTGTCAGGATATAACCTAAGTGTTCTATTGTGTTTTAAAGATTTGTAGACACTGTAGCTTCAGCCTTGTTTCTACATCATGTTTGATATTTATTTAGTGTGTCTTGGTGGCTCTGCTGTGGGTAACTTCATCTGGGCTGTACTGCATCCAGCTCTCAGCCCCCAGTATGGGAAGGATTTGGACCTGTTGGAGTGAGGCCAGAGGAGGGCCAAAAAGATGAGCAGAGGGCTGGAGCAGACAGTCTGCAAGATAGAGTTGTTCAGCCTAGAGAAGAAAAGGCTCCAGGGTGACCTCATAGCAGCCTTTCAGAACCTAAAGGGGGCTTGTAAAAAAAGAGGGGGAGCATGTTTTAGACAAGCAGCTAGTGATAAAAGACTAGGTGGAATGGTTTTAAACTGAGAGAGGATAGATTTTGATTAGATGCTAGGAAGAAATTTTTTACTGTGAGAGTAGTGAGCCAGTTGAACAGGTTGTCCAGAGAGTTTGTAGATGTCCCATCCCTGGAAGTGTTCAAGGCTTTAAGCAAACTGGTGTGGCCAAAGATGTTCCTGCCCATGGCAGGTCCCTTCCAACCCAAACCATTCTCTGAGTCTATGATGAACTTCAGCTTGAGGCTTGCTGAAGTGTAGTGGAGATAACCACAAGAATGAGAAAGGGATCAGGTATTGTTTCCTTAATACGGAACTGTCTAGGTCTTAAGTCAAGGCTGTGCAGTTTTGTTTAGGTTTCATCTATTCTTCCAGAAGACTCACTTCAAAGAATTCTCATCCCCACATATAGGATTCTGTGGTATACCTAATTAACCTGTTTGTTTTGTTGTCTAATCCAGCATCCTGTTAAGCATACATAAAGTAGCACAGTGGGGGGGGTTTATCCTCGTCTTCTATTTTTCTTTTCACTCTTCCAAAAATGACAGTCAATGATAGGGATTTACATTTGAGTGCAACTCTCAGAAGCTTTTTGGGGATTGATTCTCTCACCGTTGTTATATAAATGCATAACTGTTCACTATTTTTAATTCAGTGCACAGGAATAGAATTGTGGAATGGTTTGGGTTTGAACAGACCTTAAAAAACACTTAGGTTGCACCCCCTTGCCATGGCCAGGGACAGCTTTCACCAGACCAGCTTGCTCAAAGCCTCATCCAGCCTGTCCTGGAACACTTCAGGGATGTGGCATCCACAAATTCTCTGCGCAGCCATAAAGTTTTCAAAAACAATTTAGTATTGATGAAGGCATAATGCTGTGTAAAAAGGAAATACTTAAAGTCTTAAAATCATGTTGAAACCTTTGGCATGGCTATGAAATTGTCTTTGGAATGCAAGTGTATAAAATACTGAAAAAAATGTTGATATTCCTAATAGGTAAAGTAACAGACAAGCTCCTAAAATAGATTTTAACAGATTATGGCTTTTTTATATAAAGACACTTTAAAGTATATTCAGAACATCTGTATGATACTGGAATAGCTAAATCTCTGTAGGGTGAAGTATTCTTCCAAAAGATCAGATCAAACCTAACCCAGCCAATTTATCATCAAGTTAGAAATCTTAATTGTATCAATGGTTTTTTTCTTATTTAATTTTTGCATTTAAATATGTTTAACCATGTGTGTAGCACTTCTAATTGTACTATAATTTAACTAAAACCTTGCAAAAAACCCCAGCCTTTAAAATTGGTTGTGCTCAGTAATGTTTTTGCACACAAGGTAACTTTCAGCACTCTGTGGTAGCTGTCAGCAATTTGGAACCTTGGCAACATTGCAAAATTTGATCAGTTTTTCATGCAGTGAGTTCAGATTTCATTGAAAGGTCAATGTGGGTAAGAATGAGAATCTTCTCACAGAAATAGCAGCAAACAGCTTTTAGGAATGTACTGCTCTCTTGATGACTTCAAACTGAAAGAAGAAATAATATTTACAGATATATCAGGGTGGCAATAAGAGATGCCAGCTGCCTTTGCATAAACATTTGTGCCAGAAGTTTTGATCAGGTCATTAGTAAGCTTTTATATTTAGAACCCAGATCAGTTGTCCAGCCTCCAAGTTTGTTTTGTATTTAGGCAAATGCATGCAACCATTTCACCTCAGCTTCCAGGAGAAATGATCCCAGGAAATTACTTTCTCTTCATACTATTTTGACCTAAATATCACAGCTAAACAGAAGAGTCATTTCCTCTGCTTTGGGCTGATTTTATAGATCTTTCTGCCATGCCTCGTGGGACACCTTTGTATGGACAGCCAGCCTGGTGGGGTGAAGATGAAGCTGATGAAAAAGGTGGTTGTAAGCCAGATAGCAAGCATGAAGAAAAAATGCCTGAGACAGGGGCTTCGGGTAAGTCCGTTGTCTTATTTTTGTTTGGTTCATTTTTCTCTTTACTGAACTGCATGTATTCATAACTAGGGAACTAAACATATACTGATGTCTGGAAGTTTCATAGTTTGCATAGATGAAATCCTATTAAAACTTAAGGTAGTTTAAAAATACATAGTTTGTGAGAAACTGTGCATTTCCAGAGATCAATTACACATCTAATATGTCAGTTTTCTAGTATATAGTACCATTTTTCTATCAGTGAGTATAGCAAATATCATTACCTGAACCAGTGTGTCCTTTTTTTCAGTTTAATCCATATTTGTCATTTTATATTCATAGGAATATTTTGTGGAAATAATTTCTGAAAATAAATGGTGGTGTTTTATATTTGTGCCTGACTTTTAGCTATATAAGGTTATCTGCGCTAATGTTCTCTTCTGTAATTCAGTAATGCTGCATTAATGGGAATTGCACGTCATAGTTCTTGAAGTAAAGATTTGAATAGTCTAGAGTGAAACTGGTAATGTTTATTTCCCCATAATACAGACCTTTTTATTAGTTAGCTTGTCTAGACATAGTATGGATTGCCAAAACTTCAATCTCAGTGGCTATAATTAGGCTTTTATATCTATCGTCAGGCATATAAATAAAGTGACTGCTATTCTAATAAAGACAGTAACTTAAAACTTACTGGAGTTAGGACAAAATTCAACTATGTTTGTTTAGCTCTTTAAACACACATTTAAGGTCCAACAGTTTTAAGTTTGCAGTTTTTAAAAGTACCTTAATTGAGTTGAGAACTTCTCTTTTCCTGTCATAGTACTTGCCTTGGTTAATATGAATCATATTTTGCAGAAGCTGGAGTGAAATCTAAAAACATGTAAATCAAACTAAATGAACACTTCAGTATAGTGAAAGCAAGGTCTTTGGAATTAACTTTTTGCCATAGCCTTTTAAGTGATCTTTTGCATAATATTCTAAAGTTGTCATCATTCAGACAATAGAGTAAATCCATTAAGATTTGGACTAGTATAAAGCAACCAGATGAAAACATTTAAATTAGTTTTCCCTCATTAAATATAGGATTATTGAAAAGTAATATCCTAAAGTCTGTGTTTTTGATGTGATGCCATGCCATTGACAAGGTATGACACAAGATGCCAGCTGGTATTTAGTAGTGTGCCTGTTCTTATTTTTTGTAATTTTAAATTGCTTTTTCAGAAGCATCAAATTGCATCAAATGGTTTACATGCTCATATATTTATTTTATCAAGAGATTTTTCAGCAAGTGACAAGAGCTTCTATCTTGGTTCCTGAGTTCCAAGAAAAATAAGATTCCAATTTGCACTCAAACTAATCATGGAGATGCCATCTGTTTCAGCAGTAGACAAGAATAAGTTTGTTCTAGACTGAACTTCTTTAATTTTTGACATGATTTGCTTAATGAAGTCATCATAAGGTAAATGATGAATAGAGAAGATGGATTCTATTTTCTAAAGTATTTACATTTGTTTCTTTGTTTTCCATATATATACACTACAGAAAAACTAAATTTGGGCCCAAAGCCTTCTTGGCAAATACATTTCTTCCTTTCTTTTTTTAAAAAACATTACAAATTCCTTTTATTCATGTCGTTGCTTTTGTTTAGCTATGAACGTATCTCTTATGAATAGTATTGATCTAACTAGAGTGTAATAGCTTTTATTTCCTCAAACTGAAAAACTCATAAATTTGCAGGAATGGAATTCAGTTTGAAACAAAATACTAACAAAAGCTTATGTGAAAGGAAGACACTGCTGAGCAAAATCAAAAACCTGACATTTTTGCAAAACCATTTAATTTGTGAGGATGTAGAATTAAAATCCTCTTGTATAGACAAATGATTTTTTTATCATGATCCCTTAATCTCTGAGTAGACATTAATTGTATGTTCTACTAGTCTGGTTTTTGACTGTTGTAGATATTTTTTAGTAGTGTTGGCAGAGAGTCTGAGAAGAGAAACTGTGTAAGAGTTGACATTTGCTTCTATGGACACTTCCACAGTCTCAGAACACTGTGTCTGTGTAGAAGTGTGCAAAAGACATTCTGAATGTTTTCATGCAATTATAAAATCATAAGAATTTTGGGCTGCTTTGGCCTACAGTTGCATTCTATGAAAAGATGAACTTCTTTTCAACAAGTTATTGTGTATTTTCTTCAAGCACTTAGGTTTTATAATATAGATGAATATAATAATAGGAAATCAATATAAAGACACACTTGTATGGAAGAAAATTGGAAGCGTCACAAGACTGTTGTGCTTGAATATTTTTAAAATATAAGCCAGCTTTAATAAAAGGTGTTCAAGATTGATGCTGTTAATTATTGTTTCATGGGTTAAATTGTATTAAGTGTTTAAAACACTGATCTGGGACATGCTTTTTAATATAAACTGCCTAAAAGTAAGTACATTACAGGTGAATTCTAAACTAACTCAAATCGATAAAGTCTGATAACATTTTAACAAAGTAATCCTATTAAAAATCCTTTGTCATGCTTTAATGATTTATTACATGATTATTTACTGAATAGAAAGGAAGTCTTGAATTCTAAGAGATGGGGCAAGGTTTAATGAGGAGATTGAAGTGGGAGATTTATTTCTGTTAAGCCAACTATAGACAATTAGTCTTTACAGTCTCAGGTTAATGAGATTATTTCAATGTTACTGTATTTCTATCACAACAGAAACTCACTAATGAAAATTATTTACAAACAGAGCAGAATAGCCTGGAAAACTTTGAAAAGAAAAATCCTTTCTACATTTTTCAGACATATGCAATGCTCTAATTTAATGATCCATAGGTCTACTAGTCTGTATTAAAATGAGCAATTGTGAGTAAACCTCTGGTGTGATTTTATGCTGCAGCTGTTAAATGTCCATACTATTGGCAGGTTTATCGGGTGTGTAATTATTATTATTGCCATATGTTACACTCTCACTTCCTGGGAAAGCAAAAACTGCATTCTCTGCTGATCTTGTTAGTAGTTGTAGAATTTTATGTCATTAATGCCTTTACCAGAAATCTAAGAAAAGACAGAAATAAGTTTTTAAGAAGACTTTAGGAATCTGAAGTAATTCTTTCCACTCCGCATGAATTTTAATTCCAGCATTGCATAAGAATATGTCAGATTAAACATTCCTTGCATTTAAGAAACAGTGTCATTTTCAGGTAAAGCAGGCTGACAGTTATGTGAGAAATACCAGTGTAATCAGTGTGTGTAGGAGATTACACACATTGTAACGTGTGATGCTTAATTGGGAGTATTAGCAGTAAAGTTCCTAGAAGTTTGTTCTAGAATTTTGATGAGTTTTGTCATGAAATATGTGCAAATGCTGCATATAAGGCTTGCTTTGCAAAGGTCTAGCAGCACATGTACACAGTATGTCATGGGGAGCTTACAAAACTCTTTAGACCAATCACAGCTATATATTTAAGTAAGATTAGTTTTGCCCTTTTTTCACTTGAACTCCTTTAAAGCAGGTAGTTAAATGATTCATTATGAGAGATGGGGATTTATATACAATGCTGCTTTATATTTTTATTTTGCAAGAGCAATTCTGATTTTTTTCTTAAGACTGGTTATGAAAACATTAAACGACAAAGATCTTTATATTCAATACTAGGTGAATCATTATATGTATTTATTGAAATCTTATCTTTAAATAAAAAACGAAGAGCGTACTTCAGCGGCAAAGCAAAGAAAAAAACCCTACAATGTAAGTGGGAAATAAAAATTAGGAATATGAAAAGAAAGAGGAAGGAAAAAAAGAAATTCTATTACGCATTTGAAAGCACTAAATTCGTCTTCTTTTATTACACATAATGTTTCACAATGCCAAATATAAAGCTAACATTAAAAATACTTTGGGGTGTTGTGTAAATATGATATTTTGGCTGTTTCTTATACCTGCTGCAAATAAATATATTGCTTCAGTTGTACAGACATTTTTGACAGGAAGTGCTTTGTGAATTCCAGAACATTTTCTTTTACAAGTTTCATTCTTAAAATTGTATTTTTAAGGCAGAAAGGAGCATTACTAAAAATCTGAAGATTGTGCAAAATATTTTCTGAGATTTCCTATCATTGCAGATGATACTGTATTAATATACAGAGGCAGTTTTACACATCTGAATAGCACAGACACCTATGAATTTTCTTGTCTAGGTTAGCAAGTAAAATGTTAAGATTCTGACTACTTTTGTGTGTAATTTGAGAAATAACACTTAAAAACCCCCAAAAAGTCCTAGAAAGCGTAATCGATTCTGCTAATGTCACAAATTGAGTGTCGTTTTTCTGATGGCCATCTCTGTATAGAATAGAATAGAGTAGAATAGAATAGAAATCACCGAGGTTTGAAGATACCTTCAAGATCATCCAATCAAACCATCCGCCCAGATCCAGATGCCTCTTGCACACCTCCAGGGGTGGTGACTCCACCATAGCCCTGGGCAATCTATTCCAATGCCTGACCACCCCGACAGTGAAAAATATTTTTCTAGTACCTAATCTGAATCTCTCTTGTCTCAGCTGAAGGCCATTTCCTCTGGTCCTCTCACTGCAGGCACTGTAGTAATCGGCCCCCACCTCACTACAGCCTCCTTTCAGGGAATTGTAGAGAGTGATGAGATCCCACCTGAGCCCCCTCTTCTCGAGACTAAACAAACCCAGCTCCCTCAGATATGTCCTGTAGTAAAGGATCTCTCTGAGTCTCCCTTTGGTTAAGCCGATGGTTTCCCATGTACCACATAGTTTCCCTCCTAGCCTCTCCTAGATGGGTCGTTTCAATAAAAGTCTCAGTACAGCTGGGTAGCAGCTACCAATTATTGCTTCCTTGCTTGCCTTGTAGAAACAGTTGCTCAGTTGTCTTTGTAGCTCTGGACCTTTGAAGAGTGAGAGCTCCCTTTTTACAGATAATCCTGTTCCTTTTTCTGCCCCTTTCCTTTTAGTCTTGCCAGTTACAACATCTCTTCAGTCCCTGAAGAGATTGCAGTTCACAACCTATCCATCCCCTCATTTTCCCAAAACTCACTTGCAATTGCCTTTTTTGCTCTACATATACTATGCTTGTTCTGTTTAAAAAAATATGGAACAGTGACAACTACTATCTTCAGTATTTGCTTGCAGTTTTCACTTAAAGGTGTCTGTATTTAGTCTGATACCTAATTTCCTTCATCTTGGCAGATGACATTTTATAATAGGATTTCAAAGGTAAGGCTGTTTTATAGATCACTCTATGTAATATTTAGAAAGCTGTAAGGACTTGCATTTAGAATCTGCGTGAAAAATACTGAAAGGTGGTTCAGAACAGGATATGTATTAATTTTTTGTTTCCTCGTTGTTTTCTGTTCTTTATTTTAATCAATTCTGATGCTTTTAATTCCTCTAAAAATGCAAGTACTTCCTACTGAAACTAGGATTTTTAGGTAATTAAAATTAACTTGTACTTCAGGTATTTTTATTTATATAATTGTTAAAAATTTTTAATAAAATTTACAATTTAGTTGTAGTTCAGTTTCTTGCTTCTGTTATTAAACTCTGTCTTAATTTAGATTCAAACTATATACTAGCATCTGTTTAATCAAAAATATTGGAATCAAATACTGTGCATATTATTATATTATAAACAGTTGCTTTGAAATGTTAAATTTGGTCCAGACAAATTTCACACAGGAAATTTTTTATGAAGTCATTCATCAATGCTGACAAACCAGTGTGAGAGATCCTCTCATTGCCATACATCTGATGGAATTTGCCTATAGTCTTACTATTTTCAAAAGCTGGTAATAAAGCAGCTATTGCATAATTACTGAAAAATACTGTGTCTTGTGTGGCCAGCAGATTGCTCATGCCTTGCCCAAAAGTAGAAATAGTTCTCAAAACAGAGTATTAGCCAGTTATCTTTTTTGAAGGAGCGTCGAACACTATATCTGGCTTAATTATTGGCTACAGGAATTACATGATATTGTTGACATGAAGTTCCAAGTAGAATCACGTGGGAGGAAAAAAAAAGTTGTCTGTGAATTGGCTGTGTGGTGGATTACTCTCGTTTTTGGTAACTGTGTTTCATAATTGTAAGGACTCAGGCTCTAGGTTTGATCCTACTAGAGCTTGATCCATTCCAACTTGTTACCTACATGAAACAAATGGAGAGTGATGATAGTTTACCTAAAGTCTAGGAGCTCCAAAGTGTGATTTTTGTTTATTTCTGTACATTTTCTGTATAAACAGAGAAGTTTTTTTAATAACGTTTGCATCAGTAAAATAGATTAATTCTGTATTGTGTGTCTGCTGGGCGAGTGTTTTCAGGAAGGGTATTAAAAAGGCATTCTGTTTCCCAGGGAGGGAAGTAGTGAGGTGCTGTTGTAGTACCTGAAACCTACCCCACAGACATGAGGTAGCTGACAGTGCAGTGAAAAGTGTTAGCTAGGGGATTCTGAGAATCCAACAACACAACAGAAAAACCTATCTGAATTCTGAACATGTTTTGTGTTTGTAACAGCTACTGGTAGAAAAAATAAATTAAAACTGCTTCATTACCTGCACTGGAGTTATTTTATCCAATGGCTATCCAAACATGGCAGTAATAAAGAATGTGTACTGTTCTTGTTTTCATTCAGTAACACCTTTTTTTTTCTTTTACTTTTCCATCTGTTATTCTTTTCCTTAGATAGTTTATTTCTCTCTATCACACTATCACCCTTTTTTGTTTTTAATTTTTAACCTTTTCATAAATACTCACAAGAAGCATGTGTTTATGAGGAGCAGCACAGGTACATTATTCCATCCTGCATCCTTTACCCTTTAACTTCCTGACTTCAGTATAAGTGTTTCTATTGCTGTCTTATTGCATAATAGTTTCATACACAAATATTAACTTTCTCAGCTGATGTTGTGTGGCTTTTTTCAGTACCCAAAATGAATTAGTTGCAGTCTTACTTCTTTACTTGGCAACCTGAAATGATTTTTTAAACATCTTAATGTGGTCCATGATAAATCGCTTAGAAACTATTCAGAATTCTTTTGCTGGAATCCAGCTTGCCATTGCTGCTAAGATCTCAAGCTTCTGTTCCTTTTAGCACTTCTCTGCACCAGGTATTTTGGCTGATGTAGTAGTTCATGAAATGCAATCAGAAGGTTTGTTTCTTAAAAGCACATTGGTAACTTTGCTGCAACCACAGGAAGCTTTAGCCTTCATTTAGGCTATACAGTGGAACTTGGAATTACTGCCCTGTGCTTTTTCTACTCTGTGCTTTTTTTAGCCAGTGAGAGCATGGCTTGCTAACATTCTGCATGCTTCCAGCTATTGTTCCTTTTTCTGTTCATCTACAAACTATGGCAACAAGCAAAGTAAGATGACATGATAGTAGGTTCATTCATTTAGCTTCATTCTTTGGTTTTATCTTTTGTAGAAACATAAAGTGTTTGAATTCCAAAACACTTTCCAGTGCTTAGCAGTGTTTAACTTTTCAAGCCAGAATTAATGTTTATCTTGCATTAATGTGTGAATTGTTTTTCTGAAGAATTTGGCCAAACAAAATTATGCTTTCTATCCACTGCAGGAGATGGAAGATCATTAGCACTTGTTTTGGGAGCACCTTGATTTGGCGTTTTTTCCAGTAGATTGGAATTATGATAATGATCATCTCAACAATTTCTCTGTTGTGATTTACCCGTTTTCCATGTTCAAATAACTCATCTGACCTTTACATCTTCTAAAAACATTTTGCATGCACTTTGACAAATTCTAAGTGAGCTTTTTGCCACTTTACACTTTTCACAGCCAAAGTTCAAACTGCCTTTTCATTAATACTTTTCATATGTAATTCTGGAATTATTTTTCCAGAACTATGGTGCTCAATCTACTCCACAATCTTTCTGTTAATTCCAGAAATTACTCAAGTGGCCTTTACAGGAGTTCAGAAACTTCTTGAGGAGCCTGAAGTTCCCAAGTGTTGTGAAATCTGTTTTTTTTATTTTTCCTAATAGGATGCAGCACGGATGCCAAGCAATCTGAGGAGCAATCTGCATCTGCAAATGAAGAACTTTATCCTTTTGGTAGGGAGCCCAGTTATTTTGAAATCCCTACTAAAGAATGCCAGCAAGCTTCACAGGTAGCAGAGAGCACTATTCATGAAATTCCCACAAAAGATACCCAAAGCCCCCACACGGCAGCTTCAGGGCACGCTTCCTTTACCATTGAATTTGATGACAACACTCCAGGAAAAGTAAAGATCAAAGATCATGTGACAAAATTCACATCAGAACAGCGTCATAAGTCGAGAAAGCCTTCTTCCTCCAGTGGTCAGGACCTGCCGGGGCTTCAGACGGTGATGATGGCTGCAGAGAGCAAAGTAGCAGATTGGCTTGCCCAGAACAATCCTCCGAGAATGGTATGGGAACCAACGGAGGAGGATTCCAAAAGTATCAAGAGTGACGTTCCAGTGTACTTGAAGAGACTGAAAGGTAAAGTGAATAATTCCAGCTATGCTTATTGTGAAAGCAGCAGCTCCTCACCAGCATGCAGTCAGAGGATCCCTGAGCCCTTGCAGAGTTCAGATGAAATCACATCTGTGATTTCCACGTGACAGATAACCCACATGTGTGCAAGGACCTGGGCTGGGGAATTTTACTGCTGAATAAAGTCTTACAGAGAGCATAAGAAACCAAATGCTGAATCATCTTACAATCAATATGCTAATTGGAGTTGTTCTAGAATGGCTGAAAACATCAGGTATTTAAACATTGGTCTTGAAAAAGAAAAGGAAAACAACCCAAACCTTAGTTAAAATCTATATATCTCACTTTTTCTCATGAATTACTTTAAAAAGCTGAATTGCTTTTTAGAATCAAAGCTCTGAAGTTCAATTTATGCTTTTAGCAACTCTTTCAATGGCAGTTCTGTGAATATTTATGTGTTATAAGAAAATCATTTGTGGCAAAGAATACATCATATAGTCATTCTGCTTATATGGATCATGTTTGGTGGAGTCAAGTTTGAGTCACGAATCAGAAATAAAGAAAGAGCTTCAATTTTTATACTCAGCTTGTGGTATTGTATTTATATGAGTGCCGCTGTTGAATGGAGTTCCAGGTGTTCATGTTCATTTATTGCAGACAGTGAAATTTCAAGTGAAATTAAATCAAATGTTACACACAACAAGTGTACTTTCTCTGGAGTGTCACTTAACAGAATAGAGAAGCAGATAGTCTTGATGTTCAGATGAAGATTCCAGTACCATTCAAACTTTCAGGATGAAAACTTCTGATGAACTTTTTCAAGTCTCTCTTATTTTCTGTTTTTAATTTCAGCAAGTTAACCCTACAGTTCTCATTTTCCTTGGCTCTGCCACATTATCATGTCTAGTTCTCAAACCAGATGGGACTGGGTACAACATTCTTTGCCTTATTGATCGAGTCTGCTTTCTAAGGCTGACTCTTTAAAATTAAGCTAAAAATAAAATTCTGAAAGCAGAATTAGATTAATATGCTAGCATAAAGATAATAGTATATTTTTTCTTCTGTTGTAAATCACATTCTTTGGCCTTCATGTAAATGTATTGGATTCATGAACGTTCTTTAACATACTCGCCATGATACTTTGATAAATAGAAGGGGCTTTGTTTATAAGCCTTTTCCTGCCAGAAACTCCTCAAATTCTGATTAATTTTCATCTGAAAGAGGTGTAAGTTATGGGATGCATATGGCCATAATAAATATCTAAATTTTGTAATCTTCTATGAGCTGTTTGTATTCTCATTCATTAGTTGTATTTTTAGATAGTAAATATACCTACGTGCTTTGAAAGATCGATTTTTTTTTAAAAACTGAAAAGCTTATTGGTTTTTTTTTCTCCTCAGCTTTTTCATATAATATTCTGTACTGAAGTCCCACTGCTAAAATTATATTATATTACTTTCATTGTGGTATTGATATTGCTTTATTATTATTTGGAAGTATATGAATCATCACGTCATTTTTTAGGCACTATTCTAATGAGTAGCAAACAGGAATGTAAGTTGGAATTTCAGCTGTGTTTTCAGTGGTATTAGTCTGATAAGTAAGATTAGCCAATGTTATTACTATTTAACTGAATAGTAGCTGCATACCCTAACTATTTAAATGAGAAAACGTTAAAAAAGCTATCCTCTTGAGAATCAAAAATACAGAAATTGTGTATTTTATATATGTATATATATGAGTAAAACTTGATCCAAAAGAATTCAAAGAGGGGGTGAAACTGTTCCTTCTCAGGTACTGAGCTGAAACTTAGGAGCATTGACACTTTCATTGCACAGGAGGCTGGTCTGTGTTAAATACACTTACTATGTGTAAGTATCCAGCCTTCTGTGCATTTTCAGGTATCATTGCAAAGTACATTTGTAGGTGTGTGTATGATTTATGAAATATGTAATCCGTATTCATAGATCTCAGAGTAGTTTGTGGAATGAATAAGTAATAACAACCATTTTACATGCACACATCTGATGCTGAATGGAGTGAATTATGGAAAAACTCATTGCTCTTCTTGGAAAGAGTAATAAAGAATTCAGTCCAATTTTAAGTAGACATTTCTCATGATAAACTGTTGTAAATGTGGGAGGAATCCAGCAATATGAACTGTGGCTCTCTTTCCACTGTCGGAAGGACTTTATTAAGGTTTTCTTTTTCGTCTTAACCCTGCCTGGAATGTGTCAGTAGTCATTTGTAATCAACTGGCTCTGTAACAAAATTGATAGAATTCAAAAACATACTATAGTACAGCTGGTAAAATACTGGCGTTTGTATGTCACTGATTAAGTATTCACAGATGAGAATATTGGGGAAAGGATACTTCAAATGCACTCCTGTTACTGATCAGCTTCAAAAAAGTTTCATTGTTTGACTTGTAGCAAGTTGATTGCATTTCCAGGAACTGTACCGAATTGTACAGGAACTGTACCAAATTTACAGAGCCAGGTACTGTAAGCTGTTGGAGTCTAAACAGAAATCCAGTTTGAAATAATTTCCTTCCTAGTTCGCTGCTTGGATTTTTTTGTATATGTTATGTTGTGATCTTTCTTTGTTTCACTGTGCTATGCATTGTTTTGCTTTGCCTGTAGGGAATAAACATGATGATGGCACCCAAAGTGATTCAGAGAATATTGGTGCACACCGGCATTACAGTAAGCGGGCAGCACTTGAAGAACACTTAAGGCATCATCATACGGAGCTGAAAAAGTCACACCAGAAAGTCCATTCCACAGAAAAACAGCAAGAGCAAGCTGGTTTTAGTCAGACTGCCTTTATGATTGAGTTTTTTGATGAAGACCATCCTCGCAAGAGACGTTCTTACTCTTTTTCTCAGAATGTAGGAGCTCTGTGCCCAGAATCTCCATCTCCAACATCTCACGCACGAGCTGAAAGAGTGAAACCTGCATCAGGAGAGAAAGTCCCATCACCTGTGCAAGCTAGCTCATCTCATCACAGAGCAGTACATGGTGTTCATGCCAAACTTCTAAAGCAGAAATCAGAAGAACCCTCTGCTGCATTACCTGCCTTACAAGCTGCATTGCTAAGGAGTTCAGGAAGCCTTGGCCATAGGCCTAATCAGAACCAGGAGATGGACAAAAAGTTGAAGAGCCAACATATTTCTGCTGCTGCTGAAAAGGACAATGAGGATGACCAGAGTGACAAAGGTACTTACACTATTGAGTTGGAAAATCCTAATTCTGAAGAAATGGAAGCCCGCAAAATGATTGACAAGGTGAGAAACCTAAAATGTGTACTGATGTTACGAGTGTTATGTGATGTGTGGGCAGCAGTCTACCACTTCAGTTCTGCTTATCAAGGCTGCTGCAATGAGACAAGTTTTTAAACCAGTCTGTAATGATGAAATATGGAATATCATAAAAGCAGCAGCAGGCATTTGGCTAAACATTATTCCTGTTTCATACTGCTGTTCTCTTAAGTTTGGTAGTTTTAATGTGTTTTCAAAAGATTTCAGTACTCTAAAAATAGTAGGCACCAAAAATCATTTAACTGGTATTTTTATGAGGGTGGTTTATGTCCCTATGGAAATACTCAATTGTTCTTAAAATCCTATTGTCTCTCTAGTTTTCAGTATATAAATTGGTTCCATCCAAATTATCATACAGATATAGATTGTAAATGTTTTCTATACTTATTAAAAAAGTGTATTCAGTAACAGTAATTTAAATTTCAGTGTCAGTTATAAAGAGTAAGTATAAAAATGCTTTCATTTTCCGGAAGAATTTATATGATAACAATATAAATTTCCTAGTTTACTTATTGGTAACAGTAGAAATATAAATAACAATACAAATTGTATTTGCAGTTTAAAAACTGTGTTAAATAACTGTTCTTTGGATTCAACAGGAAAATATGAAGCTGTGTTTAATCATTTGGCTTAACATGACTCTTGAAATGGATTTTTTTCTGTTTTCCTAGATAATCTATTGTGGTAGAATGCTTGCAATCCAATTCTAGGCTAGGATTTTGCTAATTTAGCAGGAAATTCATCACTTACTTGTTTTAGAATTATCTAAGGATTCATTTGCATGTGTAAAAAAATTCTGAAGTAGTGGGGAAATAGGACATTTTAGTATAGACGGTTTTCTTTTAAAAAAGGTATTTATGGAGCGTTTGGGGACAGGGATTAATGTAAAGGGTATCACCTTCAATAAAATAATTAAGATAATAGTTTTTTCTCTTACGAATTCTGAAAAGGAAATGTTTTACTTCTTTGAGTCAATATTAAAAAAAACCCTGAGAAATAAAGCATTCAAAAAGAAGCAAGTGAATATTAAAGAACTACAAATTTCTGCAATTTAATCTTAAATTATAAATCTTCAACTAAATCGCATCAGAAAATTTTTAAGTCAAGCTTTAGCTAAGTATAACTGTTCAACAGGGTTTATTTGGAAACCACAAAAGTAATAACATTTGAAAATAGACAATTTATGTACTTGATAAAAATGTTAATACTGTCTAATATTTATGATCATAGAATATGCTGAGCTGGAAGGGACCCATTAGGATCATTGAGTCAAACTCCTGGCCCTACGCAGGACACTCCACGAATCACACCATGTGCCTGAGAGTGTTGATAAAACTTCAAATTTTTTGTGGCCTTCAGTACCCATTCAGATTATCTGAAGTCAGTTTTTGTTTGAAAGAAATCTCTCCTGTTATGGGAGAGATTCAGGAACAGGAAGTGAATGGAAGCCTTAAGGATGACAGTGAACTATTGCTTAATAATCTTAGTGTTATATAAAAGCTTTTGGGTATCATAAATTTCCTTTACTGCTAACTTAAAAGGTGTCACCACTAGGTATTAAAGATTTACTGTGAAGTAAAGCAGAGGTGTTTTTTCTTCAAGGTCTTCTGTATCATTTCACTTAGTATCTGTGCTGAAATCTTATGAATACCGTATTTTACAGCCAGTTCAAAGAGTCCTGCTATGCAGTTCTTATTTGATTTGGTAATGTGAAAGCAGTTTGATACTATTTTTATGAAGTGCAGAAAAACAGCCAACGAAGAAACTCTAAACCAAATGGAAGCCAAAATTTTGTCCTCCAGCTGAGCTCAGGTTTGCTTCCCTCCTATTTTAAATTGCTAATGCTTTGAATAATCTCGCTTTGCCAAAGGAGGATAAGTGAGGTATAAGACAAGGACTTTTTTTAGCCTGTTGACTCCTGTGCTTCTTTATTGAGGATTTAAGAGAATTATTGGTATACATTTTATCAGTTATTTCAGTATAACCACTCTTTCATTGTTGGCAAGTCAGTCCTTTTTCTGAGTAGTTACCATGCCTGCTCATTTAAGTCTCATTTAAGGGTGTCCCTTGGGTCAAAAGTCTGATTGAAATTCAAGAGTTTAATTTGCTAGGATTGGGATGAAAATGCACTACAGATAGCAAGGATCACTTTCTAAAACATTTGCACAAATAATGCAGTTTTGTCAGTAGCAATTTACATTAGAATGGTGCTAAAATTCTGTGTGTGGTTTACCTGAAGAATTTTCAGTGGAATAAAGTACTTCTGGATTTGGGTATTTTTTCCCTTTTATTGGAGAGAAGGATGAGAATGACCAAAATATCCAAAGATTGCTTTGAAGTGTGACTCATTCTTAGCCTTAGCCTTACTTCTTTTCTTCTCTTTTCTCTGGAAAGGAACATAAGAGCAAACCACAAATGCAAGAGTAGTATTAACTTGTAAAAAAAAAAAATCAAGGTGGGATTATTAATGCTTCTTTGAGTTTAGAATCCAAGAGAAACATGAAGGAAATCAAAGTTAAAATTCTCAGAAAAAAAAAATGGCTAACAGTCATCTATCTATGTAATTTGAAAAAAGGGGGAGTAAAAATCTTAATGTTGAGCTGTATTACTTCCTTCAAAGGTACTATTTTTGCTTAATGTAGGCTTTTACTAAAGATTCTAGGAAATAGTTTCAAGATGAATAGATGGTTGTGTGAAACGATTTTAAAAATCCAGAAACTATGCTGTCCTGCTTATTCAGCATCTTCATTTCATTTAGATTGCTAGGGATCCAGTTCTTCCTCTGGTGCTCTTTCAGCCTCTAGGAAAAAAGTATTGTCACTACAGCAGAAAAGGAGTAGAATAGCAAATGACAGAACCTTTATTTCTCAACCATTTTAAAGCCTGACTTTTGAGAAAAGAATGTGAGAGAAATGCATTATCAGAAAGAAAGAGGAAGCCATTTCACAAGTAACAGAGAAAAGCTTTTTAATTTTGATTCTTTTCCCTAACAGAAAGGTGTAATCAAATATCTGCAGTCATTCCTGTCTTGGGGTGAATGTCTGCTACTTACCTACAGTGAAAGGTTTCAAACACATTATGGCTTGTGTCTTATACAACTTTCAAATTCGCAAGAATTTTTTTGAAAAAAGATTATATTTTAAGATGAAAAAATAGAGTACATATGCAGATAGTTTTCAGTTGTAAACGTTAAAAGAAGATGCAAGTAGAATTAATGGTTGTGTCTTAATGTTATTTATGAATAGGGAATACTTGAAAAATAGCACTAAATATTGCTTCCTAAAAGTCCTTTCGTTAGCCAATGATATTTCTGCATCCAGGTGTTCAAATGGCACTTAAAATCATAGAGAAGTATGAATTAGTTAGTAGGCTATGCTTTAGAAAATAAATATATTAATAAAAAAGGAATGAGGAAAAAAACAGATGATGGATCTCTTTTTATACTTCTGGAACTCTTTTTAAAATTGCCATTGAGGGCAATTTCATCCATGTGTTAAGAAAGCAAGCTGCTCTTATATACCACGAAGCCCACCTTGAACATATGTGGCATAAAATATCCTCTACTCAAATAGCATCAGAAAGCCTCAACTCTTTCTAGCAGAATAATGGTCTTATTGTTGTAGCTAACAGCTAAGTACAAAATAAAGCAAATTCAGGATCTTGATTTAATTTAGAACATGTTTTCAGTGTTACATTTACCATATAAAATACACGAGTAAATGGGGCACAGTTCTAGGATGTGTTTTTCCTTTACATCCAGCCTTTCTGCTCTTTCGATGGCTTCAGTGCTTTCTTGTGTTAACACTTAGCAATTGCTTTCTTTTTATCTCTGAGTTGTAAATTTTCTATCCATTTTACGTTTTAAATAAATCAAATTTATTAGAAGAAAGTTGTTCTCAGCAGTCATATCACATTAAAAAATCTTCATATGCCACAGAAGAGGTAAGTCTGTTAGTGGATGAAAGAATTCAAAATGATGCTTCTGCAGTTCATCTTCCTTTTTTGTTGATATAAAGAGACCAAATTATCATGCTAATGACTTTCCTTTTTCAATAAAGCAAAGTACTGCCAGTAATAAATATTAATAAAGGAATGTGCAAATAATTCTGCATGTGTTTGGAATGTTAAACACTTGGAGGCTATTGCAGTAAATAGAAAGCAACTCAATGATTTTTTTGCTAGTTCTTTGGGGGTTGTCTTGAGGGCTCTTTGTTGGTTTTGTGTAGGGTTTTTTGTTGTCTTCTTCAGCCAGTTTCATTTTAAGGTATTTAAAAATGGAAATATTTTGTAGAACGTACTATAGCAGACGAAAGCTCTTCTATGCATGTGTGGGAAGGGAAGGGATGGAATAGAATTGAGGCTGTATGAATGTTTCAAGTCCCGTCAGCTAACCAGGAAATCTGGAATGTTATAGAAGTTCATATGCATATGGAAATGTTTGGCTTAAAATTTTCTTCAGTCCCCAAATTTTTTACTTGGTATATGTTATTTTCATTTAAATTTCCTAATAGATAATTGATTTTTCCATCAGCAATGTAAATTTAGATCGCAAATTCAACTGATTCATACTAATTCCCAAGCAGAAGACTTGAAAAAATGTATCAAAATCAAACCTCAATCCATCCTTCTGCCATCTTCAGAAAGACTTACTGTGACCATGTAATGATTTTGTTTTCAATGCAAACTCCATATTCTAGATGTTTTAAAGTCTTTGTTTATGTAGATAGACAGGCCCTAATAGTAATGATCTTGTTTTTAGTGTGCAGACTACCACCTTGGATTTTATTTCATTATATACTGTGCAATGAGTATGCATAAAATCTTACTCTGTTGACGCAATCTTGAGAGAGATTCTTCTTTCCTCTTTAAAAATTTGGAATAGTAATTACAGAGGGAAAACTGTATTGGTGTGCACTGTAGACAGTGCATTTTCCAATTTTATTTTCTAGATCTTTCTGCTCATGATGATACTTATTTCAGTTTGGTCTGACTTTTTTTTTCTTTTTTTAAAATATGGGTATGAGTGGGAATCAATTCTGAAATGGAATCTCCTTATTCTTTTTGCTCCCAGGGTATATCTGTTCATACCACATTATAATAATGGCTAATGTGTTTTTCAAGGAGTGTTTACTTTTGAATGATTTATTGTTGTTACTTTAAGTGTTCATAGAGTTGGTATACCAGATCTTGTCTTCTCTCTTGCAAACGTTAAAAATTTATCAATTATCTTGCAGATTGTTATTGTTATAATTCCTCTTGTTATGGAGTTAACATACATGTTACGGAACTCCTCGTGGCAATTTTTTCAGTATTATAAATGGAAAAACTACCTGAAAAGAATCAATGGGCAGGGAGTAAGTTAGGAGAAAAAAAAAATCTCAGTATGTTTCAATGACTGTTTAAGGAATCAAGATACATATATCTATTTTCAGAAAATCACTTTCAGGTCTCCTGTCTTTTCACACTCTCTGGGTTTAATTACTTTTACCGTTGCTTCAGCAGTTTCTTTGAGAGAAATGCTTGAGTACCACAGAGTGTCTTGTTTGCAGAATGACTGTTTTATGAATACAGTGCTGAAAAAGAAGTAGGCCAGTCGAAGCCTATCCAATCATGTGAGCTTATAAATTTTGTCAAGAGTTCAGAGGATGTTTATAATCTTTTCTTCTTATGAGGAAAGGAGTTCTACAGCCTCTAAACTTATTGTTTCCTTTTTAATTTGGAATCCTAAAGAAAATGAATTCTTCACAGTAGCAAACAGTGACAAAATATGTATGCATGTAAATATGTAACTGGTGTCTGGTAAGAGGAAGCTCTTAGACTTGGCACGTTGATCCTTTTCATTTGCTTGTGTGGCTTTTTTTGTACCAGAGCATCTTGCATCTGATTCTATAACTTCAATACAGAGTTAAAATGACGTAAACAGCTTCTGTGAAAATCCATGGCTATTCATGAGATACACCCTGCACAGAACACAGTCTGTTTGCCTGGGATGGCCGGGATAACTGCCAAGAACAAGCAAAAACTATTAAAATGAAACTCCTCAGAAGCAGCTTGGTTAAACACAGTTCATGCAGTAGCTAAACACAAAGTGAGCTGAGGCGTTGTACTCTTATCTCACTTTCAGAAAGGTGGGAAAAAATGTTTGCCTTTTGTCTTTTCCCTATGATCAATAACTGACTTTTAATGACCAATTTACTGGGTACTATGAATGCCTGAACTACCTTCTGTGAAAGAACAGTCAGGAGCTCAGTCTGAACACTAAATGCAGCATTGCCAAGATGATCTGGAGCCTCTTCCATTTCCTTGCTTTCTGGAATCCTCTCTTGCCATCAATCAATCATCCTCTGAGTGTGGTTTATTTACAATTTCCTCTTTCTCAGTACACCCAAACTGTGCTCAAATCCTGAAATCCTGCTTGTATTTCCAAAATCATAGTTCTTCCTTTTTTTTTTTTTTTTAATTTGTTTTTTGCTGGTCTGACTCTATCAGTTCACAGCTCAGTTTCTGAAATCTGCTTTTGACTTCTGTGACAATCAAATATACTCATCATCTTCCTTTCTCCTAAAAGCTTATGAAACATAATTGCTATCATAATTTACGTTCCCATCACTTTACAATGACAAATACCTTATTTCAAATTAAATCATTTGTTCCTTGTTTATTTTGCCATGATCCTTCTTTAATGCACTGTACAGTGTAGCTGCTTGTCCGTTACCCTTGCTCTGCTTTGATTTTTTTTTAACTGTGCATCTTTGAATTCCCTTTTGTCTTTCTTGTCATTGGGTTTTATTCTGTTCTTTTTATAAAGCTTGCCTAAACTGAAATTAATAGCATTCAACTCACGATCTTTTTCAAGTATGTTTCTAGATTACGTCCCTGACTGTTGTTAGGATCTGAAAGAATAGAAAAAGAATTATTGAAATAATTTTACTTTTCAAATACCCTCATTAATGAATAGGAATTGCAACTAGAATTCTTACTATTTGTTTGTTGGTTTTCTGTTAATTTTATTGATATTATTGGTAATTACTGTATATGCTTTCCATTAGGACTTCAGCAGTAAGATTACTGGGGAAACTTTGTAAACTAATAATTTTAAAACTAGATAGGATTCTTCAGATTTTCCCATTCTAATATACATAATCTGCTATAAAACTGAGTGAACACATCTCTTAAAAGTCTCAAATTATACTTTTGTTCCATTTATATCAGTATCTTCAGTAATGATTTGGACGAGGAACTGGTTCTGTGGTCATTAAGTACTGAATAATTACAGTACTGTAGAACTGCAGTGTGACCTTCTTACACCATGAAATAGTTTAAAGGTAAAGCAAATATAAACTCCAGGTATTATGAACTTTGAAAGGCATCTAAATGAGATATAACTGGAAAAAGTTTATTTCTTAGTCAAGAACTTTGAAGTTTATGAAAAGCACAGACAGAGAACAACAGGTGAGGGTTGTGGGTATGGGGGGGGTGGGTTTAGCAAACCATTGTCTTCCTTTTGATTCAAAAGAGAATGGTTTCTGTTGCCATTATTTTTTTCTGACCAGTTTTTATTTTAATTTCTTGAAAGTATTGCACATATCAAGAAAGAAAATCGACTTCTGCAGTTTTAAAGAATCATCTTGATAGTTAATTCTAAAGTCATTAAGTTCACCTCTAGTGTAGTTCATCTGTGCTACAAAAAATACCAATTCATCTGCTTTGGAGCAGGAGAAGGGAGAGTGAACAAGACCAATTCCTGACCACTAAAGCTGGCTTGTGTTAGAGCTCTGTTGCAGCTTTGGTGATGAGCAGGTGGACTCTTGAGTCATGAGCTGTTGTCACAGGGAAGTGTATTTTTCCTGCCAAAAGAGAGTACTCTACTTTCTACAGAATTAGCCCTTGCCAAAGAGACCAAGGCATGTGCTCAGACTTGGTCCTGTAACTCACGCTGTCTCTGAAAATATGCCAGTACCTCTTACAAGATTTGCATCTTGCTTTTATTGTGTTAGATAGATTTTGTTAATTCTTGGTTTTGGTTGGATAAAGAATTTTAACGATTACTGGTCAGTATAGATAAGGTTATATCCTCAGAATACTGGAAAAACTATTGCTGCTATAAAGTGATGAAATTTATTAATAGCCTCATTAAGCTACAGTTGTTTTACCATCAGTTATTGCATGTTTTCCTTCTGTATTTTTTCAGGGTGAGTTTGCATTCCAGCAAGTAACAAGATAGTGCTTTGACACTTGCTATAGTTTTAGCCTGCTGTTTTGTCCCTTTGTTTTACTGGGTGAACTGCAGAATGTAAATGGAGTATCATAGAGGATCTTTGCAGGACTCACTTCACTGCTTTGAAATTGGAAAGTATGTGCCAGAAGCTCACCTTTTCCCTGCTGCTCTAAGATACTTGGGGCTTTCTGAAGACTTTGCTCTAGGAGACCTGAGATGCTAAGTTATTACCTTTGATCACTGTTATTGTGGAGCATAGAATCCACATAAGCTGGAAAGGACTTGGAAAGGAGATCTTTAGTGTGATCCCCTGCTCAAAGAAGCTTTGAGGTCAGCCAGGTTGCCCAGGACTGTATCCGTTTGGGTCTTCGTGCCCTACATGGGCAGAGACTAGGCAAGCTTGCTTGACTGTCCTCAGAGTGAAAAAACTTTTCTCTGTATCCTGTCTCAATTTGCATGAGTTGTCCCTTGTTCCCCTGCAGTGGAGCACTGTGAAGAGCCTGGCTGTCATCTTGATAAACTCCCCATAGTACTTGGGGGGCTGCTGTTAGGTAACCCCAAAGCCTTCCCATCTCCAAACTGATCAAGTCCAGCTTCCCTCGACTCTCCCCACAGGTAAAATGCTCTAGTCTTGGCCATCTTGGTGGCCCCTGCTGAGCTCCCCCAGTTAGACAGTGTCTCTTGTATCACCTGTTAATCCATTTCCTTAAGAGGCCAACTGGATTGCAGGTTAAACAAAATTATGTTGAGAACATTTCATAGACAGGTCTCGGCTTACTACAGCATGTCATCGTTCCCTTGCCATTCAGAATGTCCTGATTTGCAATGGAAATCGTTTCATGCTTCCTAACAATAAAGTAGTTATTTTTAAACACCACCACCACAGTTATACCATGTTTGTGTCTGTTCTGCCATTACAGCCATGTGTCATAGACCCTGCAAGAACCCCATGAATGGTGCAGATTGGTGGGGTGTCTAGATTTTTCCATGTCAGTCAACTTTCAGGGTTTCTGTGAAAATTTTCATCCTGGTTTTTTGTTCTGTAACTTCATGAAACTTGAAACAATCCGGATGGAATACTGTAACCTTCCTGCTAAAATATAATTTCAGAAAAATAAACATTAAGACAGAGCAGGGCAAAAAACTTTTAGCTTTCCAGAATGATTGCTTATAGGAAGCTGATACCTTGGAAATATCTTTCTCTGGTAGTTCCAGTTTTAAATTACACCTGTTAAAAAAAAACAACCCAACATTAGTGTTCCTAATTGCTAGGAATTGTTCTTTATTTATTCTTTTTACATTACTCCTCATTCCCCAGATTCCTTCAAAAAATGCAAGATCAGGGTATGTGAAAGTCCCTGTTGTTTACAGTACTATTAAAAAAGTGTAAAAGATTTAGAAACTTGTTTTTCATTGACAGCTGTGTGGTGGATATGTGTGATTTTTGATGGTTAGTCACATGCATAGAATACATAGAATTGTTTTACCTCCTTTATCAAAAATAAAGGCTTGCTTCTCATTTTTCAAACAGCTCAATGTGACCAAATCTCTATTGACTGCAGAACCTGGCTTCATCTTTTTCTTGCCCAAAACACAGTTAATCAAAATACATAGTTGCTTCTGACAAATACAAGCTTTACAGAAAGAAACTTCAGTCTTTTTGTCTAAATAGATGAGAGATGCAGCAATATGTGCCATCATCATTTAATCAGAATTACCTTGGTTTGATTAAGTTATCTCCTAGAACTCCCTTAAATGACTTTGCAGTCATGAAGATATTTGAGGAACAGAAACATCTAAAGAATTGAAAGCTTTGAGAAATGTAATCTAGTCTTTGTAGGAAGATACAAGTCTCTATCCTTTCAGGCTGCAGTCACAACAGCCCACTGTTTGCACACATACCATATTGTAGCAACCCAGAAAGTGCAAACTGCATTTTCTAAATGGTAGAGAGATGATTTCCAGCAGAAACATTCATGGCTGTTTCTGTTGAGGGTATATTCTCATTATTTGATAAATGGAGTAAGTGGATTGATTAATCCTGAAATTCTGATGCTATTGCTTTTCTGCAGGTGTGTGACAGGCTTGAAAGTAATGATCTAAATTTTGTCAAATACTTAACAGGAGTTGTTTTATCTTGTGAATAGTTTTAGTATTTTAACTCTTAATTATGTGTTAGTAACAAACTTTTCAAGGGGTTTTTTACATCACAGTTCTGAAATTTAGTCTTTGGGCTACACCACATTTAAGTGCATCTCTTCTTTCTTGTGAGAAGAGGAGCTTTGCAGCTGTCTAGCGGTGGAACTTAGGACCAGGTGTATGCACACATCAAATGTAGAATGACATTGTAGTACAAAAATATACTTCTATTGAAGAAGATGTTTTACTTTTCTTTCTAATAATAGAAATATTTGTCCCCAAATATTTTGCTTATCTCTTCTGATATCCCCACTGTATAAAGAGAAGGAACATTAGGAGTGCTATTACTTGGGTCTTGGTGATATCCATATTACCTTTCACAGAAAAAAAATAGGCAATATTCAAATTCGGTTTTGCAGTAATTTCAGTAATAGAAGAAGAAGAAGGAAATTTGCTTAAACAGGAGTTCAGTACTAGAAAAGGTAAGACTGAAAGAAGCGTTATTTCTGATACAAGTAAAGAAATTTGACATGGTAAATGAATGTGCTGTCAGATAAAATGAAGCAATTTACAGGCAGCAATTTGCTGCTGTAGTGCTGATTAGATATGGAAGTTTGGAATTCATATTTTCCTTCCAGGGCTTATGGGATAATGCCATAATTTCATTTCATTGAAAAGAACATGTAAAATTCTGTAATCAATGGAACTATGGTACAAGAAGAAAAAAGTCTCTGCAGAATAGTGATAAATTCAAAGAAAGGAGTCAGTGAGTGGTAACTGGTTTCTATCATCAAAAACTGCTACAACTATACAACTCAAAAGGATATCATGAAAGCAAAATTTTAAGTTATAACACTCTATTTTTAAGAAAAGAAAATAAATATTTTGTAAATACTGTTAAGCAGCTTCTAATCCAGAGACTCTATGTATGATTTAGCTATAAATTGAAAATTCGGGGAGCACTGCCTGAATTTTAAGATGTCAGGAAAGCAGGCTTTTCTCATGAGAGCAAAATACAAATCCAATGCATTTGAGAAAATTTCCTCAGATCTAAATGTAGTAATGCTGCAGCAAGGCCTTCATGTACATTTAGAAGAGTATAAGGAATTGAATGAGAGAGTGCTTAACTATTGTTTTTTCCTTTGTCTGCTTCTCAGAAGCTGACAACATTGTGGTTTGTGGCCATCTAGTGGTGAATCCGTTTTGAAGACACTAACCTTGTTCAGAATTGTAATAAACCAGACCTCTAGCTTTGCTGTGCAAAACTGAATTACGGCACACTTTTGGAGAAAAAAGAATTCTGTACACCTTTCCTATTCTGCACTAGTAGTGTTTGTTACGGGAAGATAACATCTGGGAAGAGGACAAAACAATTTTTGATGTTTACTGTTACTTTTTGGCAACCAGTTTTAATGTGTGTGGGAAGTTCATTTTATTCTGTAATTTTTTAATGTCTAATTCCCTAGGAGTAAAGTAGTGAATTCATTTCTTAGGCAGAAATTTCCGAATTTTATAAATTGGATGTTTCCAAGATGCAAAATATTTTCTAAAATGTCCTTGATTATACATCAATTCTGAAAGCAATTCATATTCCTTGTTTTCTGTGACTCATGAGAAATTTGACAAACAGAATGATGGTTCTCCTACTAAAGTTCTTATTACTAAATTGCCTTGGTAATAATGTTTTTCTAGTATTTTTTTCTGAGCGATGTTTTTAAAATGTCATGGGAAAATTATTCTGGCATGAGCAGAAGAGATGAATAGAAGCATCATTAGGAAACAGAGCAGTAAAAGAACTATGCCAAGTCACATCTTGGATGAGATGGGTCAACATGGTTCATGAGACCTGGTGGACTTTTAACATCTGCTAAGTCCCTAACAATTGAAAAACTGAAATTTTGTTTGTATTAGACAAATAATTCAATAAGGATATTAATAGCAAATGCAAGCATTTGTATTTCTTGTTCTCACTAGATAATAGCAAAAATCTGAAATTTTGGTGGTTCTCGTTATTGGGGTTTTCCCTTAATTGGTAAAATGGGTTTTACAATGATTTTGCTTTTATCTTTTGTTCCTTTCATCAAAGTGTCATTTTTTCATATCTGACCATTCCAACTAGCAGTTCCTTGAATTTTCACAATGTTGACGTAGACTTCCACTTTTTTTTTTAATTCCTGTAGATGTTTCTTCTGTTTAATTTGTAGATTGCACCAAGGTGACAGATAAGCATAATAGAGTAAAACTTATTTATACTCACTATCCAGCATGCTACCATCCATCCATTAACATTGAACATTGCATAAGGATGGTATTGGGTTAATGAATGTAATGGTTTGTTTCATTTTCAGGTATTTGGAGTGGATGACAGCCAGGATTATAATAGGCCTGTTATCAACGAGAACCAGAAAGATTTAGTAAAAGATTGGGCTATAAATTCTGCTACAGTAGTGCTGGAAGAAAAAAGACCACTGAGTACAACTGGATTTCTTGACACAGAGGTAGAATTTAATTTTTGATGGTCTTCTTTTTTCTTCCACTAAAAGAGAGCACTAAGAACTGACCAGTAAGTGTTAAACAGGAAACAAAATCTTGCTTGGAAAAGATTAACTCAGGTCTATAAGTATTTTATTTCTCCTAGGCCTCTATTGCATTATCAAGCTTCTCTGTCAGAGACAGGCACATTACATTGCAGAGGTGTTTTAAAACTTGGCTACCTTTCTATGTGCACTAACACCAGTGTGTTGGAAATGTAGCAGAAGTTTCCTTGCAAGAACATAACTTTGCACAGTATACACTTCATGTAAATTCTGCAGCGGAACTGAGGAAAAGCTGATCGTGTTTTATAGCCCAAAGCAAGTAACTACATTAAAATTCAGAAATAAGATGTATGCATTTAATGCATGTTACAAAGTCAACTAGGAAAAAAAATGGTGGATAACACTTTTCAGATTTTTCCTCTGAAGCCAGAGGACTTTGGGTTTTTACATTCACAGTTTAAGTTCTCCAGTGAGGTGCCACTCACCACAAGTCACTTATATTCATTCATTCAGATGCAGTATAACTTGATCAGTCAGTGAAAGATTAAACAGAGGAAAATGCCTGGCTTTATATGTGACTTAGAATATGCACACAAGCTAGGTATTGATCATATTTCATATTGAAATCTTGGGAGACATTCTGATATCACTTTGATGGATAAACTAGCTTGAAACTGTCTGGAACAGAACAGGATCACGATGGAGCAGAATCAACTGGTAACAGTAATGAAGCACATAACACTTCTACTTCCCTTGGCAAACTGTTTCTGATGCATGATCCCGTAATTCAGCAAACTTTATAAATAAGCAATTTTTTTTAATACATCAAGAGCTTTAAGTATTACTTAGTGTTCCTGCCATGTAAATGCATTGATTTTAGTATCTACAAATTTGTTTCTCCTAGAGGTATGTTTTATCATGGTTGTATTTTAGCTACTGTGAAGTTTCGAGACACTAAGTATGTTGCTGTGTTTAGATTAGTACCTTTGACTAGCTTCTCTAAGGTTTCAGCTTCAAGTGAAGTATTGCCACGCAGCATAGGCATATCCTGCGGAAGATTTTTCGCCTTGCTTCTTTGCACAAATCTATAACCACATTCTTTCTCTCTTTTTTTTTTTTACGCTTTTTGCAGCACTCAGCTCTTTTGTGCCTTATAAGTTTTCAAGAGTATTGATATTTTTCCACTTTTATAAATCCATAAGCAGAAGAAGAATGTGTGATTTATTATATGAACATAATTGGGCTTTTCAGGTGTCAATTTTGCAAATAAAAGTCTTTGTTTTTACAAGACCGAGACTACTTCTGCAGTCGTATGGCAGGTTTAAGAAACCTTCTGGCAATGACATACTAAAACTCACTTTGATTTAGGTTGAAATTACAAGAATTATGCTGTTGTATTACTGTGACTGCTTTGCTGCATTAAAAGGTCTTTTTATAGTGGGAGAGAATAGGTTATTAGCATAATTTAAAATATTATTACAAGGCATGAGGATGGGGAAAAAAATGAAAATTATTCGGTAAGTCAAGGAGCAAAACTGACATAAGCAACATGGATAAGTGATTAGTGTGAGAAGAGTTGAGGACAGATGAAGGTGGAAGAAAGCTTCCTAGAGAAAGTTAACGGTAGAAGTTGGTTGATAGATATGTAGAAGTAAAAGAAAAGCTAGTTCAGAAAATTTGAGGTGTGTTTTATAGGGAAATAATGGGAAAACAATCATGAGGATAACTACTGAGAGAAGATTGTTACATTTAAAGTCTTATTACCAAAACTTGCACTCAGTTTGTTTTGTCAGTAGGAAAGGGAGAGGCAAATGTGTTTGATTTGTAAAGTATGTGGGTCATGTTCTCATATACAGACTTTTCTGCTTGTGGGTTTTGGAAGACTTACTGCATTACTGAGCTGCAGATCATAAGTTTATAAACCTTATTGAAGATCTTGGCTAAATATTCAGATAACATCAGGGTAGCTCTGTTCCAGTTTTGCATCAACTCAGATTGTGGGTGGACCTTATTCCAGCTGTCCATCACAGTTATTCCCATAGATGATTTAGCAGAATTAGGTGAATTCAGAACATGATTGGCATAGAAAAAGCGAAGAATAAAAATCTAAGATATTTCTATTCAAGAAGACAGAAAAGATGGCCTGGGAAATTATAAAGATTTTATAAAAACAGTTTTACAGAATCGCAGAATAGTTCGGGTTGGAAGACGCCTCTGGAGACCATCCAATCCAGCCCCCCTGCCAAGGCAGGACAGGGTCATCTAGAGTCACTTTGGGGGTTGAAAGCTTATTCTGAACTTATATATCTTAGCTGTACAGGGCTTGTGAAGTATCATGAATAAAATGCTTGGAAATGCTTGTTAAAGAAATCCTCAGCTTTTTCTTTGATACAACAGTCTTTAAGTGCTTTGGAGTAATGTGTGTCATAAATAAAATAAAATGCAGGGTGAGTGTCTTGACACAGTTGAACTGAGCCTGAATGCACTGGTTCTTGCCTTTTCAATGATTACATATAGGCAATGAAAATACTAAATCCATCTATTTAAAATATTTAAATGTTTTTATTTTCTGTAAAAATACTGCAGGCAATGGCCTATAATTTATCCATCCAGCTTCCATTTAATTTTCAGTGGTCAGTTGTCTGCTAAACACGGTTCTTAAAGAATGGTTTATCAGCACTGTGTTTGATATGCTTCTGGGTTTTAGTTGGTTTGAGGTTTGTTTGGGGTTTTTTTTATTTTTTTGTAGACTAAAGTTCAGAAACCTGGTTCTTCATCTTCAGGGTCATCAGTGCCATTGGCTACAATGTTCCTTTTGCTGTTTTGAATGCCTGCTTTGTCTTTCCCTCTGAAGATCAGATGAATAATACTACTGACATTCTGAATATTTAATAATTTCGTTCACGTAAATATTTGCAATATTGCTTCTTAGAAGTGGAGTATTTAGAGGCTGTGTTTTCCTTTTGTTTGTCCTCTCAAATTACTGTAATTTCCTGTCCTGTAGAACAATCCATTTAGTTTGAAGTTTGATACTTACTTTTTGTTTGAACTTAGATGCTATACTGAAATGTAGGCTGATGTATCACCAGTATCATAGGGTTGTGAAAAGGCAAATAGGACCCATGGATATCCTGGACATGTATTATCAACAGAAAAGGGCAGTGTTATCCCCATGGTGAAGCTTCCCCTGTAATAGTAGCACTAGAATTGTTACCATTCTTGGTCAAGAAGGGTGGATACAAGTCTAGAGAAGGTACAAAGAAGTCTACTCAGATTGTTATGGGAATGGAGATTTACCTTACAAGAACGGATCAATGCTGTTCAATTAGTCTGGCAAAGTAATAGCTGAGGTGGGTACAATTGCTGGGTTTTCGTGCATTCTTTCGAGTAAGTGTAACAGAAGAGAAAAATAACTGAGATGGGTGTCAGTGTTGTTCCAAGAACAACCTGAAGACATTGGCTATAAATAAATCATATATGGATATCTGTAAAAAGATCATCACCCCAGAGGAATATGGTTCTGAAGCAGGTAGAGTGAGGAGGGAAGAACTGCTTTCAAGACAGCACTCCATGAAAACATGACATAATATGATTCTTATAAGTTGAACTGACTGGAGTTATGTGTTTCAGACATTTTATTTTTTTATTAATTTTATTCAGCTTATTTAAATTTGTTTTAAAAAACCCTGCTATTCTGCTCTGAAATGCCAAGAACTGGAGATGCTTTCAGGTGTAATATGTGTGCACTGTGGATTTTTTTCAGATGTGGAGCCTGAAGCCCTAAATCTTCAGGCTGAATCATAAGTCCACAGAAATCCACTGGTACATTTTCCAAAGATTTATTACTCCTATTGACTTTGTATGTTCTGTAAGCATAAGAGAAAGCAGATTTAACATGAAGGTAAAAGGCTGGTATCTCATAGGTAAACCCAGCTTTTCTGAAAGACAAGGAAATTCCTTTTGGTATTCAAGAGAAGATTTGAAGGATTGCTTTCTTGAGAGCCTGTAAGGTGAAAATTGGTATGGATTATAGGAAGAACATTAGGATAACTGAACGTGACTCTTTAGATAGGTGTTTTATAAACCTTACACCTTCTGGATGTGCTTAAACTACCATGAAAAGAAACTGCATATTTTTATTGTTGTTTGTGCTTGTATACACAGAGAGCTGGCAAAGCACACATTTACATTCACTGTTATGTAGAAACCATTTTTTGGCAGTGTAATTACATTCAGAGAAAAATAATTTTATCATGTTTCTTTGCTGCAGTTAATCTGCAAAGTCTTAATATGTTCCTCCATTGTGAAGTAGAATTCAGATTTCTGACACATACCTGTATCTCTGAAATTGGTAAGGTGGTACAGAAGGAACTAGTTGAAGTTTTCTGTAGCAGAGATGATTGGGACATCTATCATGTTTGGATTTGGCTGTAAGTAGTTGTTTTTTTAGATGGAAGTTCCCTGTTACAGACAGGAAAAGAAAGTTTAGTGATAGGAAAGAAGGATGAGGGTTCAGTAGTTGTCAGTTCATAAATGCTGTGTGTTTTTTGTAATATTCTTACTGGTACCTTGCATTGTCTTCAGAAATGCCCATAAGTAACAGAAACATTGAATTGCCTTCCTTTGCTGTTGTTAGACTTGAATTTTATAATATTTAGATTCTAAAAAATAAATTCAAAATACGGAAATTTCTATAATAGTTCAGACAAATTACCTTTTACATCTCTGATCACTACATTCATGATGTTCTGGAAGAGATTTGTTATGTTGCACTTGTTTGCATTGATCAGGAGAAATTCAAGATCATAAATTCAAGCTTTTCAAATGTCTAAGTAACTTTTAATTTGAAAGAAGTTGTCATATAATAGGTGACATTGTTCACATTCTGTTTCTGCTAAATAAATTTTATAAAATGTATAGTGTTGTTTCCTGGTCAAAGACTAGAACCCAAGAGTGATCAAGGCATTAGGCAAAAACCAGCATTTTGAATAGTGTGTGAAGACTTGAAGATGCAGCAGAGCTGGTGGCATTTTTTGGAGATGTAAGCAAGAGAGACTGTGATATATTTGATATGACAGTAACATTGCACTGTATTTAGAAATCAGGTTTTGAAAAAAATATGCTGTAGTAACACAAGAAGGTGATTTAATTCTAGGCTTTTCTTATATTTTAAAAATTCTCAAGTTTACAAAAGACCTGACATCAAGTAACAAAATTAATTTCCTTTCTAGTTTAGCTGCAAAAAAATTGTAAAATACTGATGACATGGACTTCACTCTTAGTAGGATGGTTTAAAACTAATCTTTGCTTCTTTTTTTGTTTAGGCCAAACAAATAATCAGAGCTTCCTTTCCTTTCCATCATAAGTTATCTTACTCTTTCAGTCCTTAAGGTAGTCTTTCTGTGATGAAGTAAATACAATATTTCATCTGGACAAGAGGGTCTTCTAACCTGGTAAAATGTCACTTTCCAGTCTTCCTGAAGCACATTTTAAATTTTTTAACACACCCCCACACCCCATGTTCTTTTCCTGCACTTCTGAGCTGAGGACTGAAATAACTTGATCTTAGAACTAGCACATGTTCTGATGTATTTTATATAGGTTCTGATGTTTAAAAGTTCACTGCACTAGGAACTGTTGTTTATTTGGTACTGATTCTGCAGCTATATAGGTTTTGGTTGGTTGTTTGCCGTTCTAGAGCTGGGGACTCTAAAATTTATTGAGGTAAACTATTTTCTTCAGCTTCCTCCAGGAAAATAGTGTCTGACATATCTGTTCAGGAAAAACCTGGAAAGATGGCACGCTTTTTATCGAACAGTTATAATTTTTCTTCTGCTTTTTTTGTTCTTTCTTAGGAAGGTTCTACTAACCCTGGAGGTAAGCGTTGGGTATCGCAGTGGGCCAGCTTGGCTGCTAATCACACACGTCATGACCAAGATGACATGAGATTGGACTCCTCTGTCCCTGCTCCATTAGAAAATGGTATTAAAAACTGTTCTTGTTTTCATAATTTATGCTGAAAAAACCTGTGAAATGGAGAAAAGAATGATTATGTACTGTACTTAATCAGCTTTTTTACTCCTAATGCCTCATTTTCACATTAAATTCTTCTGTTTCATTGAGCAGAAACAGTGTAAAAACAAGCTCAGCAGTAGTGGTGTCCAGCAGGGCAGTTGAGTGTCAATATTACACTGAAGGTTACTAAAACAGGAGAGTTCATAAACTGTTAAATATTAGAGAAACTTTCACTTAAATACAGTTTGGGTTGGTCTGCATAGTATGTTTCTTTCCTTACATCTTTATTAGTCTAAATTGGACATCAGTGTAATGATTATTAAACAATCCAACCTGAGAGACTTCAGCTGAAGCATAACATCCTTCCTTATCTTGGAAATACAGAAGACCTTTTATATTTCTTGAAAAACCCTGAAACCTTCTCCTTAGCAGTGAACAACTTTATCTCCCTTTCTTGTGAGTGCCAGATGTTCAGGGTATGTCTCTCTATAGTTTAATTATTCATATTTCTGATTTTTAAATGGTTTATTCTTTAACATCTACACTCTTGACTATAAATGAGTTACTTGCCTTACTTCTTCCCTGCTTTTTTCTTCCTGCCAATTTCACTTTATAGGTTGTTCTCTGGGAGAAGTTTTACAAAGAAGTTTTACTTTTGTTATTGAATAATGCAAACTTCTGTATCAATGAATGAAAGAATTCTTACCAGTGACTGCTGCTTCTCTTGTGGCTTTTCCTCCCCTCATAAGCATTGAGCTTTGCCTAGGATACTAAAAGTCAAAGGAGGTGGAAAGGGGAAAAATTGAATTATCCAATATACACAGAATAATGGAAATCAAGAGCCAATTTTGCACTGTTTGAAAGGATTGGGTGTGTACATATGGGGCACTTAAAATCGTAGCTATTGAGACTGATCCTTTGGGTGGTTAATTGGGAGCTTTGGTGGTCTTTTGTTTTTTGTCACGTTTTAAATGGTCACTTTCAGATGAGGCACTACCTAGGATCTTCTTTGGAGAGATAAAGGCTTCTTTTACCATTATAAGAACTAAGATAAGACATAAAGTGAAGCAACTACTGTGTAGTGCGTACCCATATTGCAAGAATTCTAAAATACTAAAGGGAGAATAAAGCATTCAAGCACCAAAGGTGTAATAAAAGTAAAATTTGGTATAAACATCTAAAAACCAATTCACAAAATATGTCTTGTTGACGTAGATACCTGTATCTCCTTTAGAAGTCTTAATATTTGAACTTCACATAACACATATATAGTCAAATAGGATGCTGAACAACTTCATGCCTTTTTTTTTGCTAAAGGCTGTTTGAAATTTGCCAAGAAGTAAGTTACATGCTTATATATGAATAAAATATTTGATCTGGTAGGCATGTCTGAGAGAAGTCAATCTTCACAGATGGCTATCATTGATTTTCATTAAACCTTCAGTTTGTTTCATAATTTTCAAGGAAGAAAACAATCCTTGTTGATTGAATTAATTTCTTGAATTAGAAAACCTTGCTTAGATTTCAGAGGTACCTGCTGCTTCTTAAATCAGTGTCTTAACATAGATTATAGAAAAAAAATCTGTGAGTCCTTTTGCATTCTTCATAGAAGGTGTGATACTGCAAAGAGAAAAGATAGATTGAAGAGCATGGATAGAAAGTAGCAGATATACATACAGCATGATTGTTGATATTCAATTAATTGCTTAGAGGATTCTTGCAGAAAGAGAAACCCTATACTCCAGTTCATATTCCTGGAGCAACCAATGTTGGTGGCAAGTCGTGATAGGAAAATCCGAACAGGGTATGTATAACAGTTGTTTATAGATCTCTCCTGGCAAAAAGGAAATTGACAGATGTGTGTTACTAAGTGTGTCACATTATACTGCAGCAGCTGACAAATGAACTGCAAAAAGAATTTTTTCTATCCAAATATTCAAAGGCAGAGCAATTCATAGAGCAATTTATATCACCTTTGAGTAATAAAGGCTTGTTTCTGACAGCACAACTGCTGTGTTTGTTAAATGAGCAAGGAGGGCACAGTCATCATCATCAGAAAAATAAAGTTTGGTTTCTAAAACAGTTATTCCTTGCAACAGTCCCTGGAATGGCCATGCTTTTCTGCCTAAGGAGCAATCTGTGTGCACTAAGAATTCAATGAAAGTTCTTTAGCAGTAGTACTGCATTCTTTTGGTGCTTTGTATACATTTAGTGTACATTTTTATACTACAGTGTCTTGTTTGGGATAAAAACATTATTTTTGCTTTCTCAGCCATAGTAAGTTCTTTATTCATAAGTGGGGCTTTTCAATATTGCTGAAAAGTGTCTCCCAGCACTGCAGGTTCTTGCCTGAGTGAGGCGAGGTCTTGCAGGGAGAGGCTGTAGTCTGTCCAGACAGATCTCGAGCTGTGGAACATGCAAGTAGGGAGGAAGAAGGAGAATCTTGCTCTTTTTGGTAGTTTTGAAATCTGGTCACAAAGGTGTTTAGGAATTTAAGACTTGCTTTCCACTTCCTGTTGTAATGGTGTGCTGATTGTTATAACAGTGATTTCTTACCTATTTTAACCTGCTGTGAGATTGTAAAAACTTTGTATATGTGATCCATCTGGCTGAAAGAGTTCATTAAATGTTTTCAACCTATACTTGTCTAAATATAATTGATCTTGCCATAGAACAGCACGATGGACCGATGACTTTTTCAGTTCTGTTTTATGTTCTATTAGCCTTACGCAGTTGTAAACATGTGATTTTTCTATTTGCCTTGCTGTTGAATGTCTTCTCAAATATTTTTTTCTCTTTCATTTTTAGACACAGACATCAGTGAGTCTGGTATTTCTGTTAGAAGTGCTGGTTCAGCTGCTTCTATGACCAGCCAAGGTGAGCGAAAGAGGAGGACACTTCCACAGCTTCCCATAGAGGAGAAAGTGAATGAAAACTCAAAAACAAAAACTATATCTCATCAGAGGTCAGAAATAGGTGAAAAGCAAGACACTGAACTTCAGGAGAAAGAAACTCCAGTTCGTGCCTCAGATGCTAAGTCAAGCAGAACTGTGAATGGTCTTTCACCCAAAGCCACTGGAGACAAAGTTTTTTCTTTTCCCAGCTCTTCTAGTAAAGAGAGAGTTGAAACTGGCAGAGAAACTTCTGTAGTGAAACAAGCTTTAGCAAAAATTCAACAACAAGAAAGAAAGGAGCAAGGACACTGGACATCCTCAAAATTATCCTCTATAAAATCTGCTGCAAACCAGGTTGAGAAAGGTAGGGAGGAGATTGTTATGTCACCCAAAACTTTGGATAATCAAGACAATGCTCCTGGACATGTTACAGATAAAGCAGAAATTAAGTTGGTGCAGACTGAGGGAAAAAGAAGAAAAAATGAGGAAATCATTAGAGGACAAAGTCCTAAAATACATGGAGGAGAAAAAAAGGAATCTTCAAAACCATTAGTGAGGCAAGGTAGCTTTACTATAGATAAGCCTAGCACAAATATACCTATAGAACTTATTCCTCACATTAATAAGCAAAGCGGTTCTGCTGCCCCTTTAGTATCTGCAAACAGGTTACGTGACAGAAGTGATTCGATGGACACTGATTCCAGTATAGATACAACACTCATTTTAAAAGACACAGAAGCTGTAATGGCTTTCCTTGAAGCTAAATTGCGTGAAGAAAATAAAACTGATGAAGGTCCTGACACTCCTAGTTATAACAGAGATAATTCCATATCACCAGAATCAGACGTCGATACAGCCAGCACAATCAGTCTTGTTACTGGTGACACTGAAAGAAAATCCACACAGAAGCGGAAGAGCTTTACAAACTTATATAAAGATAGATGTTCCACTGGTTCCCCTTCAAAGGATGTTTTAAAATCTTCTACAAGTGCCAGAGAAAAGATGGAAAAGAAAACTAAGAGTCGATCTTCAGATGGTGGGTCTAGAGCTGACACTCGCAAAACTGTGCAGTCCAGTGGAAGAATGAGACAACCATCAGTAGATTTAACAGATGATGACCAAACGTCCAGCGTACCTCATTCTGCCATTTCTGATATCCTATCATCTGACCAGGAAAACTACTCTGGCAAATCACATGGAAGAGTTCCTTTTGCCTCAGCAGATGAACTTTTACATTCCAAGATGGAAGGAAAGTCAGCTAAATCAAAATCCTCTCCTGTTGGACTTGGGCAATCTAGTAAATCTACCACTCTTCCAAGACCTCGTCCCACAAGGACTTCTCTCTTGCGCAGAGCACGCCTTGGTGAAGTCTCAGACAGCGAGCTTGCTGATGCTGATAAAGCTTCAGTAGCTTCTGAAGTGTCCACTACAAGTTCTACGTCAAAACCTCCATCAGGGAGGAGAAATATTTCCAGAATTGACTTACTCGCTCAACCTCGCAGAACTCGACTTGGCTCTTTATCAGCACGTAGTGATTCTGAAGCAACAATAACCAGAAGCACCACCTCATCTCGTACCCCAGAAGCAATTATCAGAAGTGGTTCAAGGTTGCTCTCAGGAGGAGATAGCACTAAAGTTTCTGCTAGAACTCGAGCCAATAGCATTTCTCGACTTTCGGATTCAAAATCCAAATCCTTGGCTTCGGCTCATAATTCTCCCTCAGGTATGTGAGATTATTTGAAATAATTTTATACAATACTAGATGTTTTTAACATGCAGATTTTTTTTTTAATTGTTTAAGACAGAGTTCTTATGAAACTGCTGAGTTTTAGATGATGCAGTATTTTTCTTTGGAGTAAGAGGCTTCCATGGCAAGTCTTGTGGAGGTTTCTCACTTAAAATCATAAAGACAAAGAATTGTAATCCTTTAACTCTTTGGATGTGTTTTCATCTTGAAACCAGTAAAACAGAGCTGCATTGGGACAGTCAGATATGTCAGCAATCATTTGTTTTAGTGCAAAAACAGAGGCAAGATCTCTTTGCTCAAACCATGGTAGTAGAAGTTCAGAAGGTCAACAACACTATTTACTGCATAGAAGATACAGTATTTATTTATAAGGTAGGCTTGTAAATAGGCAGAGATTTTTTTGATAAGAATAATAACATTGAAGTAATGAATTGAAAAACTATGTACTACCTAAGTAAGTATCATAAAGTAATTTCTATTAAAGGCTTTGCCTTATCTTGGATTATTTCCCATTCTGTGTTCCAAATTGTGGCAACTTATGATTTCATCATGATTTCCAAATCATGTTGATCTTCTTTGGTTACTCTACCTTGTCTTATGTTTGGAAGTAAAAATCCGTGCAATCTACGAATTTTAAGCTACTATTCTGTTAGAAGTTGACATAACACTCTTAGAGCAAGCAGTGTAAAAGCTGGTAGGTTTTTTCAACAGCATTATTAAACCTATCAAAATAAAATGCGTTAATTATAAAAAAGTGAGCTCTCATGTAGAATGAGTATCTAAAATAAATGTCTGCTTGCTTTTAGAATTGTCATGCTACCAGCTTTGCCATATTTGCAGTCAATCCACAGTCTAAGAATAAAGTTAATAGAGTAGCTTCCAGTGTTGCAGCACATTGAAATTTTGCTGCATCCTATTCAGACTTGATATAAGCAAC
Source organism: Edolisoma coerulescens (assembly GCA_013397115.1). NCBI lineage: Eukaryota > Metazoa > Chordata > Aves > Passeriformes > Campephagidae > Edolisoma > Edolisoma coerulescens. The sequence continues at coordinate 828,652 of VWZW01007827.1, read as the reverse complement.
TGTGATACTTAATTTCCCTCCCTCCTGCTGTCCTTCCGTTGCTTGTATATCACAGGTGGAGCATGTCAGGATTCTTAGCATTATGTATTCCCCAGGTAGTTACTTTTGGCTGTGTCATTTATTAGCTGAATAGAAACTTCTGTTGAGATACAAATGAAACTCTGAACTATAAAGTTGAATCTGTTCGATACTATGACAGGTGTCTACAAAGGTACCCAAAATACGCGACACTTCCAATGAAAATTCGGTCTTTCCTTGTACGAAATAATTGGAAAAGTAGCATGTTTTCAATTCTAATCAAAATTTTGAATTGGCAACGCAGCCTGAAAGGTGGCAATGCTAGGTTAAGGAAGTGTCAGTTAAGACTTCTATATGTTTATTTTAATCATGAATACTAGTTCACATTATGATATTGCTGATTTTTGAAAAGGTAAAGCCCAGATATTGTTTGTCACTTCACTGCTTTTTTTTTTTCCCACAAAACTTTATATGAATTTTGAGGTTTATTATATCCATGTGAAGTGTTGCAGGCTTCCTAAACTTTTCCCAGGTTGCTGCATTGAAGTGATTTGCTGCTTCTGTTAAGGGGAGTGAGTCTATCTTTCTCTTCCCACTGTATTAGTCTATCAGAATTGTCTTTGCTAAGTGTTCATTTGCCTGTGTCACACAGTCAAAGTTTACTTTACAAAGTTTACTTACACTTCTTGTATAAGATACTGTGTCTTGAAGAGAGAAAAGATGCCATGTTCTCATGGGTGCCCCAACATAATAATCTAGGTAATTGAAAAAAATCGTTGCTAGGAAGATCTACAGTAGTAACAGCTTCTGTCATATAAAACTTTATCAGTTAATTCATATCAAGGGAGAAGCCTATCAGTGTAAAGGCTAAAATCTGAAAGCAATTAATAAAGCAGTCAGATACTTTCAAAACAAAATCATTGCTAAATAAACCAATCAAGTCTTGTTACTATATAAGTAAAAAATATTATTACTACTGTTTGTTTAGGATTTAGAATTCTGAATTTTGTCTGTATCAGTAACATTATCGTATAATTTTTTTACTGGTTTATTTAGATTAGATACTTCTGGTACTTTAGGAAAATCTGAATTGCTTTGAAAGTGGTGTAATCTTCTAGTGTATATAGGAGTATATATATTTATACATGGATCTGCTATTACATATAGGCCACTTTTAATTCCTCAATTTAATTTTGTTTCTAGAAAAGTCAGCAATTCAATTAATTTTAGCACTTTTGGAAGGTACTAATGAAGTGCTTGACAAAAGTGCCTCAACTGTTTGAATATGTTTTACTTCAGGCACATTTAATCAAGGCATAACAAGAATGGATTTTCTTCTCTTCCTGGACATAGAAAGACTGGAAAATGAATGATTATTACCAATATAGGGTTTAGGGTTTTGTTTCCTTTACCAGAGGACTAGCTGCTCTCAAAATGTTAAATATGTTCCATGGGTTATCTCATCAGAGGTCAGTTAACGTTACCACATTGTAGATCACTAAACACTGGCAGCCTCTTAAATCCAGCCTACAAAGAGAAAGTTGTTTCTGCACTTCCAAAATCAGACATACATACCTGTAAAAAGAGCAAGAATAAGATGTAGTTTCTGGATGTTTTTTATTGTCTTGTACTTCATGGGGATGAATTGCAAGATAATAGGATTAAAATTGTCAGAGCTAGCAGCAAGTCTGTAATTTCAAGAATAATTTTTAATCCTTGATGCAGTGAAGTATTGCTTATTTTTATATGAAAGGGCAAGCAGATAAATGGAACATCTTGGATGAGAATTGTCAGCATTCAAGTGATTACCAGAATGTTTCTGGGTTAGGAGGCTTGATAACTGACAACACTGTGAAGACACGTGAAGCAGAATTAGTAACTTTATAGCACAAGCAGTGAAAGGTCTGATCAAGGCACTGCATCATCAAACAGTAGAGTGTGATCAATAAAAACAGAGCAGACCAAAGACCTGTTTTCACAACGGAGGGAAATTGAAGATGCTGTTACAGAAGGAGCTATGTATCGGGAAAACAAACGGCAGGATCAGAGCTAGCACAAAAGTGCTAAACTGCAACTGTAAAATTAAGCATTGAGTCAGAACAGAGAGATCTTGAGCAGCCAGTTGTGTTTGGCAGCTCTGCTGGCTTGCTGACCTAGCTGTCATTGCAAATAGCTGGCAGGCAGGTTGATCAAAGCTGTTGAGGTAACTGGGGGGGGAAAGAAATTGATAATGGAGAAGAAACCAGCCCTTACTAAGTACATTGTACATAAGGATCTTGCAAATGGATGCATCTTGAGAAGGCAATGCATCAATGAGAGTAGAATATTTTTTAAGGAATATGTTCAATAAAATTTATTCTCAGATCTTTAAAGTGAGAGTATGTTGTACAAATCACCAAACTGCCAGCTTAATGTGTTGTCAGGACATTAGACTTCTCACAGAGTAGTCACTAAATTAGGTTTGAATGGTAATTATTTTAGCCATGGTTTTGGAGGATTTTCTAGTTAGTGGTACTGATATTCAAGTCTTTGGTGTCTGAGATAAGCAACTGCACAACAGCTTTCAGAAATCTACATAAACTACAATGATATTTTGGACCTTCATAATTTAAAGAGAGTATTGAAAGCATAAATGTGCAAATGTGTAGCTACCTTACTGGGAAACATGCTTGGATATTGCTTGTTGTGAATCATACAACTTTCAGATTTTTACTGCTAGGCCTACAATAACTTTTTCCTCATAGTAATGAGAAACACATTTATAATATGTAATCCCCCAACATTTTAAGGCCTTAAAATTTAAGGGTCTTAAAAATAGGGTTTTTATGATACTATGTAAATGATTGTTATTGATGTCATTTCAGTTAGTATCTCTGAAATGTTTAAGCCTTTACAAAAGTCAGTATTTTTGATTGAATGTATAATCTTTTCCTTAAAAAGTGTGGGTGGAAAAGAGGACCTAAGACTAATCTCATCAATATATTTTATTTAAGCAAATGCTTCTAATCTGAATGTTTTGAAACGAATTAACATGATAAAACACTATTTTGTACACAGAGCAATCCAAGCTTCTCCCAGACCCAGACCCTGATGTTGAAACTTACAGTGGTAGAGTACTAGAAATCAAATCTGTTTCTGATATTTCACTTCTCATTCAATTTTTAGTTTTTAAATATATTATTACATATGCTCATTGTACAGTGCAGAGTTGCTGAACTAGCTCGAGAGATTTTAAGATAAATTTTGTAATTATTTTTAAGAATATAATTTGAACTGGGACAAAGAATTTAAACAAAAATGGATGATAAAATGTGGGCCCAACTCATAAAGCTCTTTGGACTTTGGTCACACATTGCTTGCATGCTATTGGTGGGAAAATGTACTTTTTCTGCTTATGTTTTACTTCCCTAAAATCAAACAACTTTGAAGCCTCCAAAAAGAGATCAAAAAGTAATTGGAGAGACATCGTTACTTTCTTCAATAAAGTTAGAAAATTTTTTAAAAAGTAGAACTGGACATAATTAGAAACTCACATTTAAACCTGAAAAAAAATTACGCAAACGTATTTTTGTTTTCAGCAATTGAAAATTCATTATTTACGTGAGGGAAGGGATGTAAGCTTATACACCAATGTCTTATTCTATATATACAGTAATCTCGCGTTACACAAAAATTACTTTCATTATTCGTTACTTAAATTCATATTGGTGTATATTTCATTTGTAATGTTGTTTTTTTTAATGTATCAGGAGAAATCATTATTAATTCTTGCATTTTGTAATATGATTAAAAAAAATTTACATCATTCAGTTCTAGTATTTTTCAATTACCATGAGGTGGTCACGCCTTTTTTAATTTTCTGCAGTACTTACCGAGCCTCATGAATGTCAATGAGTTTGGGGTATTAAATCCCCTGCAAGAATTTAGCAGGTTGTGGCGATGGGGATTTCTTTACACTTGGTGGTATCTCTTTCTGCTGGGAATGTTTGAGGACAGCACATCTGAAATACATTTTGTAGACTTCAGTAATTCAGAAGGGGACAAGAACTACCTACTTAGTTTCAGTTCTCCTATACTTCAGGCTGTCCTCAGCAACATAGCTGTATAGTGCTTTATGTGCTGCATGTCAGAATATATACTTCTTTCTCTGAGGCTGCTTTTCTTATGGATGTGCTGTAGATTTTTATAACACAGTATTAATTTTACATATTCTTTTTCTGTGCTGAACATTTAATCATAGAATCAGAGAATCATTAAGGTTGGAAAAGACCTACCTATCATCTAGGAGTTTTATGCTTTTCTTATGTAAGCATGCATTCCAGGCTTGGTGCCAGCTCCATCCTTCCTTCATATCTTCATTTTTTTTTGTGAATCACATAAACCTTGAATGAAATTTGGGAAAAAATCTGCAGAAAAAGTGCAATCTGACTATATACTTAAATGTTAATGAATTGGGCCCTTGTTTTGTAATACAGTTTGTTTGAGCTCATATACAATCACTGACTTTTACGTCTTACTTCACTCATCACTATACAAGGAGCATTAGTTTTATGTTTTTATTAATCAATATTTTTTATTTAACACAAATTCTGTAGCTTTCTTTTAAAGATGTAGTAAATAAGTCTTTTGTGAGGTACCTGGGGATGGATAATGAATAGCTGTGTATTTTTGTGATGTTTCTGAAATAATGCTCTTTTTTCTTATTAAAGATGCCATAATAATTCTTTTTTAATAATTAAACTAATTTAGTAAGTGCAAGATGGAGGCGCTTTCCTACAGATTATGCTTCCACCTCAGAAGATGAGTTCGGATCAAACCGTAATTCCCCTAAACATACCCGTCTACGTACCTCTCCAGCCCTGAAAACCGCGCGACTGCAGAGCGCTGGGACAGCAGCTCAAAGCAGCAACACATTCAAGCACAGGATAAAGGAGCAGGAAGACTACATTCGTGACTGGACTGCCCACCGGGAAGAGATAGCAAGGTTGGTTTGAAAGGAGTGCCTCTAAAATAACAGAGCATGGTACCCAGCCACTTGTACAGGTGCACAGAGAGGACAAAGAGAGCTAGTGGATTTTCTGTATCACTGCTTACTCTTTTAATTCACTAACTGAGTGGGTAACTTAAAATTCTTCTTGTGAGAGACTGGCAGACAGAACACTCACATTACCAGCACATCTCTTTTTAGTGGAAAATGATAGTAACTTCTGAGTTATGATAGCCAAATCCCAGAAGATGAACTTTCAGTTGCATTATTGGGACTGGCAGAGGTACTTTGTGTATTTCCTGAGGCTGAAGTATATGGGATTTTGTAGTACCTTTATATATTGAGATAAAATTTCAGATCAATCACAGGTGACAGAGAGAGAAAAAAGTGAGTTTTGGAATGTGAGAGACCATGTTCTCATTATATTTTTGATTATCTAGACATTATTTCATGTTAGGTACTTTCGGATTTAAAACATGCATATTCACCAAAAAGTAATTTTCTTTGGTTGCAAGTCCCTGAGATTAGTATATCAATATCTCTGTTATTGCTGGTGCCACTCTGCTTCAAGTGAACCAAGGAAAAGTTAGTTGCACATTCTGGTAACCAATTATTCCCACATCATGCAACACCCAGGCAATGAAAACTTCAGAGAGGTTGCACAAGCATGTAAATGTTATTTAATACTTAGATGTCAGGTTCCGAAGATTTTCAGGTTCTGAAGACTTTCACCAAACTTAATTTGGAAGCCTAAACAAGAAATATGTTCTCCTTTTAGGATCAATCTTAGTAGTGTGGAGTATTTTCTAAATCTTAATATTGTGGAAGTGTTTTGCTTAGTGTGATTAATTTTTTTTTGTTTCCTGATCTTGGTAATACTTTTCAACATTTGTTTTTCTAGTGTGATCTGTGCAAAGGGAAGATGTAGAGGCCTGAGAGGCCCACAGAAGATTCCTAAGGGAGTCTCATAGTATCTGGATAAATAATGAAATAAACCTTTTCAAAATCATTTTCCTAGAACATCTCTTTGTTTTCAGAAATGTAAAGTTAGAGATGGCTATAGGAAGGACTGTGTGCATATGGGAAAAAAATGATAGCCATAGCATATTAGTTCCTCCTGATAAATAGTACTGCTGAACCTCTGCTTCAGTGAAACTTCTCGGTATGTTTTGCTCATCTAGGAGAGATTGACACTGGAAGTAATTGATGATTCAGTCTAAACTCATTTGATGGTTAGGTTTGTAGGTTTTTCTCTTCCCTTGGGATTCTCACCTTTTTCTACATTGATATATTGGCTTTAAAATTTGTTTTGAAGGCTGTGTACTTACCCTACCTCTTCAGCTTTATTTTCAGTGGAAGTGCTGAGAGGCTCAAACCAGTATTGCCAAATTTCAGTATCCCCAAAATCAGTATTTTTGGGTTTGTGTAGAAATTTCACACCTACTCCATTAAATGAGCTTATTTAAGTTAAAGAAAACTGGTATTCAGCATCTGAGAATTTCCAGGTTACTGTCATCTATTGTCGCTGCTTCCAATACCAGTTGCTTTGGTTAGCCTCTGCTGAGAGCCCTTGCTGTAGGTCACTAGTTCATCCTTTCTGTGTCTGCTTGTCATTGTACTGATTCACACTATTGCTCCCCTGGCTTTATTTTTAACTTCTGTCCTCTGTAAAGTATCTTTACTTTTTATCTCTGCTCCCGTTGCATTGCTAATCATAGGCTCTATTATTGTCTACCCTGGTTTTTTTTCCATCCCAGCCATTAGTCCAGCCTCTATGATCAGAGTCCCTTCAACTCTATTTAGAGTTTTTAAAAAATTAATAGATGGTTATATGCTCTCATTAAAATCAGTTGATTTATTTTTGTTGTTACTGTTGTTGAATAACTGATTAGATTAGGCAGGTGTAAGGAGAAGCCTTTCATAAAATACATGTATAGCAGAAAGTACTGTAGAAACTGAATGCAAAACATGCACCCATGTTACTATCATACTGTGTTTTAACTGGTCCTCCATGACTGACCCAGCTTGCACTTTTCAGAAACTTCACAATTTTCAGATGTTAATAAAATTGAAAATTTGAAGGAGGTGTTTAGAAAAACTTACTGGAATAACTAAACTTGATTTAATGCCACTTTGACATGGAGGGAATTTACACCCTAGGAGTAACAGGAGCTTCATGTATATTTTATTTAAGGATGTTAAAGTATTGTTATTATGAAATCCACTGACCCAGTATAGGAAGTGTAACATAGTAGAGTAAGCAGAAGAATGTTTGTGGAAATCCAGTAGTTCAGCACTATTACAAGTATCTTAGAAGTATTCCTATTTCATTGTGGTTTTTTCTAACATTAGGTATTCTTTCACCACAGGTAAATAAGAACTAGAGTTCCAGGCTTTTGAACAAGATGGTCATGCTCTCTCCATCCCAAACCTGTGTTCTCACCTTTTCCTATGTGTTGGAAACTGAGTCTGTTCCTTATGTAGCTGTGTAGCTGCCTGAGTCTGCTCACTGAGTAAATCTAAAGTAGTATTTCATGGAGCAGGTTGAAGGATTTAGGGAAATTGAGGTTTATTAGTTTTGCCTCAGTGAATTGATTTGCCTTGTATGATTGCTAGGTCGGATGCAGGAAGCAGTAGGGATCTGCAAGGCAGCCTACAGTTGTGGCAGAGTAAATAGTGTGCACTTAAAGCCCAAGTCTCATGTCCCCGATTACACAAAACATATTCCTCTTACACTTAAGCAAAACTTTCTGCTTCTGAAAGTTAATGTAGAATTACTTGAAAACTTCACTTATGAAAAGTCAGGCTCAGCTCACAGCTGGTTTCTTATTTTCTTTTCCACAATGCTTCTTGTTTATTGCTCTATATTGTTTCTATACAGAAATGTAGTTGAGTACTGGACTGTAGCTTACTGTCACGTAGAAAATGATTCCAGTTTTTGTTTACATGACTGATGTTTGACTCTGGTAATTATCTACCAAGTTGCTTGCCATCGATGTTAGGGTTTATTCTGATACTTCCAGGATTCATTTGAATTCATTTTATATAAAGATCTGACTCTTTATGTAATTTTGATTTCTTGGTAAGAACTCAAATGAAGTGGTTGTGTTGTGTTGTGTTGTGTTGAAGCATTGCTGATTTCTGTGAAGAGTTAAGTCTTAGTTAATTGATGCTACTTTTGATTATGGTGTTTAATGACATTTGTCTTCTGGAAAACTTGCTGATAAGTGAAATCTCCTGGTTTTATTTTCTTCACAACTACTCATTAAATACCAGAATTTGTCCCAGAAAATCAAATGTGAATAGTAGCAACTTCTCTATTTAAGGAAAAAGTTGGATGATTGTATGAAAGAAAGGAAGTAGCTGTTTTAGTATCTCTACTACTAAGAATATTGGATTTTTAATGGCATGTATATGTAAGAACATGAAAGATAAATTTAATTGACCCAAAAGCTATAATAATTAAGTTAAATTAATTAATGTACTAATAGGTGCTTATCATATTTTAATTTATTTAAATGAGCAATTGACTTGTCTTATGCTTTACTGTTCCAGTCTTTAATAGTTTAAAATCAGAAATACTGTCTTGAGTGGTCACATTGCCACATATTTGTTTACATCTGTGTTCCAATTATGTGTATCTAAGCTGCACAAATTTGCACTTCACTGCGGATTGCTGATGGCTACTCACAAAATCCAGTGTTGGAATTTGGCTGGAAATTGCTCTAGTTATATTTGCCTGTCTAGTTGAAATTCTGTTCACTTAGTCTTAAGATGTCTCTAGGCCAGGAGTGTCCATTCTTTTTGACTTGAAGAGAAAGTGAAAATTAAGAGCAGAAGGAAGCTCACCTTGAACAGTCAATCTCTGTCGAGCCCGGGGTGTGTCACTGTCATGTGGCTCTGCGCCTCCTTCCACTTGAGTGGCAGGGAATGCGCGTCACCCAGTCCTCGGTGGCGCAGAAGTGGCGCTGTCGGCTTCTGTGCCTTCAGTGCTGGCAGGCAGAAGTGTGCAAGGGGATCACTTGGCAGTCTGCTCTTCTCAACTGTGTGATCCAAGCTGGAGATTCCAGGTGCCATAGTTAGTAAGGGCTTTTAGCTTTTGCTTTGTGGGGTTTTTTTGTCTTGTTCCCTCCTCCTTTTGGAGTGTCCTGGGGAGGAGTAGCACAAGCACAGCTAGCCAAGTTTGCTCCCTGTGCTGAGCAGAATACAGAGCAAAGCTGTTTTTTTGGTGCAGTCAATCAGAAGAAAGTAAAAGGCATTTTTGGCTGAGAATTCAGCTGTATTTTTGTAATGCTATCATATCCAGGTTTTTAAAAGTATGTTCTCTTTCTCCCACTGGAAAACTTGTCTTGATTAAATTTGAGGATTTAGGGAATTTCAGACATATAGGCAGCTTGATCTGAGCAAGCTGCAGGGCTGCTAGAAAATCAGAGGTCCTGAAAACATTTTTTTCAAGTAAGCAAACTAAGGTATAAATTAAATGCTTTCTGAACATTTCAGATTTACTGCCATGTTATACAGGTCATGTGTGCAGTATTTTCAGCGTATTTCCAATGCATCCTCTGTGTTGGAGATACTGCATATTGCATACATCTGTCTGAATCCTAGGAAGAAAACAAGGATATTCTGTCTTTTGAGATTGCCTTCCACCTTCTTCCTCTAGAAAGGCATGCTATTAAAAGCTTCAGTCAGAATTTGCTTTTATGGCTCTATAAATAATCTTTCTGTTTAGAAAGGCACGCACGTTTTCATAGCACGGTTATCAGGAACTAGAACTTACAGCCTCAGAGGCTGCAGATTGGGCTCTACTGGCCCAAGAGTGATTGTAGGGGAGAATGTAACACTCTCTTTATTACTAGGATCAGTCAAGATCTGGCTCTCATCGCACGGGAAATCAACGATGTAGCAGGAGAGATAGATTCAGTGACTTCATCAGGCACTGCCCCCAGTACCACAGTAAGCACTGCTGCCACCACCCCTGGCTCTGCCATAGACACTAGAGAAGAGGTAGGAGATCTTCATGGAGAAATGCATAAGGTTCTTCCTTTTCTTTATTTCTTTTGCTTTTAGCATTTTGCATAGCCTTTTTAGTTACTTCCACTCAACCCGTGTGCATGATCTCTACATTGTTTTTTTGATTTAAAGTTCCTTTACATTTCAACAAACAACCCAGAAGTTATTCTGTGAACACAGCTTGTCAAAAGGATGCCATACTGTCTGTCTCTTTTTTTCCACGAAACATAGGACAAGATAGTTATTTGTTTCTTGCTTGTCTACAGCCTTAGATACTGTTGGATGGTATCTAAGTGCATTTAAAGATACTAGTGTGTATGCACAACTATATATAAATGTATACATTTAATTCTTTGCATAGCTATTAAAAAAAAAAAGTCCCTCTTTTCACAGGTGACATAAAACTTTCATCTTCTGAACACTGAAATACTTAGGTACCATAAGTTAACTTTAGATTTTCTTTCTTCATAACGTTGTCAAAAACTGCCTTGAAATAAGTTTGCTTTATGCTTCTAATAATTCTTATTTTCTTTGCCTACCTCTCGTGTGCTGTTCTATGAATATACTGACTAATGTGTTCTAGTAACCATCACAGGTCTAATGCTGGTAAACATGTTAATCTGAATTTAAATCATCACTTTCTACCATGTTACAATTCACCATAATAATGTGTTGTAAATGTTTAATGCATTTTTTCCTTCATAGTATTCCTTTCAAAATGTGTTTTATTCATTTTTGTGTGCGTAGATTTTAGTTAATATGCTAGTTTACTGTGGTTAGTTTAATACTGTCTTTTTCTGTGGAAAAAAAGATATAAACAGCAATAAGAAATCTCTGAGTTGGGTACTCAGAAAAATTATAAATGCATTCACATAGATTTTGGTTTTGGTTCTCATGGACTATGGGTAAACTTTAAGGAAGTAAAATGCACTTTCTCAGATCAAGTTAGATCACTCAAATTGTTTTTTATTATTAAATAATTATTTTCTTCTTCAAAAAATACGGTGCATTGTGTACATACTGCAGGTGGCAGTATCTCCTTTAGGTAGTGTAGGTCTTTCTGTAACACTATGACTAATTTGGAAAAAAACCCCTAAATTTCAGAGTACTCTTGTTAATTCCACAGATGTTTGATTAATCAAAGGAATAAATTATTCAGTACCAAAATTTCAGTGGGGTAGTCTAAATTTGCCATGTGTGTCTGGTATTTAAAGAAATCCCAAACATTCATTTGTACAAGATATTCTTACATAAGAGATGCATCATTTTATACTATAGAAGACAACAGAATGATTTTTGTTTGATAGGCATCTTATAAACTGGAGAAAAAAACCCCAGTAATCTGATTTTTGGATGTATCCAGTAGATTTCATGAACTTCATTTTTCTTTTATCCCGCAGTTGGTGGACCGAGTATTTGATGAAAGTCTCAATTTTAGAAAAATCCCTCCAATAGTGCATGCGAAACCCCCGGAAGGGAATGGTCGGCCTAGTGATGCCAGACCTCAGCTGACAGAGGCCCTCGATCCCCCAACAATTACCCGCAGAAGGACTTGGAGCAGAGATGAAGTGAGCACACCACAGGATTCTCTCTAAGAATGTCTCGATTTTAAGCTTTTACAATTATCTCCCCACTTAATATTCTAGACATTATCCTGTCTCTCCTACCTCTGGCAGGTGGCATTAATATTGGGAAAATATTGTGTATTATTTTATTGGCAAAATGTTCAAATATCATCGTATATGATACTAATTAAAACATAAGTAAGATTTTTTTATAGTTAAAGATACTAGAATATATGGAATTGTTACTATTAAACTAATAATATCCTTTTTTATTAAAAAATTTTTGCAGGTTATGGGGGACAGTTTGCTGTTGTCCTCAGTCTTCCAGTTTTCTCGCAAGATAAGACAATCCATAGACAAAACAGCTGGCAAAATCAGGTGGGTTTTTAAAAATTTCTATTATTGCTGAAAATGTCTGTTCCCATCAACATTCCCAGCAGTAAAAAAGATATGTATAATAGACACAGAACAAATGCAGGTAGTAGAAACTTGTCTTTTAAAAAAGCACTGTTACCTAGGCCTTTTTTAGATTTCAGAAAGATTTGGAATGAATACTTTTTCCATTATTCCTTCTGTTTATTTCTCTTTATATGAAGAGGAATATCAGGAAAGTTTACATGGACAGAACAACATCCATCACACTCCAGCAGTGGAGCTGTTCCAACATATGCAAATGCTGTGCAAAATCTGTACAACCTCTGTGCAAGTCCTGTAAAACTCCTTTCCTTAAAAGATAAGGTTAAAATGTTGCTGAACTGTAAAACTGGACCCTGTATGTTTGCCACGTTGTTGTAGAGATTTTGCATTTTGGGAAGAAAAAGCAAATTGGACAGAGGAGAGCAGTTTCAGTAAATCCTTCTGAAAAACAACTTGCTCTGGAGACAGTGTGGTCACTATTGACTTCTAAAACAACAGATGTAGCCACCTGTCATTTTTAATTGAAAATTCCAGCTTAAATAGTTAGATTCCTTCATAAGATGTCATAGTAGCTAAGAGAAAGTGTAGACATTTCAAAAACGGTAACGTGTTGCTCTACTGACAGTTCCATTTAACTTGAATATGTGAGTGTACAACCAGTTGGTGACCACTTTGATTGACAAGAATAAAAGAAAATTCTAAATACAAAGTTCAGGATTGTATATTTCATATGTTCTTCTTCATGTCTTTGTGCAGTTAATAACTTAAAAATAGAGAACATTAAAAATAAGGAAGTCTTTTGGCTGAACTTCATGCATAGTTTTCTGAATGTGAGAAAATATTAGGTCTGTAATTGATTGGTTTGTTTAGGAAGTGTCAGATATTGTAACATTAGATGAGTGACAGATTAAACAACAAAAATTCATGCCAGTATAGGGTGCTGTAACTAGTAAAAGCAGCAAAATACTAACATATCTGAAGATTGTATTCTCATGGGAATACCAAAAAAGATTTGACCATAGAAATCAAGAAGAAAAAAAATAATAATCTATATAAATTGCTAAAAACCGTAGGCAGCTAGTACCTATTACAGATTTTTACCTTAGCTTTGTTTTCACATACATGAGTTCAGCCAACCAGTGTGCTGCTATTCCTCTTTCTGGAATTAAGCCAGTTAAAATTTCTGCTCAGGATAGTTACAATGTCTTCATAAAAGAGGTGCTCCAGCCCTCTGATTATCTTCGTGGCCCTTCTCTGGACTCATTCCAACAGGTCCATATCCTTCTTACGTTGTGAACTCCAGAGCTGGATGCATCACTCCAAGTGGGGTCTCACCAGAGCAGAGCAGAGGGGCAGAATCCCCTCCCTTGCCCTGCTGGCCACTCTCTGTTTGATGCAGCTCAGGATACAACTGGGTTTCTGGGCTGTGAGTGCACATGGCTGGCTCATGTCCAGCCTCTCATCCATCAGCACCACCAAGTCCTTCTCTCAAGGGCTGCTCTCCATACATTCTCTACCTAGCCCGTGTTTGTGCTTTTGTATGTTACAATGAGCTTGCAGGCATTTCCAGAGGTTGTGAAGGGAAGAGGTAAGCAGGTTTTGTGGTGAGAAGATCTGCACGGTTTTAGCAGTGCTGTGCAGTGTGAGTGCAGTGTCATCGGCCTGTCTCGTAGCAGGCAAGTGCCTCTTCAGTCAGGCACAACCTGGGCAAAGCAGTCACATCAGTGGAGGCACTGCTGGGTGGCCTCTGCTGCTGGCTGTGCATCCTGCAAAGCGCACCAAAAGAAAAATGGAGATTGAGCACAATCAAGTAAGGTTTGCCTCAGGAAGTAGGGAAAAGCAAAAGAAGAAGGCAACAGGCATTTTTAAGTACATTCTTTTAACTTGAAAAGTATGGTTAGAAAGAGGAAGAGCAAAGTTAAAAGGAAGTTAAAAATAGTTAAATGAAGAATTCAAAAAGATGAAGTAAAAAGGAAATAGGCTTCCTAACTTTATAGTAAAAACAAATTGACCTGTCCACTTTATAGTTCAAATAATAACAGTTTCAAAATTTCTAATTAATGCTTTCATTTTGTTGCCTTCTTTTTTAATAAAATGACTGATGAAATGAGAACTTTTAGAATTTTAAAAGAGAAGTAAGAACATTATCTCTAAAAACACCACATACAGAAGCAAAGGCACTAATCACATACATCAGGATAGAATTATTTTAATAGAACACGACAAGAAGGTAAACAAAAAAATCACAAAATATTGCAATAGCTTGTATTTTTTTTTGCTAGTGCTGTTTACTGCTAAATAAAGCCTTATTTTCTATGTTTCTGCTGATTTCCAGGGTGATATTAATGCCATTATATTAGAGAAAGTATAGCTGCATAAGATTGTCTGTATACTGAGTCAAATATTTCCAGAAGTTGCTTTTTTTTTAAATTATGATCCCGTAAAGGACTTCATTGTCTCTGCTTTATTTTCTTCTTTTTTTTTTAATGTGTAGTTGAACTCCTCAATGACAGGCAAACGCTACATTTTCCATTATATTTAAACTTCCTGGTATCTAGGTTTGCAGTTGTATGGCTTTGCAAGCTTTTTCACTCCCTTCCAGAACATAAAAAAATTTGCCAGACCTCTGATGATGAACTTTTTCAAAAGATGATGACCCTAGTTAAGGCCATAACGTGTTTCATGCTTTCTTCACTGCAGTTTTGATTACTTTTAATATATTTATTCCTTCCCCAAGAAAAAGTATGTATTAATGTTTACTCCTTGTATGCTTTGTACGTGGATACACCCAAGTCTGGGAGAAGTGGTCACTTGCCTCAATCCCGTGACATTGTGTCATCAGAGTCGCGCTTCCTTGCAGTGAAACCTGTGACATAAACACATTCCAAAGTAGCAGGGAGTGAAGACCTCAAAGACAGAAGAGTTAAAGCAGCTTCTGGATGAGTGGTCTACCGACATCTGTGTACTGATAAAATAAGGCAGGGTACCTCTTTTGCAAAATTAGATATTCTTGACAGGATAAAAATGGAGAATGAAATTCTCCATAGGATATACATAACTGAGGAAAGGTGAACAAAATGCAGTGCTAAGGTTCACAGTGTTCTTTCAAATTCTTAGTCTTTGTGACATTCAGTCTATCATGAACTTCCAACTTAAAAATTGTTTCCTCAGAGACCTAGTTACAGTAACAGTTTCTTTAAAATGTGCTGCTCTTTGACCATGGTTTGAAATTGACTGGTTTGTTTGCTTAGCAGTTTTACTGCAGCTGTTTTTGAACTTTTAACTGTGAAATACCAATTAGAGAAGAAGTGGATTTGGACTCCTCTGTGTAAACATGGTGTCACTTTGCAGACCTTAAATATCTGCACATTGCTTTTTTTTTTTTGCTTTTTGTTTTCCCATTGTGCCAATGAAGAAAGTTTAAATTATGTTTATTATATGACAATGGAAACAAAAATTTTATCAAGCAGGGAACCGAACATAAAAAATGGGAATCTCACAGTATGCTTTGGGGTTTTACAATTAGAAGCGAATTCTTTAAACATGTAATACGAGTGATACTCATACTACTAGAACAAATATATATATATATATGTATATATAAAATTTACGTATTAATACTTTTCAATGAAAACTTCTTCTATGAAATGCATTTTTTTAATTTCTTGAAGTGTTTTATTTTTTATTAATGTAAAATACAAATGTAAAAGTTGAATTCATTTATCTTATATTTTGCTATTGTTGTAAAATGCAGTATTAATGGGGAATTTTCTCACTACAGTAAAATAATGGCTTTTTAAAAATGTGTCAGTGCTGGAGGAAAGAATTAGCTATGTCTATATCTATATACCAAGTATTTAGCTAGAGAACTGCCATTTTAATGTCAATAATAATGATTTTGCTGAAAGCCTGTACGCTTCCCTGAAAATTTAAACTGTGTGGTTAGATTCTGTCAGGTTTCAATACTTTACATTTTACTTTCATTCAGTACTCCTAATGCTGTTTTCTCCTATCATGTTATTTAATCTTTCAGTTTATTTTGAGGGATTTTTCTATTTTAAACATACTCTTGGATTTCTTTCTTCTAGAATATTATTTAAGGACAAAGACAGAAATTGGGAAGAAATTGAAAACAAGCTACGAGCTGAAAGTGAAGTTCCTATTGTGAAAACATCAAGCATGGTACGAATATTTTCTGGGACTGATTATGCTGCTCGTCTAATGGCTAAGTAATCAGCTGAGGAATGTGTTGTTTTCAACTACATAAGGGCAAAAATCTTTAAAAGGCTTTATTTAGACTCTAAGTATATTTCAAGAATAAACCTAATCTTTAATAATTATGAAGACTTACTGTCTCATAAAAAAACAAGTAATTGTTCAGGGAAAATTCAGGTTAAGAATGCAGTGAAAAGGTTCCAGACTATATATAGACCATCAGTATATTTGTTTAACAAAAGGTAACAACCATTAGTTTGAATGTTAGATTGCTTTTGAATGAATTTGTTTTACAATCTAAAAACTACTTTACCTATTAATCATTAGTACTTAATATATCATTCTTAACACTATTAATACTGATTATTAATACTTAGAGAAATTGTTGTGCTCTAATGCACGTGATGAAAATAATCCATAGACACATTGCAATAAAAGGATTCTTCAGGGAAAAATAATCCTGTTGGTTTTGTCTGGAAGTGGTAACCATAGGGTGCCCACTAGAACTCCAGCTGTTTCATCTAATAGCCTTATTACATAAATCAGCTATGGTTTATGGCCCAATTCAGGCCATGTCATGACCAGACTGTGTGACAATGTGAGGGGACAGACCACACGTTGTGTCTCAGAACACTTCCCCTCTGCTTCTAAATACAGAGTGTAGAGTTTGAAAAACATCCTTGCATGTGAGAGCAGGCAGAGCCGAGCTACATTATCCATCTGCAGAGTCTTGCTCTTAAGAATGTCTGCTTACAGAGGCAGGGCTTTTTCTGGGAGAAAGGTGGGAGAGGAAACTGCTCCCATACTTTGTACAGACTGCTCAGAACTCAAATGTGAATACATTTCCTCTGGCATTGAACGGGCCAGCACTTCTCTGTTAGCTCATCATCTGTTATTAAACTCCTCCAGATTGATTTTTCCTGGAAGTATAAAAAACTTGGCCTGTAATTTCTGCAGAATGGTGTATTTATCAAGAGCAATCATTAGTGACTCAGTATTACAATTTAATAGATTTGCTGATATTTTTTGTTGGTTTTTTAAAAAATTTAATTGAGCAAGTTCCTCATGGAAGTTTCTAATTTTAGAAATATTACAATGTAAGGAGTTTCTCTTATCCATGTGCAGAATAAGATCCAAATTTAGTGTTTTATATTCTAAATGCCCTGAATATAGGGTTTTAAGGTATTCTTTAAAAAAGAAAAAGGTTAGTTGTATATTTATTCCTAAGTTCAGCATTTTACTAATTTTTTTTCAATGTATTGAAGCATCTTGCATTGCTTGAATGTTTATGGGTTGTTCGGCAGTTTTTTGTTTATGCACTGATTTTCAAGTTTCTGCTTAGTTTTTGGAGCAATATATTGTTCAAATGCAGTGCTTATTTTCACCACTGAACATTAAAAGTTAAGAGAGACAGTTGTAAGTGATGTTTGTTTTGTCCTTGGAACATTTATGTCCAGCTCAGATGGGAAATCTACTTAAAGATAATGACTTCATAAAGATAATCAATCTCTTTGCCACCCATGAAAATCACAGTACTTAGTACAGAACAGCTTTCTGGAATGGATTAATGGTTTTCTGAAATCAGTGCCTTTGAAAATTCTCAGCTTTAGAATACCACTGACAGCTCTCCTCAGCAGTTGGATTAACACTATTCTTCAGTGTAGGATCCTTCAATTGTAGAATTTACATATTTATATTAATATAAACATGCTAATTCTGTAACCAGGGAAATCACTCAGGCAAGTGGTCACAGCACCAAGCCCGACAGAGTTCCAGAAGCATTTGGAAAATACTCTCAGGGACATGGTGTGATCCTCGGGGTATGCTGTGCAGGGCCAGGAGTTGGACTCAATGATCCTTGGGGGTCCCTACCAGCTCAGGATATTCTGTGATTCTACAGCTTAAGATGTGGTACATTTAATGATTTCCATGTTTCTGAGTGCGTTGCTGTGGCTGTGTTAGCACAGTGGAGAAAAATCTGTAAGGCGGAGGAGTGCTGAGGCCCCAGCACTGGTGTGCTGTGCAGGGTCTCGTGGGCACAGGGCCTGTGGGTGCAGACAGAACCTTGATGCAGTCATCTCACTGTCCGCCTCACATCTGTACAACCTTATAAATCACTCTGTTCCATTTAATACTGAGTTTATCCTGTAACTTCCCTGTCAAGGTCTGCTGTTACTTTGCCCTATCTCTACAGATCTGTGGTGTCTGTAGGTCTGTGCTTGAGCAGAGGTGGCACAGGCAGATGAGCGAGGGTCAGAATGAGGCCTTGTGGACAGCAGCAGGCAGTCAGTGCAGAGGGCTCTGGATTTCTGAGTGGGACATGGCTCTCCAGCCTCCAGCACGGCCACACAGCACCCCTGGGGTGCACAGCTGGGCCACCAGCAGCAGGGATGTTCTTGATGCCAGGAGGGACAATCCAAATAGCATATTGCAATTGCAAAGAGTGGGGAGGGCGATTGTTCACTACTGAGAGGTAGTTTAAATCTCTTTTTCCATAATGGAAATTTCCATTATTTTTCCATCATGGCCTTAAGGTGGGATAGGGGAGATTCGGATTAGATATTAGAAAAATACTTTTTACTGTTAGAGTGGTCAGGCATTGGAACAGGTTGCCCAGGGAGGTGGTGGAGTCACCATCCCTGGAGGTGTTTAGGGGGCATCTGGATCTGGCACTGGGTGATGGTTTAGTGGTTTAAGAGGTACAGTGGCAGTCCTGGGTGGACAGCTGGACTTAATGCTTAAAGGTCTCTTCCAACCATGGTGATTCTGTGATTCTATGATAATGAAAAATGGTTGTTTCTTTTCTAGGAAATATCATCAATCTTACAGGAACTGAAACGAGTTGAGAAGCAGCTGCAAGGTACAAATCTTTTTTCACTTTTCTGTGGTTGCTTGCTTAAATTTTTTTAATAGACATCTATATGTGTTTATGTATACCATGAAACAAAGTTACTGTGATTTATTAAAGTTTATTCACAGTATCAGTTATGTATATTTATATCATGTTACTGCTGATACATTTGATAAACAAACATGGCTGGTTTTTTTTTTTAAAGCAGAAGAGTGATCATATCTTTTTATATGGGTGATTAAAGGCTCAACTAATAATTAAGTAGTCCTGAGAATCCCAAAGGAATTATTTGTGAAATGTTCTTAATAGAATATTTTTGTGGGTAAATATTGAAGAGTAGGTGATAGAGAATCCTGAGATCAGGCTTTATAAAATAGGCTGTGCGCATCAGTAATACCCTCATGTGTAGCACAATTCAATATAAGGAATACAGTGATACTATAATCTGTAGGAAATCTCAAAAAAACCCACAAGTGTCTCTGTTACAATAAAATGAAAGTTTAGAATTAGCTCTTGACATCTTCCCTTCACACTGCAAAATCCAATCTTTGTAACTGTGGAGCCCACAGACTATGAAATTGAAAAGTTACTTGGCTTTTCACACACCGTCTTATCTATATATAAAGTGGAAAGAAGTATGTTTTTCTTACAAGGTCTGCTATTTAATTATTTAATATTATTTAATATTATTTAATATTATTTATTTAATATTAGTGTTACCTATATTCCATTTATCAAAATAAACTTAAAACTGAGTATTTTTTAAAAAAGAAGTTGCAGTCTTATTTGTGTATTGTTTATGCTTAGTTTACTGTTTAATAACAGTGGTGGTCAAATGGATTAGTGGTCCATGCTTATCATTATTATGTTAGTTGTAAATTTCTTATCTTTGTTATTTTTAGTATTCAGATTTAATCCTACTGCAAAACATTTTTTTTAAAAGAATGTTTCAGGAGGAGTCATTAACCACCTTCAGAGACAAATTAGTAATAAATGTTAGTACATTTTTGAAAATAAAAAAGAGTTCTGTTAAATGTGACAAATATGTTAATAGTATACTTATAACGGGATAATAGGTGCTTCAGTTTGCCCTCACTGTGTGGATAAATGATTGCTCTTTTATACAAATTTCATTCAATCATGGAATCAGCAGCTATGGCTATTTTCTGGGGGAGGGGTGGAACAAAGCAGGATATAATGATAACATCAAGGGGAAAAAACACTTAAATTAAAATTCCATCTTTCGGTCTCTATAACCTAATCATAGATGGTTTGTCATCTCTGTTTCCTGTCCAGACATCAGGCAGTGTTTAGTTTGTGCAGTTTCATTTCAGCTAAAGTTTTAGTTTTTGTAACTGCTTTTGAATATATGTATATATCAGTTTACATCTATGTTGGACACACCATTTCTTTGTCATGAGCAGCACACATAAAATCTCATGTCTGTCATCATAAAAATAAAAGTGTAAGATAAGGATTTCCATATTTTTATAGTAACAGAGAACCGTATTTTTTATGGCTTCTTCCCTATCCTTCTCATCTTTTTCTTGATTGCTTAGCAATTAATGCTATGATTGACCCTGATGGTACCCTGGATGCTCTGAGCAACTTGGGATTCGCCAGCCCCATCTTACCAGCTCAGCCGAAGCCGAAGTCCAGCCCTGTTTCCCAAGGCCCCCGCCCTGCAGTGCAGCCAAACTGCCAGCCCGAGGCTCGGGCTGCTCGTCCTGCCACCGGCCCTGTGGCAGCTGAATTGGAAAATGCTGAATCCGAGGCAGATTTCAGCTTACATTTCAATAGGTTTAACCCAGACGGGGAAGAAGAAGATGCCACCCTGCGTGAGTGACATCTCAGTGTTTGATACAAAAACCTTTCATGTGGAATGTTTAGAAATCAAAGAAAACTTACAATGTTCGTTTTTATAATTAAAAAAAAAAAAAGGCTTGGTCAAACAGCAGTTGTTTTATTAAACCAGTTTTCTTTAATTGTGATGCTTTGATTGTCACACAAATCCTTTTCAAATCATAAAGATATGCATAGATACAGTGTAGGAAAGCAGATTGTGGCAGGTTTGCCCTTTGTGGTTGTGTGCTTTGCAAAAGAATTATTCTATCAGCAGTTTTCCCTTAATAGATTTATTTCTTTTTAAAAGCCATGCAAGCAGTCTAACATTTCTGAAAACCCCAAATCTCTTTGCCAAGCTGCTCTGATGAATGGACTTCCTCCTCTAAAGCTTGTACGGAACTGTTGAACAGTTACATTTGATTCTGAATTAGATGATTTATATAGGAAACATTATCTTTGACCACAATGATACATTACTGCGAAAGTAAGACAGATTTCCGAAAGCATTCATTCTCATTTACTGGAAAATCTCAAACAGTTCTGTGGTTTATGTAACCTTGTTGCTGCGTAAATTGTCTTGGGGTTTACAAATAAGTTCACATACTATGTTTGCACTAAGATTTGCTGGGAGTGGTAGGTGAACATATCAATATCGTTGAACAGCAAGCAGTGTTTTGGTGTACATACAAAACTGATAATACTGTCCTTGTATTATCATTACAGTGTTTTAATCCACTTTCTGAAAAGACTATTTGGCACTTTTTGATCTTCAAAAGTCTTTTTGATGTTAATGAAAGTAGAAGTGTTTCATATCTCGTTTCTGTCCAAATCTTTGTTGAAACTAGGAAACAAATTTAAACATATAGTAATGTGGGACACATTAAAGCATATTGAGGCAAATGGGCTCTCACCAATCCAAATGCAACATAAGTTTACAGAAGAAATTACTGTTTATTTGGAATGATCACAAGATGTAAAATTTTCTTTAGGGGACTTGGAAATAGAGTTGTCATGATTTGCTTGATCGATAGATGCACTCCCAAGCAAATGGTTTTATTTGCTTCTGTATATTTTCCTGTAGTCTTGCTAGTAAAGCTGTCCCTGTCTACATATTTAAAAGGATTCTGGACGACGACTGCTAACATGGACATTTTGCTTATATCACTGAAAAGCAAGTCTATTTAAAGTTTCCTATATAAGCCTATTTTCCTTATCAGTTGTCCCAGTAACTTAACATTTGGAAATAATAATAAAAATTAAATTACTTTGTATTTCCAGAACACTGTAATTTGGAGGAATGTTTTTTCTGTTAAATGTAACTAATAGACTGGAATTTTCTTATGTTTGCATCAGTCTCTATATATTAAGGTTAAAAATACAGTTTTGCAGCTTTTATGAAATGGTCTTTAATATTTCAGCAATAATCCTATATGAGATTTGTTTTTAAAAAAACCTACTTTCTGTACGCTTTTAAATTGTACAGGCTTTCAGAAATCAGTAAAAGTTGGACCAGTTAATAAAGATGCAAAAACTTTTTTTGTAGAGATGTAAAAACAAAACCACTAATCTGTTGTATAATGGATTTCGTATTTTCTTTAAAAAAAGTTAAAAGCAAACAGTCTTCATGTATGACTCAATATGCTCTACTCCAGCTAACTGTGGGAGCCTGAATGACACTAGTTACAGAGGCTACAGGAAAACTTTTTGGAGGTGCAGAAGGGCAAAAATAAATGGAAACTAGAGCTAGGTGTTGAAAACTGAGTGTACCAAACCATCACCATAATTCCTTCTTTTGTTTAATGCTTGGGAACATAATTTTTCTGCAGATTCAAGTGAAAAGTAGGAAATGGCTAGGAAGGATTAAAGGTGCAGGCTCTTCATACGAGATTCTGTTTGTGTTATTTCAGGCATTTTTACCTTTATGTTGTGTAATAAGCATTTTGCATTACTATGTTATTATTTTGTATGGACATGTTCTCCTTATTTATTTTTGTTACATTTATTATGTATGTTATTTTGTTATATGCATTTACAACTCCATTTTTAAATAAAGTGTTTCTGGAACTTTACAAATGTGTGAATATGTAATTGAGAGCTGGGAAGTTCACACACATCTTCCTGCAGACTAACTCACCTTTACTGAAATAGGAAATTAGATTTTTTCATAAATATCCTCTCTCCAGAAAAAGTTCTGTTATTGCCGCCACTGCATCATTTATTCTGTGCTGACAGTATTGGCTCGTTTTCCTGTACTCAGGTTCTTTTCCACACTTCAATTGATTTTGTGTGCAAAGCTAGAGGCAAAAATAATCCAGTATGCCAGTCACGAAACAGTGGCTCTGTTTCCCTTTGTAGAGTGAAAGTGAGTTTTAATGCACCTGCCAGCTGCAACAGTAGATGGTTATCAGACTGCTTTCCCTCTGCTTCATGTATTGGAAAACTTTTTTGAACATTCTAGTTTGGCTCCAGACTGGTGCCTTTTTTTTCTTCTGTCCCTGGTTTGACTCTATGCATACTTTTCCTGCAAGACACTGAATTGCCTTTTCTTAGCTGGCTCCGTGCAGGAACAAAACCTTGCATTTAGTAAAAGCTCCTAGAATTTCTTCCCAGGTTAAGCATTTCGGTGTTACTGAGCTTTGCTGTGGTTGAACATCAGCTGCTCTGATCTTGCTTCTGTGTGTTTTTCCTTTATATCCCAGCTTGATGGCATTAAGATAGCACTAATGGCACACAGTAGCACTCAATAGCACTCAGCTCTGGAGGGGCAGGAGATTTTTACTGCTCTTCAGAGATGCCAGTGTGGTATAGTCAAAATCGTAAGAAAGTTACAAGGGCTTTCCACTTGCGCAGGACTTTTTCATATTCCCCAGCTTCATGATCTGCTATCATTTCCTCACTTGTTGCCAGTGTCCCACTGTCCTTGCAGAGGATAGGGGAATGCAATTCTGGGCTTGTATTCTCATGCGCAGACTCCCTGATGTTTAAGCCAAAGTTTAACTCTTTCCATACAGTATTTTTATGTGACCACTCTACTTGGAGCCAAGGTTATGCAGGGTTGTTTTTCAGAAGTACTTAGGAAATCCAGCCTGATGGCATCAGTCCTGTGCTCCCTTTAGACACTAGCAAGTGGTGCTGACGCGCCAGGGCACACAGAAAGCAGAGTTCAGGCTTTTTTTGATCAGCACTGGTGGCTCCTCCCTTGGCTACACGCACTGCTCGAATTCTACGCCCAACGGCTACTTGTAATGACTCTCACATCTAGCTGTAGTGTACAGAAATAAAGCCAAGGGCATAATTTGTGTGCCTGACCTGATAACAGCAAGGTGGTGTTTCACCACAGCATGTACATTATACAAAGCAACTGGTACTGCAATCTCAGAAGACTGCTCCATGCCAAAAACTGACTTCCTGTCAATGCCTGTTGGAAGGCCTTTGTAATTTGAACTGGAAAGATTTTAAGCATAGGAAAGATCTACAATTACTGCTTTGGCACGCAGCCATGAAAAGAAAGGTTGTTCCTTCGTGCAGGAATGCATGAAGCAGTCAGTGACATGGTGTGTACAGTGAAAGGAGGCCACTCGCTGCCAGCCAAGGAGATTTTATACCACCAAGTCTTTTGTGTCTGAAGAGAGTTACAAGGAAGAAACTTAGCCACTCACCATACAAGTTGCTTAGCTTCATCTTGATGAATAACCAGAGTTTTTAAAGTGTAAGGATGTCACCTTTGACTTCAAATAGAGCTAGATCTGTAAATGCTGACAGCATTACAGTCCTGGTAGTTCAACCATGATTGCCAACTGTTAAATACATCTGACAACGTCTGTCTTGGTAGTGTTGTCCAAGGACAGCTGCCTAATTCTGAAGAGCATTTCCAGCTGCACTAGCTCAGTAATCTTGTAAAAAAAAAGTTTGTTTTCAACTTGGTAAGCCTTAGCCAGTGCTGTTACTGCCAGTGACAGCAAACAGAGCACTGGGTGGGGAGCAAGGCATTTCCTTTTCAGATTCTTTTCTCACTAGTCATTTATTTTGGGAGGAAAAGATGCATTTAGCAAACAACTGGGATAATGCATCCCTGGAAATACTTTAAAGCAGGATAAGAGAAGTGGAAGCCTGCTGTCAAAGATCTTTACCTGTTCCAATGAGACCAGAGTTAACAGTGAAAAACTAAACCCAGGGCTCGCTTTGTCTTGCTGACAGCTTCACAAGCAGTTATTATTTTTTTAAATAGTTCTTACCTCATGTCTGAGGAGAGCTCTTGAAATGAGAGGGTGTTCGAAATGCCCTCTCTGGGGAGGCTGTATTAAAACAGGTGTTTGTAGTTACTGAATACCCTTATGGCAATATTGGGCAACATTTTCAAGTAATACCTGCCAAAATTATTCAAACACTAAAGCCTTAGGAGTGGAGTGAGGGGTTATAGAGATTTGTTCATTTCAGGGGCAACCCCTACGCTTCCACTTACCAATTAACATGTCCTTGCTAAGTTCGCTGCTCTTGTCTATCAATTCCTTAGTGCTAGCATTTTAGACCTATTTCAAAAAATGAATACATGTGTTCATAAGGCTTTCTGCTACTATGGAATAGTTAAAAGTATCAGAAATCTAAAGATCTTTATATTAAAATACATTTTAATATATTTTATAAATATTTTTTATAAAAGTCCAACAGCTTAGAAATAGAATTATCTTTCAACAAAACTGTGATCTTAAGAGAAAATGTTATTATTTAATTAATTAATGTTTTAAACAAAAATGGGCAACATGAGATTTCTAAGTTCTGTATGAACACGTGGACCTGTATGAAGCCAAGCACAAAGAACAAAGATTATATATATAAACTTACAAAAAGTTACCTGGTAACTTCACATTTCATTTTCAGCTTCACTTCTGGGGTAATGTGATTTTTAAGTCAAGATAAATTCATTGAGGAAAGAATACAGACATGGATGTGAGTTGTGGTTCAGGTTATCCATGACTGATTTTGTTGAGCAATGAGGGAAATGACTGCAGATAATTCAGGAGGGTTTAAAAGTATTTAGAAATTAAATACCTTAATGAAGTTATTGAAGAAAATGTCATAAATGTTATTTCCCAGTATAGCAACTGATTCATAAATGAGCAGGCAGAATACCATATTCTCAGCAGACTGAGATTGGATTAGGAGACTCAGTAAAGTACAAAAAGTTAAGCAAACTTTTAAAAAAAGCTTCTGAAAGAAATCATATGAGAGATGAACAGAAGTCAAGGGGAGTGGGGAGGGAACACAGTGTCCCCAGCCAGGGCAGTAGGTGTGACTGAACCATGCAGTTGATTCAAGGCAACTTTAGTGCAAAGGAGGGCTGGAAGATGCAGGAGGCACATAGTAATTTGCCTGCAAGAATGGTGCTTTCAGAGCTGGTAAGAAGGTGTGCAGGAAAACAATTTTCCTCCTCCAAGGTGTGCCTCAGGTGCAAGAGAGACTACAGCCACCCTGCTCCTTGGCAGGGGATGGCAGCTGGAAGTACGTGGGAGCTACTGCATGCATTAGTAATCACATAATTTTTCACTCTGCAGAATAGCTGGAGTTTCTCAAATAAACTGACTGAAACAATGGACAGCGCTTTCCGTACAATGGAATAAAACCTTCCCAATAAATTCATATCCCCCAGCACAGTTTGTTTTATGTTTTCCTGAAATAATTTTTGGACTTCACAGACAAAATTTAAGTAACCAACTGAAGATGCAGGTGTATAATATTGTAATCTCATCACCTGCATGCTCGGGAACTTGAGTGCTAACAAAAATTTCCTGCACAGTCATGTTCATTCTTTCTTTGTTTCCAAACGTGCAAGGAATATATGCAAACCAGGCCCCTCGTGTCATTGCTGCTGTCAGTATGACGGGCAGCTGAGAAGATGGTCATTTGCAAAAATCCACTTTTTAAAATGCAACTTATGCAGTATTCTTAACACCTAATAAGTTGCTTTCTTCCCATCACAAGTCGGAGGTAAAAGTGTTGCTTTAGTAATTCCTTGAGTTGATTTTCTAAGTGTACAAGCTGCTCAAATATAGATCTTCTTCAACACCTTTGCAGGTTTAAAAATGCTGGGTTATATTGAAAATTTCATCTGAGGTTTCACTGAAGTTATTACTCCGAGGGCAGCAGAAGTTCAAATACAAAATTGAAAACACAGCTTAGTGGCTTATCTCAGCCCTGACGTGAGCCCCAGGCATACAGACCTTCAGAGCCACGTTTCAAGCTGCATGAGCAGGGTTTGCTCTCTGGTGCAAGCAGCATTTTTTGCTTGTAGTTTTGAGAATGTGTTGTTAGGCTTCCAAGCTGTTTGAGTATCTAAATTCCTAATTTTGGCCAATTTAAGTATTTTATCACAGAATCATAGAATAACAGAATGGCTCGGGTTGGAAGGGACCTTAAATATCTTCCTAGTTCCAGTGGGCAGGGAATCTGGTACCAGACCAGGTTGCTCAAAGCCCCATCCAACCTGACCTTGAACACTTCCAGGGGTGGGGCATCCAAAACTTCTCTGTGCAGCTTGTTCCAGTACATCAACACCCTTGCAGTAAAGATGTTTTTCCTAACATTTAACCTAAACCTACTCTCTTGAGTTTGAAGCCACTTCCCCTTGTCCTATCACTATACATCCTTGTAAAAAGTCTCTCTCCATCTTTCTTGCAGGCTCACTTCAGGTACTGAAAGGCTGCAGTTAGGTTACCCTGAAGCCTACTCTTCTCCAGGCTAAACAATCCCAATTCTCTTAGCCGTTTCTTGTAGGAGAGTAAAGAGCATTTTCAAAGTTAAAAGTGACATGAATGAAGAAATCCATCATTTCCCTTTTAATGATGAAGTGATTTGCTTTGGAAAGTATGTGGATTTTATGTCACTGGAAGAAAACTGTTAATTAAATTATGCCTTTGTCCCTTAATGCTCCAGCAGTGAATTACAAGTTAAGCAGAACTGGTCTCCATGAAGCCAATGGAAAGGTCCATGCAGCTGAAGTTTTGTACTTGCTTATCTGAGTGCAAACCCAGATCACTATGTTTTGATTTTCACTTGTATGCAGTTATGTTAAATTCAGGAAAGCTGCCTCCCAGCACAAGTATTTTAAAATGAGTTGGTTATAAGTTCAGCCTGACATTGCAAAAGCAATAATTTTAAAATTAGTAGGGAAAAATTAATCCTGACTGACATCAATGAGTTATTGTAATTGATATTTAAATTTCTCCAGATGAGGAAACATGCTGGAACTTGTCTTACTGCTTAAAATGCAATGAGTCAAAAAATGGCAGGCATGGGATAGTAGGAAAAAAATCCATAGAATAATAGGTATGATTAAAAAGCATATCTGAAGGGAATTTCCAGTTAAGGATTTTCTCCAGGGAGACACACAGAAAAGCTTGATGCTAAATGAGTTTTGGAGAATCACTGCAGATCCATGAACTGGTCGTAGCACTTTCTGGAGCCTCCCAGACGGCAGTGTGGAGGACTAGCACAGATGATTTTACAAGCATCAATATTGCTTGCAGGCTCTCACTGCAGTGTTGAAGCCAAAGAAACAGTTACAAGATTTTACCTTCCAGTGATGCTTTTCTTCTGAAATCTTTCAAGCACTTCACAGACATTCATTCTGTTATGAAATTTCTATGAGGAAATATTTCATCCTGGTGTCACAGATGGGAAAAGGGACTCAGAAAAATCTTGTTTCCTCTCTAGAAAGTGCTGAGACAAGGCTCTGCCATCACCGAAATTTCAGTAAGTGACAACACACAGCCTGGTGGTACTAATAATGCACCATTTGGTCTGACAGTGCCCATTTTTTATTATCAAAGTTATCCCCAACTCCTGAGTGACTGTGACAGAGCCAGAGACCTGTGTCTTCCCAGCCAGGTCAGTTTTGCTCACTTCTTCTCTTTCCCCAGTGCACCTTGCTGGCATCTTTGGAGCTGCTGAGATGTGGGTACCTATCCCAGCGAGCTGCATTAGCGGGTCTTGGCAGCTTCCCCAGCAGTCAATTGCAGCAGGAGGCTAACTTGGCACTTTGGGATAGTCTCTTCTTTCTGTTAACCATGGAGTTGTCGCACGTCATCCTCAGGGCTGTGCATATCTCAGAATTTCCACATCTCCTGAAAATTCCTTTTTCAGGTTTATCTGTGTTTAACACTGGATGCAGTGATATGTATGAGTTTTATTTGAATTAATATGGTCTGCCTGTGCTTGAAGTGCTCTAATTCTCCATGCGAATTATCTTGGTTTATGTGCATATATTTAAAAGTGTCCATTTTTTTTAATCTCAAGATCTAATGGTCCAACAGAGATCATATCAATAGATGTCTTCAGCCACTGGTACTTGGGACCTCAAATTTGCTTTTTGCAAATCTTTTGCAGCACTGCAGAAGCACTGATGTAGCCATTTACTTTGGTTTTCTAATGTATGGATTCCATTTCGACATGTTTGCAGAAGCCCAGTGTGAAAGGCATCTACTCAAGTGGTTTTTTTCAATTGTCCAAAAAGTATCAGCAGTATTTGAGAGATAATCACAAAGGAGTTTCTCTGAAGCACACAGCTGTGGCCCCCGGGTGTTTCTAGAGGGTTTTACAGAAACATTCTGGTCTAGAGCCTTAGTTACTGATTGTGCATGTTTTCTTCATATATGCTAAATGTCCTATCAACATATCAGAAAAAAGGAAAAATATGGTGATGGGCCTTGTCAAGCACATGGATATATCTGGGAAAAAAAAAAAATCTAAAGCCTCTGAAGTTTTCTAGTTAAAGCTGCCATTTTACCAAGAATTTAAGTGTTAGCTGTTGAGAAAGGCCACATGGCCCATTAGATCTGCCTTCCTTTGAAAAGTGGTCAAGTTTTGTAATTTCTTTGTCACAGCTGCCACTGAACTATTTAAAGTTAGTGTTTAAAAGATTGCAAGCTTTCGTTTTTCTCAGGGATCTGGAAGAACAGAGCTAAGTGGATAATCCCACATTCTGTACAAGTTTTTTTAGCATTGCTGTCAAAGGAGAAAGCAGAGGTGGCAGAGAGAGTGGTTATTTCAAGACAGTCAAGTTCTCCCTGACCCATTCTGACTCTGGCTTTCTGTGAGATGATTTCAGCATGGGGTATACCAGATTTGTCTTACTGATTTTCTCTCTGAGAGAAACCAGTGCACTGGCCTGACAGGTGGATAATAAAGACAAAGCAGTGCTGCTGTTTGTAGCAGCAGAGCTTCTAAGGAAAGCTGATACTCCTGCTGAACCAAGCTGCAACAAATAATGCACTGGACTCAAAGCTTTTCAAAGTACATTACCATCAGGACCAGAAATTCCTCAAATAAATAAAATGAAGGAGAATAAAATTCCCATAAAACATTTTTTTAAAAAGAATTTAGTTTTCACAGAAAGAATGGAGGAAAATAAAGCTTTGGTTGGACCAACCTCTTACCAAATTTTCAGGCAAACCTGCACATGCAGCTACAACTTTCCCAGTCTGGTTTTCAACAACTAATGAGTCATGCTGCAAAGAGATTCAAGGTATCAAGAGATTTCTGCAGAGGTTGATTGGATGGAAAATCAGGCTGTCCAGAGGAGATACTCTCCTCGTCCAGGAGGACTCGGGTAAGAGGCCATGGTAAGATCTGAATATTAAAAATTTTAGAGAGATGCCTTTGCCAGAATTAAGGTGCAAATGAGACCATATGCTGAAGTCAATAGTATGGATTTTATTTATTAGTAAATGGGGGGAAGGGAGGGGGGGTTGGGGAGGGGTGGAGAGGGAAAGGGAAAGAGAGAGAAAGGGGAAAGAGAGAAAGAGAATGACGGAGAGACAGATTAAGTAGAAAATATCACCAGTCCATGGATCCCAATGGATCATTGATCCTCTTCTTCTGGTCTTCTTGGTGGTGAGGGTCCCACAAAATACAGCGTTCACTGCGTTAATATACATTTGGGCCAGGTGGGAATGCCCAGCTATCTCCCCTGGGAGGGGGCAAGTTTGACACTGTCTCTTGTAACAGACTCTGGATCAGTTTCATCACTTGGATCACAGGCAGGGCTCTGGTGCAAGGCCTGGGGAATGAGTCTGGGAGTGCTCTGGGGGTCTTTGATGGATTATGGCACCTCCTCAGCTGCCTCTCACCTGAGTGTGGCCTTCCTGGGGTGGGGAGGGGGTTTACAACGGAGCCAGTTTGTGTGAGGGAGGGTGGGTGTCCACTGCCTCTGACCAGAGGCTACACCACACACCCAAAACTCTCCTCCTGCCGCCGTGGCTGTGCGGGAGTGTGTGCAAAGCTGCCCTCAGCAGATGGGTCTGTGGGCTATGGCCTCCCCCAGCCAGAACCCAGCCAGGGATGATTTTCAACACAGCTGGGCTTGGCTTTCTTGTGGATACGTTCTTCTCCCTCAGCCTTGTTTACTTCTCCCTAGAGATAATTGGCCAACAGTGTCACCTTCATCTTATCTCAATTACCCTCAGGGGGTTTAACTCACAGGCCGAAGTTCCCCTCAGGAGGCCTATTCAGGGAGGGGCGGGCTTCGGTGGTCACAGCTTCTTTATACAGTCTGCCCTAATGGACCAGAAGTCCTTCATAACAATGTCTAAGCCATTAACCATAGCATTTCAGTCTCTCACGGGACGCTGTCCTGGTTTTGGTCGGGCTTTCCTAACCATTAATTTCCTAACTCGGGAAGAGCGAGGCGGGCGGGAGCCAGCAGATGGCAGAGCAGGCGCTGCGGCTCGTCGGGCGCCGGGGCAGCGAGGGCAGCCGGAGCTGCTGTGGGCTGTGGGACAGGGGGACAGGGTCAGCCCTTCCAGCCCTCCCGGGAGACACAGGAGAGGGAAAGGCCAGCAAGAGCTCTGGAAAAGCAAGAGTTCCTCTATGTCTAATACACAGGGTAAAAAGAGGGTGCTGATCTTGTTCATTACATTTCAAACACTTTTGAAGGCTTGAGTAAATCCTTACTCTGCGTCTTAGGGTAAGTGAAACGTAGGTGGGGGTGCTTGAAGCAATGAAAGAAAATGCCTCAGGGACTTTATGAAATCCCTCAAACTGCTTCAAAAACACAAAACAGAGGAAAGGGCCATTGCTACACTGAGATGCCAGAACCAGTCTGGTGTTGCTAAAGCTCAAATGTTAAGTGAATAGATCCACAAAATCAAGAAAAGCAGGGGATTTGGCTCAAACACCCGTTTTTTGCCCAGATGTACAAGTAAAGCCGACAAATGGAGAAGCCGAATGCAATTGCTTGGGGTCAAAAAGGGAAGAGAACTGGGAAGTTGAGATTTAAAAATCAGAAAGCCAGACTCTGAACTTTGGGCAAGAAGACGTATTAACTGAGCTGGTAGTGTGCTAAAAAGCAGTCAGAATTTAATTATAGGAAGTAATTGGAGAAAAATTAATGGAAAGGTATCTTGAGTATTCCCTTCATGGAGATTGCCCTTTATATGTAGTCCAGGCAAAAATAATTTTATTCCCCAAAATTAAAATCCTGCCTTTCAAATGTTCTCAATTTTTTTATTTTTTAATTTTTTAAGTGAAGTTCTCATGTCAGAACTATAATTTGAATCATTCTGACTAAGCTTTACTACATTTACTACATTGACTAGCTTGTCATTTCTATATCTGAATCTGTCTTTGACTTTCTGAGAACCTGGATAACTGGATTATTTTTATCCCTTCCATAGCAGTACATGACCTTCACATGCATAACAAAGAGAATAACTTTGGCCATTACTTATTTTTGTGAGTACTTTTTTTTTTTTTTGGCCTGCTGACAGATATTCAGAAGAAAACTGAGTGAAGTATGAATGAACAGTTTCCAACTTTTACTACATGGCAAGACTTCTTTACAAGCTATTACAAATGCAGATTGAAAATTGCCTGCTCAGTGCCATGACATACAGGCCCCAGTATTTTGAGGGACTAAAGCTCCGGTTGTAGCTCTCTGGACTGTCCTTGTCATTCTCCAGCTGAGTTTATGAAGATAACAACAGATGTGAAGAGATTTGAAGAGCCAGCACCACTGCAGTGGTACACTGAAAGCCAGTGGGAGCACCTCAACAGCAATGTGTTTCTAGAGCTGCTTGCATGATTGATGGTTTCTCATCACCTCCTCATGTTTTTGGCTGCCCTTGGCCTGGCTGGGAAGATTTAACACAGAGGAAATGAGGAGAGTCTTCTTTTTTTCGACCAGAAAATGAGATTATAAAAAGATCCTAATGTGCTTTGCAGAGAATTCAAGTCAAAATAAAACTGAGAATCTGGCTATCAAATCCCCAATATTAACATTACAACTGAGCAAAGAAGTTTTCCACTGCCTACAAAAAACTGGATTAGATTGATTGGTCTCTATCCATCACAGGATTACTCAAAAAATTGTGGCTCACGCCCGGTTAACCCTGTCATTCCAGTTCTGAACATCGCTGCACTGAAAGGATTTTCAGCATACTGAGACCTGTTCGAGGATGACTTTATGGGCCTTTCAGTACTCTCACAGTCTTATCACAGCATCCATCCCACTAGGGTGATCCATGTGCTTATCACAGAATTACCGAGTTCCAAGACCCCTGCCGTGGGCAGAGACACGTCTTCCCATGCTCTGCACTCTGCTGTTTTAGTTCAAAACACTCTGAACAATTTTGCAAAGATGTGAGCACACACTGAGTACCCAACCTTACCCGTAAAGGCAGTGAAGGACAGCAATGTGCTGGGTGCATGGAGCACAGCACCACAAGCTATTTAAGATGTGGACACAGTTTCTCGTAGAGGAGGTACTTTCAAGAGGCAGACGTAAAGTAGGAAGGAATATCCAGCAGCTGCTCTCTAATGCTGAAGCACAATAGATGCAGGGTGAGTACACAGTAAAGTGCTGCATTGCAAGGTATGTCAGCAAATCTTCTCATCTTTATTACAATGAAGTTAAAAGAGTTTGACTGGATTTTTACTGATAGCTGAATCTGTATCTCTCTCAGACTACTATATTTTTACCTCGTTCTACCATAATTAGTAATTCCTGTGTTTTGTGATGGGATGAACTTGTGATTAAA
Source organism: Edolisoma coerulescens (assembly GCA_013397115.1). Taxonomy (NCBI): domain Eukaryota; kingdom Metazoa; phylum Chordata; class Aves; order Passeriformes; family Campephagidae; genus Edolisoma; species Edolisoma coerulescens. The sequence continues at coordinate 794,710 of VWZW01007827.1, read as the reverse complement.
AGCAAAATCTGTCTTAAAAGTTTCATGAGAACTTTTCTTGGCCGATTTTCTTTGTGTTGTTTTAAATCATATCTTAGATTAGCACACATTAGTAGTTTATTTTTGTTTTGCTATCAAACAGCTTTCTGAAGAGCAAAGCAGTATCATGTAATTCCACCTGGGTTTTTAAAGAGCTCTTTCTAATAGCGTAGTCCAAGATAAATCAATTCTCATCCACAGAATAGATATGGATATAACTTAATTCTGCAGTTCTCAAATTCTGGATGTGTCTGCCAACTCCATGATGATCCCTGAGTTTTTCTGGGGAGTCAGAAAAGTAGCTCCTCTTGTCAAAAATAAGTGTTTTGGAATTGTTTAACAAGCGAGGAATTCCTGTATCCTGTACAATGAATCCTCTAAGTTCACTGCCTCTCAAATTTCAAATGATGGCAGCTCAGAGTGCACTTGCCAGCCTGGCCTCTACATTTAAAATGGAATTGAATGAATTAGTTATTTTTTTGCTCCTACACTAAACAAACAAATGTCAGAGACATCTCATGAGGTTGAACAACCCACTGGTCTTGATTCCATTCCCACAGAAACAGAACAGAAGCCACAAAGTGTCTGTCCCAGTGAGGCAGGCAGCTTCTGAGACGTGCCACCTTCTCCTGAAGAAGGTCAGAAAAGGCCATTTGAGTGCTGTGTTCATTGGACACCCCTTCTGCATCTTCTGTCACTTGATATTACAAAAAATGTCTGAATTTTTACTGTTTTGTTGTGATTCTGAGATCAATCATGAGCATTCAAGGTTTTTCCTTTTGTCATCTGGTGTGTGAGCAAATCTTGTTATGGATTTGACCAAAATGACCATCACTTATTTGACACATTTCATCTGTTTGTGGGTTGTCTCTATGTGATACATTTGCCAGCAGCTCAGGCTCTGTGTTTTCTTGCAATTTAATATCTTTATTTCTCCCTGCCTCTCTGGTTGTTGGCAGCTTCTCCAGTCAGTCACTTTTAAGAAAGCCACAGCAGAGCTCCTCAGGATAAGTACCTCTCCTGTTCAAACTTTCCTCTCTCACAGCATCCGTTGCATAGGTACAGTCAGAGAAGCTCCATCCCACACACAGCACACAAGAGGCAAAAGCAGTATTACAGCTTGATATTTTTTGTGCCTGTACTTATCCCCTAATTCTCTGTGTTTTCCAGGGGACCATCAATAAGAATTAATATATGTCAACTGTGCTGAGCAGTGCAGTTAAACGCTCATGTTGGGAAGCTAACCCTTTGCTGCAAAATGGCGTTTGGTACTTATCATGGTTTCCAGATTTTTCATGCTCTCAGTAATATGCATAATTATTTACATCAAAAGGCAAATCAGTGACCTGTAACTTCAAAAATTCTAGGTTATCATATTTGACTGTTTCCAGGAGTTTGAGTTACCTGAGCAATGATGAACAATAGCTATTAGACAAGGAATGACCAAGCACAATTAATTTAAATTAGCTTGGAATAGCTTTAATAAACTGCTATAAATAAGCTATTTGTGCTATGTAATCTCAGCAGTCAAACACAGCAAGAGATTGTGCATCAACTACTTAAATAATGATGTTACTGTTATTGCTACAGCCAGATGCTTACAAGGGCTGAGCAGCAACTCTTCTTGGTTTCAGTGCAGCTGTGGACAGCCAGCTCCTGTAAACAACCAGCTAGCGAGGACTAAAGCAAGTCTGGCTCACTCAGGGAAGAATATCTGTAGCAAAGGTCAGGTTTTGCCGTGGGCAGGAGGAAGGCTGGCCGTCACCAGCCAGGTCACATAACAAAACTCCAGGTGCTGCAGGTTGCCGTGCTTTTGTGCCCTTCAGAGAGGTGGAGGAGGGAGGAATTTGAACTGGAAAGTCTGGAAAGAAGTCTGCTGAAGGCAGGATACTTACTGTCCATGAAATGAGAAGGGAGAACATGTAAAACCATGACGTCTCCAACCTTGACACTGAAAGAAGCACCAGCATTCATTATTGTTTTTTTGGCTCTGCCTCCACCACTTTCTTTTGAAGTGTAAGCCCTGCTTTTTCTTTCATGTTTCAACTCATCTAGAATGGTCCTGGATTGGTGGTGGCTAGCCAGCAGGACTACCTGGTCTAATGATCTGAGAATGAGAGATACCATTTTATATGAGAAGATGGGAGTACTGGGTCAGTCTCCTAGTCTGGCTTTTCTTTACCTTGAAGGGAACCCTTTGCCATCAGAGAAATGAAACCAAGACAGTTACATCTTTCTCCTATTTGATACTTAATGTTATAATCTTGATAGCAGTGGCCTTTGATTTCTGCTATTCACATTTGCACTTCAGAACAGTGTGACTCAAGGAAGTTCAATATCTGGTTTTGAGTGCTGTGCTGTCATCACCTCCAGGGTACCTTTCTTGTTGTCTCATCTATCTCATTACATTTCCTGAACTTGGAGAAAAGGATGTGATTAAAGTAGTTTATAAGAAAGCTGTGGGGTTTTTTCATTATAACTCCTTAGACATTTTCCATCACACAACGGAAGGATTAAATCTGCCTTTCTAACATTTACATTTCCCATGCACGTCTGAGGAATGGCACAGAGTCTAACGTGCCTGTTGGTCATTAGGGAGTAAAGCCTGAGGCCATGAGAAACAGCCCTTAGTATTTCAGCATTAGTCATGGAGTACAGTTAATGATATCAAATTAAAGTTCAAACTACAGCATGGCTTTTCTCAAGTGACATTAAAACCACCTCCTGATTCACAGTGCAGTATGCAATAGCTCCTGCTAAATTTCAGCTCTCCTGTCTCAACTGCACAGCCAAACACAGCAGTTCAGACATAGGTAATTAATGCTGAGGGAGGCTGTGAAATGGCTGACTTAAAAAATAACTGGTGTCTGTGGCTGCAAATTTTGGGCATGCAAGGTGAACTGACAAAAACATTAATTTACTTTGTTTTGTATTTAATCCTACTTCCCATATACACTGAATTTCTGCCAGTTTCTTCAGACTGTGCAAATAAGGATTGATCTCTTGAGGAATGGGGAACCTCTCTCATTTTTCATCCTGTTCCTTTCTTAAGTTGTGTATAGCTGTTTTAGTTTTATGAACTTTTTTCAGCAATAGGATGAATTAGTGAAACAGTTGCAACAACTATGTAATATTTTGCAAGAAACTTCTTGTAATAAATTCCCTGCACCTTTGCCAATGAGCTTTGATGATAATTTTGAATGTGAGATAGGATTGCAAACCATACATACATATGTATTTTTGGTACTAAGGAAGGAACTAAGACTTCTGCTAGCTGTGAAAAGAAATTGAACATTTCAAACTCAATTCACACGTGACTGACATCTGGAGAATAAATGTGTTCACCATATTTCTGCTGAGCACACTTTAGTGATTTAAATCTTTAGATTTTTATTTCATAGACATTTGAAATATGGCAAATATGGTTAAGAGAAAACGTGAAATCATGTCTAAAATTATTATTTCAGATATGATATGAAATCATCATTTTAGATGTTACAGATCCAAAGAACTTGCAATTTTTCAGTTTCCTTACTTCATTTTTTTGTTTCCCTTTAACTCCTGTGCATCTCTGGAGACTATGCTGCGGCTCAAAGCTGAAGTGGAAAGTGATCAGGAAGATTTGTATTATATTGATTTACCTTCTGGTACTTGAACCAAGGGTTCACACTGCTGCATTTAGCTGTTTACCCTTCACTGACACTCACTCCATTACCAGGCATACAGGTAATTAGAACTGCTGAAAATCAACTCAATTATTCTAGAATGAGTGCCTGCACTATACTCTGTCAAGTAAAAATGTTACCTGTGTCAGCCCACATCCATACTGAGGCTTTTCTAAACATTTGTAAGGTTATCCTGGCCATTTACCATAGATGGACTCTGAGACAATGGTTGTTGGGATTCCTGGCACAGGTACTTTGCTTCTCTTGCTTCTCCACCATTCCCAGCCCAGCAAGAGGGGAAGCCTTAGAAAGGAAGTGCAGATGCTCAAATTTTCTGTTCCTGTGCCATTTATTACCAACGTTCAGCAGCTGTTTCTTCTAGAAAATTTTCTGTCTCAATTCCAACTCTTCTACTCACCCTCCACGCATCACCAGGTGGCAAGCTAAGGTACCATTGTCTTGGGGAAGAACACAGAGATAGACAAGATCCGTTAACACATATGAATTGATGGAAGGGTTTCTACACTTACTTGCAACACAAACATATCCTGAACTTAAACACTGTAACTAAAATGAGGGAGTTAGCAGGCTGTGGTGGTTGCTGGCAGGTCTCTGTCCCCTCCACTATGTGCATCTCACCAGTACAGGCTCTTTTTTCTCACCAAAGAGCTCCAAAAATCCAGCACACCAGTGTTACACACATTAGATGCACTAGCTCTGCTGCTGAGTGAGCACCTGGGAGGTCCTGAAATCGCCCATTGTTGAGGAAAATAGAAAAGCAAACATAAACCAGGAAAGACTGTGGAGATTTTATGCTCCCACACTAATGCTTCTTCTCTTCTCCCCATCTCTCCTTTTTGCTCCTTCTTTCTTTCACAAAAGCTTCACCTGTCAGCCATCAAATCAGCCAGCGTGTGACACAAGCCATCCAGCTGTGTGGCAGATGGCTGAACTGTGCTTTGTCCTATATGCATCCACGTGGAATTATTTATAAATATCAAACCTGATACAGTGAGTGACTCAGCCTGGTTTTGTTAATTGGTAGCTGGGTAGTTCTGGGCTTTTTAAAACTGCAAGATTGCCTTGCTTGACTCAAATAGACGTCAAAATTTGTAAAAACAGGTCTTGGATTTAAAAGCCATTAAATCTACTGTTCATATAACAACGTGCACTAAAACTCCGGTGTTGTCTCCTTCAGGGATTCTCAAATCCTGGGTGATTTAGTGGATCTAGGGTCCTCCATGTGTAGTGTTTCTTAATCCTTGCTAAGGCACTTGCCCTGGCTCAGTCTCTAGCCATTATTATTATCTTTCTCTGCTTTTAGGGAGCTACCCCAAGTCCACCAGACATGCAAATAACTCCAAACTTTTTCACTGGACTTCAGCTGAACTCAGCAGGGTCTCTGCTCATCCTTCTGTACAGCACTGGTAGTTTCATAGGTTTCGGTAAGAGAAATCATGAGAGACAACCTGACTGGGATCTGACTAACCTCCTATGGTCTGATCCAGGATGCCCTTGGTGTCTTGGGATGCTTCTTGGAGTGCATTACTTCAGCTTCTGGAGCATTGTAAACTGAAGAACTACGAATTGAGCCAGAGCTTTACTGGGAATGCAAATGTTACAATTATATTAACATAGTGTTACTACCTGAGCCTATGCTATTGAAAAAGGTGTTTCCCAAAGGGAAAAAGAAATAATAGATGCAAATCTGACCTTCTCTATTGTCTATCTGCATAAAGATGCATGGCAGGTTGTACAGCTCTTTCACTGTTATACCTTTGCTGCACTGATGTCTGAAATTCCCCTGCAGCTGTCCATTTTCACAGGTCTAATTCCTTTCCAGGAGAGATACCAACTATGATAAGGTATTTCCACCTGCATGCTGTTCATGTCAGGTTTAATAACTTGCTGTTATCACTCAGTCCCATCCTATTACACCTTGAGGGGAGGTGAAACAGGCGAGAGGAGGGGGCTGGTCCATCATCGTGTCTGAGTCCCAGCAAAAGACCTGGCTGAGACCACGAGCTCTGGCTGGCTGCTTTAGACTGTCCCAGAGCAGGGAGAGAGGATTTCATGCTGACTTGGACTTTCACAGCCCTACAGGAAATCATGGTATACCACATATTTGTTAAAGAGTGTCCTATCATGACCATTTTTGCCTATTTTTCTGCCCATGGCTCTGGAATAAGCAAATTTCTGTGGACCTGTCTGTAAAGCTCTGCATTCTGTGACTGAAATATGAGTCAATACAGTGCCCTTTTAGTGCTCCAGGTCATCCTTGGAAGGCAAAACTGGGCCTCTGTAGACTATAAATATCTTTCTGTATCTCTACTGCTAAACATCCTCCATCTAGAAACTTCAGCTCAGAAGATGAAACAATATTTCTTCTTTTATGGATGTTATATTCATGAAAGCTTGTGAGAGAGCAGTTTTGCTTCTGATCTACTGCTTTTTTAACTGCAGGCTTAGAACTGGCATCACTTGTCACCCCAACAGTGCTCTGCACCTTAGGGTTTTTTAAGTTTGATGGTATCAACTGAGAAATGATAGCAGAAGACAGTAGACAAACCCAGCTAGTCTGGCCCATGAAGTTTGTCTTAGATATGCATCAATTCATCAGATTCATTTCTAAAAGCTACAATTTATTATTGTTTTAGAATTACTTGTGAATTTTCAAATTCTCTTGCTGGTTGTGCTGGACACATGACTAAAAGGATAATGTGTTTAAAAAGATGTGATTGTTTGGCGTATTCAAAATTTGTGGCAAAAACTGGCATAGTAAATGGAGCTGATCAGTACATTGCCCTCTGTAACAAAAAAACCCTAAAGTGCTATGTAGATCTATGGTGAAATTTTCAAAAATAACAAGGCTAAGCACATCCTGCAAAGCAGAGTCTTTGGATGCCAAAATTAGAGGTAACCAAAGTCACTGGTCCCTTCAAAACCTTTCTGGCAGTAGAAACAATCATTATGGTCACTTCTTTATACATCTTGGCTCTAGATCCTGACTTTGACATTAACTGAGATGAATGAGTTTATTCTTTAGGTAAAACAGCATGTAGAATGACAACTGCATTGCTGTGATACTGGCCACTTCTATTATCAGCACAGACTGGTAATTGTTTCTCTGTTAATTGTTTCTCTTGTTAACTGTCTGTTTCTTTTTTTAGCTTCTCAGGTACTTTCCAGCTTGGAACAGCTCTTCTGATCTTGTTCTGCTTTAGTAGAAGCTGAGTGAGCAACTTCAATTAAAAAAGTTTGAATAGTGATTATCTTCTTATGATTGAGAACAGCTGATTTCTTTTCTTGACCTTTATCCATGCTTGAGTGACTTTTAGTCAATTCCTCTGTTGGTAGCCTGTTCAGTGTGGTATCATCCCAGTTCTGACCCACACAAGCTCTCTTGTACTGATACGTACCTGGTACTGCTGTGTTCTGCCACTCTCACTTGCATTCACCATTAAAAACCTCCACTCAAGAATTCATGTGAGTCATTCATCTTTATTTAGACATTAATTTGACAGGTTTCTGTTTCTGTTTTTAAGCACACACATGCATGCACATGTTACACACATATATACACATATGTATGTTGACATGTATGTAAGTTTAAAATATACAGAACCCATATGTAACTATGTTGATAAATGTTTTATTTAAAACAAAACCCCATGTAAGTGAAAAAAAAAAGCTAAATTAAGCTCATGGACTTCTGTCAGATTCCTGGTATCTTTTCACTGTCCTTCACATATGGTTGCAGTGCAGATGACAGTATTGCTCTGCTGAATGATCACCTCTTGCTAATATTTAAATTAAGGGCATTTTTCAGAATAAAATGTTAATCTCTCTTTCATCATCTGCTTTCCCTGCACCAATCTCCTGGCAATTGGACATTTTCAAATATAAATGAACACCATTATAAACTAATCAAGCTGTTCTAACTGCAGACAGGAAAAGGAGAAGAAAAGGAAAGGACTCTAATATAAAATCATAAAATCAAGGAATCATAGAATGGCTAAGGTTGGAAGGGACCTTAAAGATCATCTAGTTCCAACACTTCTGCCATGGGACACCAGTGACAGTGTCTACTAAACTAGGTTGCTCAAAGCCCTGTCCAGCTTGGCCTTGAACACTTCCAGGGACGGGGCATCCACAGCTTCTTTGGGCAACCTGTTCCAGTGCCTCACCTCTCTCATAGTGAAGAATTTCTTCCTAATACCTAATCTAAATTTACCCTCCTTCATCTTAAGACCATTCTCCCCTTGTCCTGTCATTACATGCCAATGCAAAAGTCTCTCTCCCACTCTCTTTTAGTACCCCTTTAGGTACTGGAAGGCTGCTGTAAGGTCTCTCTGGAGCCTTCTTTTCTCCAGGCTGAAAAACACCAATTCTGTCAGCCTTTCCTCATGTAAGAGGTGCTCCATCCCTCTAATCATCTTGATGGTCCTCCTCTGGACTTGCTCCAAAACTGTGCTGAAAACCCCAGAGCTGGATGTAGCACTCCAGGTGGGGTCTCACCAGAGCAGAGTGGCAGAATCCTCTTCCTCAGCCTGGTAGGCGCACTGCTTTGGATGCAGCCCAGGATGTGGTTGGCTTTCTGGGCTGCAAGCACACAACTTTCACGACTGCACATCTGGCATGCCCTCATGAATACCTGTGAGATTCTTGGATGACTATAAAGCAGGATTTTCTTAGAATGTGGATATTTGACAGAATCTGAAATTCTGGAAATAGGAGTTACAGAGTTGCCTGTTGCAGGCTAAGCATTGTTTCAAAACAAACAGGTTTGTATGGAAATTCATGACTACGGAGTCCACAGATGCTCCTGCAGCACCAAGTAAAAACCTGAAAACACAAATCTCTTCCAAGGAGAAGTGGGCTCCTGTGGCAGAAAGCAGTGATTTCTGTTTCAGATAAAATGGTAGAATCTGAGTTTGGCTTTCAGGATCATCTGCATTGTCACTAGATGGCACATTGGTCTAAAGTTTCAGCTCATAGAGCAACTGCATGGACAAACAGCAAGTTTTTGATGGGAACCAGCTAGTAACTACGTAGTTACTTGCTCTGTGTGTGCATGTGTGTATGTACACATGCCAGTGTGTACAAGTCCCAGGTATGACATAAAGGAATAGAGTTATGTGGATGCTTTTTCTGAGACTCTTTCTCTCTGTATAATACAGTTACATTGGATACAGACACTTGATGTTTATGTACTAGTATTCAAGGCAGGGATGGGGAGAGAAAAAACATCAAGATGAGTGTCTGACTACCATCTGTACGTACTTTTCTGTTTTGAGCTTTAAGCAGATGAAGGGCAGGTCAGACTGTACACTTCAGTGCCTCCTTGAAGCAGTTTTTGTTATCTAGGACCTCATATTTAAAGGAACATGCAATTGACCTTAGGAACACTACTCTTAAATGACTAACAGAATGGTCTGTGCAGAACAGATTACAAGGATTTTTACATCAGTTTTCAGGTAGAGAGGGGTAGGCTTCCTCCAGTGTCTCAATAAGGTGCTTTCAGATGTTATTTTAGACATCTTTTCCTGAAATGTGGAAAAAGGCAATGAGTCAGAGCCCAGAACACTCTATTGTGTGTAGTGTTGTGTATCTATTGTCTTTATTTTAAGCCATAAATAAGTGCCTCATATTCCTAACTACTGCCATTTGCCCCTGCCCTGTCCCTGCTCCTGCCATTCTTTATGAAGAAACCATTTGCTGGCTGAGAAACCCACTGCAGCTTAGAGAAATGGGTAACTTGTGCACGAATTTCTGCAAATGCACTGTGACCAGCAACACATTTCAGAGATTTGTTTTCTCGTTTGTGGAAAGCACCTTCTTTTTCAACAATTTCCAGTGCATTCACTTTCTTTTCCAAGATTTTCATGCCTTCTTGAAGAAGATACGTGCAGAAGTTACCTTACATGCTCTCTTTTGCTCATGACTATCTTTCTCTTTACCTATTTTCTGCTGTTGTTTACCCCATGAGTCTGGTATTTGTATACTGAGAAAGCTCTTGGATTTGGGATTTGAGACTGCTGGGAACTTTGATTATCAGAAATAATTTCAAGTTCTGAATTCTCAAAAGAAGGCAGAGGGCTAACACATATTAAAAACACAGGATTGAGGTCTATCTATGGAGAAGGTGTTGCATTTCTTTTATTAATAGCATAAGCACCGAACTTACCCTAACTTCTCAGCTCACTGGAAAAAGCCAGGCATGTTGAGAAGCTTACTAAAGTATAGAAGTAATTTTTGTTCTTGGTAAGGCTGTTCTGTACTGAAGCAGGAAGTTCATGGGAGACTCAGCACGTCAGGTTCATTTTGAATTCTACAGTGCAGTAAAACTGATCTTGATCTTAGACGAATTAAGTGGCAAGCACATCCCCTCCATTACCCTCCATTACCTTTTTTCCTTTATGTATTATGTATTTTTGTCCTGAGATGTGGGACTGGCCATTTATAATAGCATATATTAAGTGGAAATTCAGATTCAGATAAAATCCAGGGAAAAAAGGTTATTACTTCAACAACTGTTCTTTTTCTTTCATGTTACAGAAATTGATTTTGGTAAAAGACCTTTACAATTGGTGCAGTTTTAATACTAGAGGTACATCTCTGCAATTGAATTCATTCTTCTCCTTAATTCTGAAATATGACTTGATTTTACCAAATCTGGGAAAGTCTTGAATTTTCAACCTTCAGGAGTTAGCTAACAGTTCTGCTGTGATCTTTGGGTAGGAATTAAAAGGACTGTCTCAGTTCTTGAAGCAGAGAAAAGCTGTGGGGACAGCCACCACTGGTAGTGTCTTTTTGCCAGCGATTTCTTTAAGATGGGCTTTATCTTGCTGAGGGTGATTCCCTCATTTCATATACTCATAAGAAAAGAAAACAGATGGAGGTGACCACATGGTGCAGGTTGGGGTAAACAGAGGCATATGTCAATATACCTTTTTTGGATCAGTGGACAATTTATCCTTTGTCCTGTGGAAGAGAAACCCAACATGAGTCTTGCTTGTCATCTGTATCCGAGCATGGGAAGGAATCAAGATTTGTTTGTTTGTGTTTTACAGGCTGCTTCTATACGGGATGAAAAACATGTATGTCTTAGATAAGTGAGACTTCTTGTTCTATTTGGTGGGACAAAATTAGCCAGAAAGAAAAGTCATTCATGAGTAGCCCACAAGGAACCCTGGCAACATGGAGATAATCTGTCTTTTTAGGGCTATTCATCCATTTTTCTTATAGTCCTCAAAATTTCTCAGAAGTCAGTGGAAGATTTGGTCACAGAGTTTAGGATCAGATCTTAGATCTCTTCTAAGAGACATTAATCTGATCCCTTTTCAGGAATCTGAGAAATGGCATACTTACAGTTTTGCTCTGATTACTTGTTGATAATAGATGTTTTCACTCTGGTGGAATAATAAAAATCAACACCTTTATCATTAAAGAAAAATCATAAAAGATAAAGAGAACATCCAGGCAGATGAAAATCACAATGAAGAAAGACTCAGTGCACTAAAGGTCAGGGGCTTCTTTTGCTTCTCTAGGCAACTTAAAATATTGAAAACTTAAACCTTCCTCCTAGGTGATAAGTAATGTCAGACAAAATCCTTTCCAAAATTATTATTTTGGAATTAGCTATCAAATACATCAATAGTTTCACTCCAGTACCTTTCATTACTGCAAAGTTAATGGAAAAATTATTGATTGGTAGTTCAAGCCATACAAATTAACTTTGTGCAGCAGTAACATACAGGGTTTAACTACCTGTGAGGGAGCCCTTCACTGGTATAGACATTCCTGTTTCAGGGAACACAGCCACAGCAATATCTTTCACACACTGTGTCATACTACAACGCAGGCTTTGTTGACAGCATGCCTTATTTAATTTGCAGTCCATGGAATGATGTTCCTGGTATGGACTATTTTACATGAGGGAAACATTTGCTATCTCCGTGCTGAAACTGTAACCCAAATGCCTCCAAGAAGGTTCAAACTGGAGAGCAAAAGATGGCTTATTCTGTATGTCAGACTTGTTTGACACAACACTTTTCCTCATTCTCTGCACTATCAGCAATTCACAGAACCTCTGTGTGGCTTGGGCAGCAGCTTGTAACAAGGTGCTGCTGGAGCTCATTTCTAGGCAGTAGCCCAGCTTAGTAAATTTCCCATCATGTGAGTCTGCATGTGTTTTATGATGTTTATTCCTTGATGGTGGCATTTGTATAAATTAGGAGCTCTGGAAACAAACTACATTTCTTAGATGTTGAAGATGGTTTTCCAAAATCTTAGTATCTGTCATATCCCCCAAAGTATTTCCTTTTGTACCTAAAAAAAATTGTTTCCTACAAAAATGAACTCAAGTATATTAGCTGAAGTTTAGAGAAGAAGGAAAGTGAAATAGTGGCAAATGCAGGGTTTTAGAAATCACATGCGTTCTTCAGTTGCATCAGCTACTTTCTCCCCAGTCTGATTCTTGGGGAAACTGTAACTGTAAAATCATGTGAAATTAATTTTCCTTCTCCCTGTTTACTTAGGGAAAAGCCCCATGGCAGTATTCTGTATCGACATGCTTATCCCACTTAAACTGTAATATAAGTTATGTAACTCATATAAGCAATGAGGACTTTGCATCTTGAGTTTCTTTTTGTCTTTGAGGGATGCCCAGTGTCTGAACTGTCATCTATAGAGAAAAGAAAACACTTCAGCATAGGTTAACCAGCAGACCAGCTACATGTCAGCATAAGAACGAAATCCTCAGAAGGCTAGTTTCAGTTTAATAACAGAGCATACTTATCTTTTGAGAATAACATCTACTTCATAGTATCACATGGATTATGTGACATTTTAGGTGACAGTTGATTTAGAAACACAGCTGCTCAGACAAGTTTTATCTGCTGATGTTTGGCTGCAACATTACTTTTGTCTTTACTTTGAGCTGTTTATTACAAGTTGGTCATTAATCACAGCTAATGACTGATACCCTGAAGGTTAATGCTTGAATGCATTCTTCTAAAATTTAAAAATATTTCTGTGTTGAAGCATTTTCCACTGCCATGCAAGATAGAATTGAACAAATGTTGTGATTCTGATATAAGGGTACTGCTGATATATGTCTAATTAACGTACTCCAGATGTCAGCACTATTAAAATCTGTCTGTCATCTGCATAATGGGTAATTTGTTATGCCAAGCAAAATACCTGGTTTTCAGATAACCAGATTTTAAAAAACATAATAGTTATATTTTCATCCCAGAGCATAATGAATACCCCAGAAGAGACCTACTGTCAGTAAGATTCATTCCACCGGGGAAAGTTAATGTTGTTTTATATATTTACATCAAGAAATACCTGATTTGTGTTTCAACACTGTAGAGCCTGGCATTAACTCTCTCCTTGCTACCCCAAATCTTCCAAACCCTCATTTTCAACAAATATCACCACCCATAAAATATTCATGCTTCATAGCAGCAGTAATTCATTACTCCTCACCAAATAAATGCAGTTAAACCATCAGCTGAAGGCTCTCTTGCCCCCAGGGACAGTTTAACGTAAGCTTTATTAAGGTGTCTTGGTATATGTGCAGTGCTGTTTGGTGATATCATGGCTATGTTTCAAGCCTCTAACAAGGCAACTCACATCAGGGGAGCGCAGTGGAGGGATTGTCATGCTGCCTCCTGCAGCACCTCTTTACAGACTGTCATGGTCTAGCCCATGTGCAGACTCTGAGTGCTCTGGGATGTAACTGCGCTCATCTTCTTTCTGCTGACAGTATACAAGCTCCAGAGCTTCTGGAAGAATCTGTCTGATTATCTCTCAGCTATGAGAATATAAAAATACAATGAGAACTAGCTTCCAGATCTGTTCTCATGCCATAGACGTGAAAAAAACTAAATTAGCAGAGTGTGCCTAAACTTGTCACGCACAATGAGGAGTAAACAAGGAACTTCAAAGATAAGCAAGAGGAATATCTTTAAATAGCTGAAAGGTGGATGAAGTAAACATCTGCTGATTAAATACCGGGGTCATTAATAAAAGAAGGTTCTTGAATTAGTCATCCCCTTTCTGTCTGTGGGGTATTAAACAGTTGCAATGCTGAATACAGAGGCAGTGCAACTGAGGATCAACTCTTAGTCGAGGTACTCTCAGCAGCGTGAGACACAGAGCAATGCCTGTACTGATTTTGCTCTTCCTCACAGTAGTTTTGCAGTGGTGCAACCCTACTGAAATTCTAGCTTTCCTTGGTTCCAAACCAACAAGTTAATCTCACAAATGCAAATTAGGGGTCTGAGGCTCTTCCTGCACAGAGTTGGCTCCTGACATTAGACTGGGGTAGAGGATGGAGAGATGCCCTTCTTTAAGTAAAGTGAATTGATTCCAACTGTATTTCACAGAACTGTGGATAAAATAACATTCACCAAATCAGAAGGGAATTCAAATTCTTTAACACAAAGAGAGCAATGAATATTTATAAATTAAAGAGCTTAGTGTTCTTCTATTTAATAACAATAGTTTTTCACTGCATGTATCTCTTCACCCGTTCAAATTAAGGAGGCCAAAGACCTCAGAGCCACGATAGTTACTCCTCTAGAGAATTTATCTGTAAAATTGTATGAGGTGATTTTCCTCCTCAAAGTCACTTCTCACAGGAACAGCCTGGTTTTCACTTAAAATATGCCAATAATGTAGCAATGATGTTTCAAGCGCTGTACTGAGTCTTTTTCCTCAAGTCTCAAGTACACGCCAGTCTCTTACTTTCACTTCTGTACACGTTCAGCTTGCAATAAGACTGTCAAGGAGATGAAAGTGACTGCCTCAAGTACAGACAACCCCAGCCCTTATTATCCCTACAGCTTCTTGGTTCTGTGTCTTCTGACCACTCTGTCCCTCTTCTTGCTGGAAGATGGATGCCATTTTAGAAAGCCTTATTCAGCATTGAAGCTCCATTTTTTCCTGCAGAGTACCAGCAAGGACCTGCTGATTTCTGATGGCCAGGTAACACTCGTTATAGAAAACTAAGGTTGTGTTCCTATGCAGATAATTGCTCAGAGAGGGATACTTTAACTCTGGTGAACAGATGAAGAGAATAGGCCAAGCACCATAATTCTGGCTTCAGTAACAAAACAATCAGTCTTCATAATGCAATCTCACTAAGCTGGGCTTTCATAGGTTTGGGTAACAGTGCCAAATGAACAATCATGAAAGACAAAAGACACTAGCCAGCAGTCCAACAAAGCCTCCTATTTGTGCAGTTTGAAGATGCGATTGACAGCGCTCCCAGCATCTGATCTTCAGCAACAATTCCCAACTGGCCTGTGGTGCATTAGGGCGATGGTTACATTTATGAAGCAGCAGTACATTTAGTGCTTGGATTGTGTATTTTCCAGTTTCTTTTATCATGGGGAGTGACCACCTTGGGGTGGCCGATGCCAGAAATACATGTTGGGAAAGAGATGCAGAATAATTAAGCCAAACACACCTGGCAAAACACACAATTTCCCCTTCTACTGAATTCAGTACTCAGCTACCAGGAAATCCCTCTCTCTTTCTACCAAAGATGCTTTCACATTCATTTTTGAATTACAAGTTGAACCTTGTTTAGTGATTGAAGTACATTTACTTGTCATCAAGATTTTCCTAAGTTACCATGTTCAAGCACATGTTCTCAGTGTTTTAAATGCAAGAAAGAAGAAGCCACTCATCTGCAAAAAGTTTTTATTAAAATGTGCAGACACACACAAAAGCTCACACAATTTACAAGAACCAATTAAATGGCACACTATGCCCCTAATAAGCAAGTTTGAAGATAAAATTAAATGATATTTTATTTGCTAAATGAATTGACCTTTACCAACACAATCTATAAAATCAATTTAGCATACTATAACCCTTGCAGATTGGCAGTCTTTTCACACCAGGAGTCTAAAAAATAAGCACAACAGGCATTTCAGTACCCAGTAGCATATCATTAAAATATGTCCCAAGGCATTTCACAATCCATAAACAGTACAAGCATTAGCAATCGATTGCTAATTATAACCACCACATGGCCTGGATGTTATCTTGCACAGCATCTTAATTTTCCTTGACCCTAGCTCCATATTGCTCAGGAAACGCCCCTTGTGTGAACTGGTGAAAAATTCCTTCAACAGAGAACTTTAGCGTGCCAAATATTTCTCTTCAGTTTTGGCGACATGGTATCTTGGTGTGAACTTGCAGTTCTGTGAAACGTTCGTAATATTTGAATTTTGTGTTTCTGAATCAAGTGCCACTTTTCCTTCAGCCTCTCAAAGAGCACCAAATGCTGAAAGCATATTTGAATTTCTTTGCAGTCGTATGGTTTGTATACAGGCTTTTGCTAGCAGCTGGGAAAGAAAAGAGAGAAAGTCACAAAACAAAGGTAGTCAAAAGCAGCCTCATGACTGCCTCATCACTGACAAAATCAAAGAGTATGAATGCCGGATGTTCTGACAATCCTATGCTGCAACTTGGCAGTGCTTTGCAGTGATGTTCATGTGGTTTCCCTAATCCACAACACAGTACTCCTCCTGGTTAACAAGAGTCTTGGCTTTTGTCTGAGCACGAACTACATGCATCTGAGTTATGCTACAGGGGGAAAGCTACTTTATCTGAAAACCATGAATAATTTCAGGCACATTCCTAAAATAAGAACTGCCAGTTGGTAATAGCAATATAACTCTTCATCACTAGCTACAAAACAGGTGCTTGCCAGTGGTTTGTTAGCCATGCAGCTATAGCTGGGAAAGCTGTACCTTAGATGGCAATAGAAACCCACATTTGTGTGCTGGGGTGCAAAAGGTCTTTTTCAGACCCTGTCGCTTTGTCTCTGGTGCAAAACTGATCTGGGTTAAGACATGAGATTGAGTAAAGTATCAATAATCCCACTGCTTAGGTCCTGACATAGTTTTGGTTTGTGACAACTAGCACTCTCTGAGACAATGCCTAGGACCAGTCCAGGGAAAAGAATGTGCCAGAGTCCATTTTCAGTACATTGTGTGAACAGCGCTGCTTTAGGTTTACTTCCTTTGGCCCTTCACTATCCTTCAGCACTGTCCAGCAAGCTTTGTACTCTCAGATGCTCCTACCTCAGAGAGGCAAGAAGAGACACATTTTGTCTCATCGTACAAAAACACCTTGCTGAGGTGTGGCAGCATGGCCTCTGAGAACTGAAAATTGAACTCCTCCTAGAAGCCAGAGGCGAATGTCGGTCAGATGCTACAGTGAGAATGTAGCCCAAGGCGCTAGAATTCCGGGCCAATGACCCGTTCACTGGCTTTGTTTAATTTACAAGAATAGAAGATAGCCTGCCCATCTACTTTCTTGGAAGAAGGAGCTGCTCTTAGCCAAGTTGTTTCTAGAAATTCTAGTGTGTTACTGAAGTGACTCCCGTGCCGCCCGCCAGTGTAATAAACATACCACTTTTTAACTTTAATTAGTTAGAGAGTTTTTGTCCATGAATACCGATTTTTTAACTAATCACTACAGTCCTTCAGTGAAAAGACAGATTGACAGGGCACGGAGTAGCAGATCATATTTTTCAGCAAAGTATTTTAATGACCTCTCTGTCCATTTTGTTTCTATTTTCTAGTATTACAGATTCTTCTTTTATTTTTCTGACTGATTACTCTCACAAACAGAAATATTAAGACTGTGCTTAAGCAGAATATCACCAAAACACACCTGGTTTTGGCCAAGGAAATACCATCAATGTATTAAGCCAAACAAGCTACACACAGTAGACAGTGGACTGAAACAAATTCTGCCCTCAGGGTTGTTCAGGAAAGACTATGCCTGCTCATTTATTGAAAATAAACCCTCTTCTGGGTTTTTCTGGGAAGGAGATAATTTTTTTCACAGCAGCCTATTTGGTATTGTATTTTAAATGGTTGACTAAAACAGTGTTTTAGCTATTGCTGAAATTTTTTTATACAGTGCCAAAGCCGTCTCTGTGTGTCACTTTGTGATCCCAGTGGAGCAGGCTGAGGGTGAACAACAGGGAAGGGACACAGCCCCAGGACAGCTGGCCCCAATGACCAAAGGGGTGTTCTAGACCATATAGTATCATGCTAAGCAGCAAAATAGAGGGGAGTTTTTCCAAAATAACTGTTTCTTGGTGACTGTCTGGGCATTGGTGTGCTGGTGGTGAGTGATTGCTTTTGTATCACTTGGGTGGTTTTCTGGTTTAGTATTTTTTGTGGTTTTTTCTTGTTGGTTTGTTTTTTTTTTTCCCATTTCCTTCACTTATTACATTTTCCTTATCTTGACGTTTGGGGTTTTCAATCTCACTTCTGTCTTTTTTGATTGTCTCCCCCAGTCCTCTGGGGGAAGCTAGCAGGTGACTGGGTGGGGGCTTACGGTCATCTGGGGTCAACCCACCATAGACATAATTATCTGTCTGTCTGTCAGTCTGTCCATCTCTTAGAAATCCTTCAGTTTTGAATCCTGACACCAGAGAATACCCACAGGCTCAGAATGGAACAGGTGAATGTGGCTTGGGTGCACCACACAAGACAGCAAGGATGAAAGAATAGCGCTTTGCCTTCTCTGAGTTTGCAGACCACACACCTGAGTATGCAAATAATCATTCCTAAAAGTTGTGGTTCCATTTGGTGTTTGAGTTCAGAAATAGCTACCTGCAAAAAGAAAACCTAGTCTGTATTAGTGAAAAGAATGCAAGTATAACAAGGTCATTTGGAGAGAGACATGGTAAACTTACCATTTACAATCTGCAAGAAGTAAACTCCACAGAGAACAGTCAAAAACCTCTGCAGGCTCATAAAGCATGATAGCTGCAAAAATGCCAAGGAATGGAATTTTTGTAACATATCCTGTGGCTGTTTTCCAGGTTGAACAGGCATTATGCTTTGAAAAATTACCCATATCTCAGTAAGGGACAGTCAGAGCTATTCTATGCTTACCAATATTGGCTTGTGGAATTGAAAATGATGAATTGCTTAAATTTGGTTCCATTCATTCTTAACCATACTTAATAGTGCTTTTAATCAAAGAGGCTTGTTATAAAAACTGTAAATTCAAGACAAAAACATCTTTAGAGAGTAGGAAAATTATTTATTAAAGAAAATTCTGGGCATAGTGCCAAAATCTATTAAGCTGATCAATATCATTTTGGGGGAAGTAACTGGGGATATAATTTTGTCATCCATACAAAATTTGGGAAGGCTTCCCTATTGATGACAGGAGAAAACATGACAATATATAAATACTAGAACTTTCCAGGTCTCCAGACTGAAGTCAACAAAGTTACTCAGAATTACACTTCAAAAATTATATTGGAATTTGACCTAATTCTATAAGACAGTATATGCAGAGAAAATATTTAATTTTTAGAGATATCAGATATTTCAGATTGTAAATTGTCTTCCCCAGACTGAGGAACTTGTGTTCACTGTACAGCCAACCAATATTTGAAAAAACGTCTCTACCTCCACGTGGGAAGCATTAAATATCACCAAATCATAACAAGATTTCAAAATGCAAAATATTCAACTCCCTTCTATTTTTTGTTTGGTTTTTCAAAACCATATATCTCATAGAATGATTAAAATCAATCATTCTAGAGCAGTACCTTAATTTAGAGTAAAATAATACAGGACTTTTCCCCCACGTTTCCAGATAAGAGTTATTAATACTGAGTTTCCAAGGTACAGACTTTTTCTAATGCTGATAAGATTTCCCAGTGACTGAATATGCCATCAATGAGTGTCTTCCTTTACATGGCTCCACACAAACAGCTAAGAACATGAAGACAAAGTGAGGATGACAATATGCAGCTGCATAACGTCACACAAAAAACTATGAATCTATGAAGCCAAACAAAAGAAAACCCAGACTTTGATTTTAGCTTTTATTTCCACCACAGATCTGATTCACTGGGAGGGTTTTGAGGGAAGGTAGTTCTGCCATGTCCAGGCACATGTGCGCTGGCTGCTCCCTGGCATCCCAGGGAACTGGGAGCTGCAGGGGCTTCCCGGGCTGGCAGGGCAGGGCACGGCCAACCAGAGCCTGTCCCACTGCTCCAGCCGGAGAGCAGGGCAGGCTGGGGGCAGGCAGGACAGCCTGGCTGGGCCATCAGCCCACAGGTGAGGGCAAGGATCGGGTCTGGGGAAGGCAACCAGGGTCAGAGACAGGCTCAGGGTGTTGACGGGGTCAGGATCAGGCCAGGCCAGGAAATCAGTCCATGGGACATAGCCTGGATGAACGGGCTTCATGGCCAGCCACACACGTGGCTTTAGGTGAGGAGGGGTAGCAAAAACCAATATTCTGAGATCAATAGCTGTCACCCTATGGAAAGTGAAAGTACATTTCTCTTCAAAGAGACTGTTTCTAAACAGTGTTTTAGTATCTGTATAGAAAATGAACTCATGGTTAACCTAAAAATGCAAATGACGTGAAGGACTGACATTAATTTGTTGGTCTTTATGAGCTTAGAAGCTGTCTGTGATATACTGCAGCGGTAGGAAGAAATTAGATGCATTCACAGCTTGAGACACATGCAAATGACATATTTCTGTTTACAAGATGATAGCAAACAGACATATTTTAAGTAAGAATACATACTGATACATTTTCTATAGTAACTTGATTTTACCAATAAAGCAACAAAAATTTACATAAACCTACATCCTCATATCTATGGTAGGCAAATTTAAAAAGTACTATTCAATAAGAACATTGTCATCTACTTCTCTTTGCATTGAGGTAGATAAGTACAACTTTTTTAAGATGATAGAATCATTTAGGTTGGAAAAGACCTTTAAGATCATTGAGTGAAACTGTAAACCTAACACTGCCAAGTTCACCACTAGACCGTGTCCCTAAGTGCCACATCCGTATATCTTTTGAATGCCTCCAGAGACGGTGACTCAGCCACTTCCCTGATGACATACTAAGTTTGTGGATTTATCACCAGCCTGTCTGTCAGACCCAGCCACGCGTGACGGATGCTGAAGGAAGCAAATGCGATGACAAAATGGCAAGAATTTGGAGGAACTGTCACAACAGTGTCTGGTTTAGTTAAAGAACATTAATCAAGAGAGATTGCAGTTGGGAATTAGAGCTTTTTGTTTGCTGACCATGGATTCAAACTCTTGGATTATCCCTTTTGTGTGGTTACAGTTTCAGGATTCCTTGGCTAAATAATTTGCTTTAAAAGATCTTACATGACTTTATTAAATGATGACCAAATTTACATTGAGTTTTTGACATACGGTGTTGACCTTTCACCTTTCTCTCTGGCTTTACTCAGACATAGCCAAAGGCTAAATTTGAAACCTAATTCCTACTGAGACCCTTGATATTAGGTAGATTTAGCTGAACAACTTTAAATCAATGTGATATTTGCTTCATTCATCTTTTCTTATCTTATAGAGATTTTGGCTAATTGTTTAATCTCTGTGGTTCTTTCTTTTGTTAACTTCAAAGGTATAATGCTGGATTACAACAGCATTGTTAATGGGGCTGTTGACTGTTTTCTGCTCAGAAGAACTTCTTATTGTTTGCTTGTGTCATCTACACTTTGAATGCCTGATGCTTCAAAGAACATTGCGAAAGACATACACTTGCATGGTTCTGCTGCAATACCGTTCTTTATTATCTGCATCTCCTTCCACATTTGTTACACTAAAGAAATTTACTGTCTGAGGGATCATCTTATTAGCATTCAGCAAATCCTCATGAATATTTTCTGCCCGAAGTCATGACCTGAGCATTACTACAACAATTGAAACAGAAACACAAAAAATATAGGTAAGCAGCAGTTTGAGACAAATTCATGAGAGGATGCTGAAGTTTAAAGCTATGAACAATTTAGAGACACTAAATGTCAGGACTTTCACTGTATAATTAGGAATATTTTCATTCTGAAGGGGAAAAGAAAGTTGTAATTCAAAGCATACAGTCTGAAATATGTGCATTGAATTAGTAAGATGAGCCAAAGGGGCTCTCTGAGATAACTGAAAAAGCTATCTGCATATATTATGTTTCTGCTGCACAGAGTTCTTTTGCTGTGTGAGTCATCAGCCACTGGGAGGTCTTAAGAAGCAGTTTTTTCCTTGAGACGATGGGCTGGAGAATTAGAGAAACATAAAACCTAATTAAATGTAGTTGAAGCTATACTTAAACAAGTTCCAGCATTCAACTAGACTTTACTGGATTGAAAGATACAGTTATCTCAGAGACATGATGACATTTTCACCCCTATGTAAAGCAGAGAGTTTGTCTCTTTTTGGTAGCAGTTGAAAGTCCTCCATTGTAAGGAACATTTTCCACATCTTAGTTATCCTTGTGATTTATTTTCTCTACATCTTCTGTAATTTCTCTCCTACTCTTCTAGCTATTAGAACTAGACACATGATTCCAGTGGCATTAGCATGGATACAAAACATAGTGATGTTTTGACCTATGCAGTCTTGAGCTCCAGGCTGTACAGGGGTTGTTTCCTTATTGCTCTTGGATAGTTTCACAGTGTGCTCATATTGATCTGACCATACAGTGCAGGACAGAGTCTTCTTAAGACATAACATATAGTATCCTGTCTCTTAAGTAAAATGTCCCATACTCCCTTGGTGAGTATGGGTTGTTGATTTGGTTGCTTACTCTTTTCTTCTCCACTTATAGACTGTTTACCCAGTAACCTGGTTTGACTTTTGTCAGTAATCTGTGCTATTCACTAGTGTCCAGCTCTGCAATCTCACCTGTGTATCTTATTAGTCATTTTATATGTTATTTTTTTGCTCAGATTGAGGGATGAAAACCAGAACAAATTAATTATAAATGCTGCCAAATGTATCCTGGCTTAAACTTCAAGATTCTATAACTGTAATTTAAATTCTGTCAAAGTTGTTTGGGTTCTTAAATTATTGTTAAATTGTCACAAAGCAATTTTTTTTTTTTTAGGGTGGAGTATGTGTATTTGCATCCCAAAATACAATGCCATTAAACAATCAAGTTAATGAAAATATCCATTGCTTGCACCCGTAATGCTTAGCTGTAATTGCACTATCATATTTAATCCCTCACTTTTCAGCTGTCTTCCAGCCATTCTAGTATCTTGGCCAAGACTGATATTTTCTAATAGGTGTTTTTAGTATTGTCATGACATAAATTTTCTTCTATTATCTAGAATTTTGCCAGTGTTCCAAGAATTACCAAGCACCAGCATTAATGATTCAGAGCACTCATAATCAGATCACAAAATCACAGAAGGGCTGAGTTGGAAGGGACCTCTGGAGGTCATCTTGTCCAATCCCCCTGCAAAGACACCTAGAGAAGTCTGTCCAGGACAGTGTCCAGACAGCCTTTGAGTATCTCCAAGGATGGAGACTCTCTCACTTCCATGGACAACCCGTGCCAGTGCTCAGTCAACTGCACAGTAAAGAAGTGTTTCCTAATGTTCAGACAAAACCTCCTGTGTTCCAGTTTGTGCCATTGACTCTTAGTCTGTCACTGGGCACCACTGAGAAGAGCCTGGATCTATATTCTCTATATCCTCCCTTCAGATATTTGTATATATTGATGAGCTCCCTCCTGAACTTTCTCCTCTCCAGCTCTCTCAGCCTTTCCTCACAGGACAGTTTCTCCAGTCTCTTAACCATCTTCATGGCCCTCTGCTTAATTTTTTTTCCTTTAGCTCCGTATTTCTGTTGTACTGGGAAGCACAGACGTGGACACAGCACTGCAGCTGTGGCCTCACCAGTGCAGAGTGAAGGATCACCTCCATCAACCTGCTGGCAGTGCTCCTTCTAAAGTAGCCCAGGATAAGCCTGCTTTGCCACAGGGGCATATTGCTGGCTCATGTTCCACTTGGTGTTCACCAGCACCTGCAGGTCTTTTTCTGTAGAGCAACTTCTCTCTATTAACTCTGCTGGAACTCTCAGAATTCTTAGCTGGGACATTAACCAGATAAGGGAAAAAAAGAACCCCTAACTTTAGTACCTATAGTTGGCTATTTTTCTGGGTTACTTACTGATGGAATTAAAATTATTTCATTATCATTTAAAAGATACTTATATTTAAGTCTAAGTATCACTAAAGCATGTCCCTAAACACCACATCTACATGCCTTTTAAATACCTTCAGGGGTGGTGACTCAATCACTTCCTGGGCAGCCTGTTCCAATGCTTGACAACCCTTTCAGTGAAGAAATTTTTCTTAATCTAAAAATTTTTCCAATCTCTAACTCCCTTGACCCAACTTGAGGCCATTTCCTCTCATCCTGTTACTTGTTAACTGGGAGAAGAGATCAACACCTACCTTGCCACAGTCTCCTTTCAGGTAGTTGTAGGGAAGAGTAAGATCTCCCCAAGCCTCCTTTTCTCCAGACTAAACAACCCCAGCTCCTTCAGCCACTCCTCACAAGACTTGTACTCTAGACCATCTACCAATTCTGTTATTCTGTGATACACCTAGTAATCAGAATAGCTAAAAATATGTAGTGCCTGTAAAATATTTGAATCTTTCCTCAATAGACACATCTGAAGTATGTAGAAATGAGAAAGTTCTTCTTTACTAACTGACATTTTCATTATGAAATCTCACAAGGATCACTTGTCTATTGGTCCTAGGCAAAATCTACGTGCTTCCAGTAAATGAAACAGGTGACATGACCTTGAACATCATCAATAAGCAAATGTCTCCCTGCTGTTTCCTGTTTTAAAGCACATATACACACATTGCCATTATTGGGATGGGTCATTGTTTGAAAAAGGTCTTTGTAGGATAAATATTGCAAACACCTTTATTGCAAATCTGAGCGAAAGAGAGGTGATAATGGAGCTTTTAAGGATCCATTTGGGAGAAGCTGCAATCTAGGCTTCTAGGGTTAAAGATCTACACCCAGACTTTAGTCATTTAGGTTTTTTACCCATGAGAGTCCCAGCAAGCACCTAGAACTCTGAGCAGTGGTGAGTAACACTTCCTGGGAATTCTTGTGGGCTAGGAGACTTACCTCACCCTGGAGTAATAACCTGGCTTCAGTTACTCATGTCTTTGGTGCATCTTCTGAAGTGTAATGAGATTATAAATGAGCGAGAAACCTTAAGTACTCTGGAAAATTTATCTGTTGCAGCGTGATGCAGTATTTCTCTTCAGCAACACAGCTTGCCACAAACTCTTCAGATCTGTTGTTCGTTTCACAGACTTCTCTCCAAGCAGAAAACCCAAGGTCGGATTCTTATCCTCAAGTATTTGCTAACTAGAGCACAGGAAATCTGAGACACCAACTAGCAATGACATAAACAAGACAAAGTTTACTCCTCTGATGCAATGTAGCTGTCTTCAAAAAGCTAAAGCATTTTTTTTTTGTGCTGTGTGAGGAGTGATTTCCCCATCATTTTTAAAAGGAGGCTGTAATAAACCAGGCAAGTCTAAGATGAGGAGTAGCTGCTCATAACTAACTGCTGGCTCTGCCATATCTTACCTGGACTGAGTTTTCTGCTTTCACTCACACATCTATCAGCCTTACTGGGAACTTTCACTTGTGTGAAAGGACAATTAGGTGCATTGATATTCAAATCTCTTTCAAACCTTGCAGCATAATTATCAAAGGGAAAATTGTGAGTCTCCACTTAAGAGTAATTGCTGCAACAGATCCAATTATGTTTTGCAAGGCAGAACTTGTCTTACAAAAATCCTAAACTTGCCCCCTAGCTTCATTTTAGTGTCAATAGCAAGGACCAGAAATATACTACGTATTTCTACTCAGTGTTACCTTTAACACCTAGACGGTGTCAAATCCAAGCAGTCCATTTTCTTTGTTTTATTATACTGTCATGTACAATCTCTTTTATGTTTTATCTTATTTTTGCTGAATGTTCTCATATTTATTCACCATACCTAGAGACGTTAATTTAAGCCCTGATATTGTCATGCTTGTGTTGTACAGACACGGTAAAAGCCCTTGTCTCACAAGGACTGCTATCTAACCTCATACAACAGGCACAATGTTTTTAAGGGAATGAAAGGCACATAGTGTGAGTTTTCCAAAGTCATACAGGAGATTTGTATGAGAGCTTGGAACAGAATTAGTTTTGCAATGTCCCTGTTCTGTTCTCTGTCCTCTGGATCCATATGCCTCTCAACACAGGTCAAATTGGATCCATATGCCTCTCAACAAAGGTCAAAAACTGGGAAGAGATTGGGGCTTTTTTACCATGAACTCAGATGATGTTGTATCAAACACATTAATTCCATTTGCCTGAGGCAGAGTATCCATTATCCTTTTTCTTTCAACTTAATAGTGGAAATGGACTAAAAATCTCTAGTAGGATATGGATCTTTTTAAAGTCTCATGACTAAATTAACCGGAAGAATCCACTTGCTTAGAACATTCTTGTGTTCCATTGCTTGTAGAGTGGTTTTATTCCTTATACGTTTAGTTTTGATACCTTTATTATCACTTAGATGGAACATGTTTTGACTGAACATAATTTTTGAAGACAGTCTTCTAGATTCATAAACAGTATGACTGTTATTGACCTTTCCTGCTATGCACATCTGAATATTTTTTTTGGTCAAATAAAATATTCTAAAATCTAGACAGACTTACTCTTCATTCTTTCAATTCTGAAATGAAAGAAACACAATTTAAGTCACTTATTCTGGTAATGGAAGAATAGTATATATAAACAGATCTAATAAGTTGCTTGTTCGTTTGCAATTCATTAAGATATAATGGTCAAATTCTTACTGTCAGGTGCTGATAAACCATTTTTATGTTCATTACTCACATAACCTCAATCACTGATAGGAAATCCATGATCTTTTTATATCATAATGTTTATCCTTTTGCCATGTACACAGTTAAAGTGTATCTTCACATTCCTTTGATTAAAAACTCTTTATGATTATTATATTGAGTCTCCTATCAAACAAGGTAGAGTTCTAAGCAAATATTACATCTCATTTCAGTAGATTAACTTCAACTGCTTACTCTCATAAATGAAAAAAGTACAGATATTTGTAGAATCAAAGTCTCTGTATTAATCTTCTGGAAAACCTTTATTGAGAGAAACATATGTGTTTTCACTCAACTTTGTAACCTGACATCAGGAGAACAATAGTATCTTTTACTTTTGAATGTCTGCATTAGCAACACGGAACTTGTCATGATCATTTCAACTATTTCATTGCTAAGACTGTAAAGCCTGTTTTCCTCAGTTAAATTCTAATCTGCCTTATGTATTTTCCTTTTGTTTGCATGAGGAGAAACAAAAGTATGAAAATAAATGGCTTTCCCTGACTTTGGTGTTGCAGTCATTTTTCCATATTGGTCTCTTAAACAGTACAGAAACTACTCAAACAGCATCTTCAACATGACTAATGTGCACAAACCTAAGCCTCAGTAAAATGTTTATAGTATCTAGGCCACAAGTTTCAGAGCTGCTATTGAAGGACAGGAAATGGAGACATGCACGCAGTCATTAATTTTCAGGGGTTTTTTTCTCTCAGTTCTTTCAGTGCTTTGATTAATTTGACTTCTTATTTAAAAAGCAGAGATCAGAAATCTGGAAAATATTTGCATATTGTACCTGATTTTAGCATATGACTCAAACCTATTGACTTCAGTCATTCTGCTAGAATTAAAAAGCAGACTCTAATGTCTGGTGTAGTCTCTGGTTTAATCTTGTTTACTTGCAGGAAGTCATGTTTCTCTAAGCACAGTTTGAAACTGCTTTATTTCAAAATCGACACATCTCTTGTATCCTACCCTCTACTACTTGTGTCTGTGCTCTCAATTAGTCACCCTTGCAATTGGTGCTGCTAGCTTTCTCCTTCAAGCTGCACAGGCTGCAATCAGTGACCCAGAACCCTTGCAAAGGCAATCAGTACACCCATCACTGGCAGAAGGGGTCCTTCCCTGCATTGGTTATGCAGCCAAATGTACTTGGGCTGTATCTCCACGGGGTTAATATAAGCCATACTGGTTATGAGTCTAGAAGATCGTCTTCAGAAATTGCGCTTGGTCAAAACATGTTCTATCAAAATGATAATGAAGGCATCAAAACCAAATTTGTTATTCTTACTAGAGAATGGAACTGGATTGCTCCAGCTGAGCCAGAAAGCACTAACAGCAGCCACCAGCCTTAGTGAGGTTTGTAATTCACTTTGGATCCAAAACCATACCCATCCTCGTCCCCAGTCTTGCTAGAATTTTACAGGATAACTTACAAACATTGGCCCGTTTGATCAATTCTTCATGGTGCATTTCATTGAAAATCTACCAATATTTTTGAGAAATAGCATTACCAGTGCTGTTAGTAAAGAAAGATGTGCACTGGCTTCTTCTAAGAGTAGGAGGGAGTATTTTGTGCACGTCCTCTAACTTCACACTTTTCTTGATGAGGGGAAGATATAAGTCCTGGCGTTTGTCCCAACAGCTTACATATGAAAAAGCTGCAGGATGAAATGCATGAATATTCTTTAAAGAAGGGACAGAAGCTGAGGTCTCCCTCCTTTGATCAATTCTTCTAATCCTAAGACCTCACTAGCAAAGCCATATCCACTGTGTTTGCCAAGTTGTACTTCAATTAGTTTTAAAAACCAGAGCAGTTTCATAGTGGGTATTGGTTGTCTCCACTGCAGAAATCCACATACCATGATAGATGAAGTGCTTTGGAGAAGATCTGCCAGGAAGCCAGAAAAGAATTTCAATCCTGCTGCTAAGCTACTATAAAATCTGAGTGTTATCGCAGTCTTATTTCGCTGCTGTGTTCAGGAGACCCATTTCTGCACAAATGATCTGACTGTACTTAAGTGTGGAAGTGAGATAATGGCTTCACACTCATGTGCTCAGAGGCACTGTCATGTACCTTAGATTTAGGTACCCCAATAATGTAGAAATAACCCTTTTACGGCCTGAAATTGCAGGCTCTAAGAGTGCAAATCTAAGTTCACCCAGATCTAGTATTTCTATGTGATACTGCCTTGAAGTCCCCTGTACACAGTATAAATACATCCTAGTTAGATGCTGTAGTATTGAGGATGATAGCACTTCGGTCTGACAACAGCACTTTGTTTTAACCTGAATTCCATCTGTAAGACAACCTGAAGAGGACATGATCCTTATAGCATGAGCTGAACAAGTAGTTGAAGGGTAAATGTTGTTTGAAAGGATGTGGGTTCTCCAGCAGGGGTAATTCTGTTTCTGCAGGTACAAGTATATGGTAGGTTATGTCCAAGGCTGAAAGTTGGGGGTTAGACCAGTGGGCACTGAGGAATTTATGATTATGGCTGAATACTGCAAGATATAAAGATGCTGAAGCCAGCAAGACAATTCCTTCCTGATTCATTCTGAGGATAAGGTTAAGGCTAGTCATTAAATCCTGCAAGATAGACAGGAAAACAATGAGAAATGGTACTGTGATTTCATGGACAAAGCCTTCTGTTCTGAGGTAAGACTTTGCCTAAGCCAAAATGGACAAATTGGACGAAAAAGGTAGAGTAAGGGTTAGGCTGGAGAACCTACCAGATCCTCCAGAGCAAAGGTACAAACCAAATCTGAGTACCATGTTTACAGTTGGGTCATGTATTAAGAGTTCACTTATGGATGGAAGTAGGGGGGAATGAAGTTTCAGGCTGATTGACAGGTCGTGCAAAATCCCCATCAGTAAGATAATGATTGGCAAAAAAATGGCCAACAGTTTTTTTTGTTTTGTTGCAGACTGGATCAGCATATAGGTTTAGCTGTGGCATAGGGTTCACAACAGCAGGGACCAAAAGGATTGCTCTTCTGGTGGAATCTAAAAAACACCCACTTGCTGCAATGAGGGCAGGTAAATTATAGAATAAGTAAATAACAGTCCTATCAGTGCATCCATCAATCTATGCATCCATGAAAACTGTGGCCTAAATGAACCCAGTCCTAACAAATTGTGAGCCACATCACTGTACTTCTGCTGTCTACATCTTGTTTCAGAAATATTTCAAAATGCAACAACAGTTTTGCCCTTCACTGCCTGTTACTCAAATTCTAGCTGCTAACCTAATGTTCATCTTAGCCTAGTATCCCATGTCTTCTCCAGAAATATCCATGAAAAGTTGCCCAGCTGGTATCAGCCCTCATCTTTGTTGTCTTTGTTCACCGAATAATAAACTGAATCTTTATCATCTTTCTACTAATCCCAAGTGTAATCTAAACATGACTTGAATGGCAGCTCAGAAATAGCAACAAGTTACTTGGTTGTCCAGGTTGTCACATTCATTTGAGCCATTCTTAGGATGAGGGTGTTAGGAGTGGTAAAAAGGGTAAACCTCTTCTTCCTTCGGGGCATCCCATGAAACAAAGACTATCTATGAATTATTGCTGCCAGCATATGCCTGTGCTGGTACCATTCCTCATGTTAACCTTCTGTTGCAGGATCCAAATCCTAAAATTGCCCACGGAGAACTTTGTAACTATTTGGGAACTAGCCTTAATTCTTTTGATGACAGCCACTGTCCTGCTATTTCAGGCCTTTCAGGAACCAGAACTAAAGCAAGATCCTTAATCTGTTATGTTTTGGGTCCTGAAAATCTTATTATTTGCAGTCCTGTGCCTAGTTATGGATTTGGCCAACATGCAGTGAACTGTAACAGCCTGCAGGTAATCAGAAGCTATTTGTTCAGGCCACATAATTTTTCTTCCTGCTCTTAAAGGCCAATAAAAAAACCAAACTCCCAATCCTACTTAGTTTTGAACTGTTGCACCACCCCAGATATAACTCAGCAACTGGCACCAGTAAAATTGCTACTTATAAAATGCATGCCAAAGCCACTACCAGCTAGCATCCCAGGCTGTGGATCTCACCTAATCCAGCAATTCAATTTACCAGTGTGGGTGATATTACTGTAAAGGTAGGACAGGCTGTGTTGGGTTCTGCTGAGAAAAGCCAAGACACAGGAATGAGAAAAAACTGAGCGACATCTTCCATCATTGATCTAGTATGGGAATCTATAATGCAATGGCAATCTTGGTACTTTTTGGGTCCAAATTAACTTCTTATGTAACAGAGTTGGAAGAAAACATTTGGCTGAAAATGCCTATAATTCTAGAAGTTTAACTTTCTTATTTCTTTATCTGACACTTCAAAAAGGGGAAGCTGCTGCAAAATGGACTGCCCATGTTGAGACTCAAGAGAACAAGGAACATCACAGCTGAAAAGACTATAATGAAAAAGTTGCAATAAAGTAGATAGGTGTGGGCCTAATATATCCTGAATTTATTGCAAATGAAGAAGGAATAAAAACTAAAATGTGAAAGTACTAAGTACTTGATTCATGGTAACTCACACAATTCTAAGTAAATCCACTCACATCCAACTGATTAAATATTTAAATAAAGCCAATATAAAATCTTGGTTAATATTTTAGAAAAGTGTTTCAACTTGTTTATTTATGTCAGAACAAATATAATCAATGAAATCCAGCTTACAGGCAGCTGGGAATTCACATTTCTTTTTCAGTTTGTAATTTGTTCTATTTAGTTTTTTACTGGCCAACTCCTCAACAGTTAATTTCCCAAACACCAGACTTCTTGTTGAACTTACCTCTTGTAATGTTTTTCACACATGCTCCAGCTTGACAAACGTGGGGAATGTAGGCCAGACATGTTTTATTTGCATTTAAATTAAATGAAAATCTGCAAACGTTTTGCTTTTATTTTTATGCTCTACGTATAGTGGGTTTTTGCAGTTATAAAAAAAATCCGCACACTCCCAGTGTAAGTCCAGAACTTGCTGTTGCATGAGATCTCTTGCTTTACATTAAATACATATAAGACACCTTATTTTTCCCTGTAATTGCAAATAAAATAGCTTATTTAGGTAAACCTGTATCAGTCAGGACAGTGTAGATCCCTTTTGTGTAAGGAAGAACAGTCAGCCGGTGCAAAGCACGTTGGTGGTGGGGTGTTAACTGCATTTGCAACGTCAGAAGAGAATACAGTAGCACCATTTTCATTGCTATGACTGCAAATTGTGTTTTTTTTAACTTAGGTATCTAGGTTTCTGAACTGTGGTCACCTTAGTTTGTTTTCACATGCTAGAACTAGTCCACAGGCCCATCAGATAAAATCGAATGGAAATAAATACCATTTGATTCAGAAATTTCTAATTACTATGTAAAGTGACCGGCTCTAAGCTAATCTTTGCTCTGAATGAAATCTAGGATTTATGATAGAGGATTCCAAGAAAATCTCTGATTAATGCTCTTATCAATCAAAAGAGAAGATCAAACACTAGGAATTTTTAGTAATGTGTCTCTGACATTGTGTACATCCATGGTATGCTTCTCTGATTCTGTAAGACATTTCCCTCTTTCCCCCATCTCAGAAACGATTCAATAGCAAGATTTAAAGAAGGGCATAAGGAAAAACACATGGAAGACCTATGTATTGGAAATGACTAAATAAAACAATGGTAAAATTATGACCAGCATGTCAACATTATGTAATTATGTACAAAAGCTAAGGACATGCTTCCAAACACGAAAGGTGACCTTTTGTGCAGTGGATATCTGAGCTGTTGAGCTAGAAGTTATTTTGGGTCTAAAAGTCTGTGTGGAGGAATCCTCTATAGGAGGATTGGCCAAGCGCATCTATTAATGGTTACTACAAAGATAAATATAACCCCTGTGTTGAAAGTATCTGGAGAGCGTAGAAACACTGTTGAGATGTAACATTTTGGCTTGCCTTGTTCTTCAGCTGCTCCCGAGACCCCTGCTCTTGGTCTCTGCTGGAGTTAGTCCTGGGTTTAGTCTGACTTTATGTAGTTGCACTATTTATCCTCAGTACCAACTCAGTAGTACCAGGAGTACTCATATCTAAGTATACTTTTTTTAGCAAGTGCATGGAGCTGTGGAATCAATAATTTTATTAAGTGCATTTGGAAAACATCACAGATGCTGTTAGCTGGACCAAATACAGGATGGTTCCTCGGGACTGTATTAATGGAATGTCAATTGCTTACACTTTCTGAGGAAAAATCAAGCAAATAGTGAGTCTAGTCTATAGAAAACATGCCTTAACTACCTGAAGTAATTTGAAGGTATCATAAGCTTGTGGCAGATGGTGAGTTAGGGAGAAGAAATGTTCTTATTTATTTTTGTTCACTGGTAGGCTTTTCTGTAGCTCTATCAATTTAGCAACAGTGTGACTCATATGAAAACTAATGAACATAACCTGTCAACAATCTTCTGAGGCGAGTGAGTACCATCATGTGATATCTGCAGATCTCTGAGGTACATCTTTACCCTCCATCGCCTGGAGCTACAGGCATGGATTTACAACTAGAAGCATGGATTAATTTTCATGTTCCCAGAGAGACAGGGCATAGGTCATAATGTGGGGGTTTTCTGGACCTTTCAGGTGAGGTTGTTTTCCCTCAGCTGCACAGCTCTGCAAAAAATTGATCCCAGTTTCAAGGTGATCTGAACTTCTCCTTTAGATTAAAACCTTGCACAGGAAGTCGCAAGGCAGAGAGCTATAGTCACAGAAATGTTATTATTACTGCAGATATTTTCCATTACCATCCCCTTCCTGAGTTCTACTTGGCCTTACTCTCAGGGCCCTTTCCCATGGGAAGCTGATCATTTTAAACCCCTTTACACAGACTAGGAATTAGCTGCAGTCTGTGGGCCTGCACAGTGGATACGAGATCCTGTGATGGCAGAGCTTTGGGGCACCAAACCACGATATTCCATGTAAAGCCGGATGCAGCTCAGAGGAAGGACCACAGCTGCCCCCTGTGCCCTGAGAGCTGTGAGCCCCAGGACCCCCTCAATATCCCGCTGAGGGGGGAACGGCAGCTGCCGAAGCCGCTGTCCCTCCCGCTCTTCTGAGCTTGTCCTTTGCTTTCCAGCCACTCACTCCTACTGTTTGTTTGGGATGGAAGGACCGGCTAGTGAGGGCGAGGGCCACAAATGGCTCCACGAGCGTTCCCTCTACCATGGGACAGGACACGAGGTAAATAGGCAGTCTGAGGAGGGCTGAGCCTTTCTTTCACTGCTAATACACATCGGAGCCATTGTTAGAAGTCTGATATCTGATAAGCTGAAAGCATAGATGGTGTGTTAATGCCTGCTTCATCCAGAAGGGGAGTTTTATGACTGGATATACAAAGTGTTCTTAAGGACAAAACCAGTTCAGCATTGTTTTGGCTTCCTGTGAACTGTGTTGGGACGGGAAAGTGCACGTTAAAAACATTGACAAGTCTTGATTAAAAAAATACAAAAAACATTTGACAAAAATTGCTTTGGGAAAGCTGAACATCAGTATATTTTAAATAAATTGCTACCAACTGCATTTAAACCAAATCTTCTTTGTCTAAAATAGCCTAAGAATGACCATACCATATGAAGGAAAACAGCAACCGAAAAGTCAATCCACAGCCTGTTTATCTGGATGAATAGAAAGACTGTCAAGAATATTGCAATATGTAAGTAGATTCTGATATGTGACCTCAGCTGTTATTTAATCCTAAAATATAGAAAGGCATGCCAGCCAATAACACGTTTGTGACATGCAAGTTTCTTAAAAAGCAAAAGCAAACATAGAGCTAATTTAAATAGAATTATTACCTCATACCTTGTAGAGTCCATCCATAAAGTGCCCCCAGGACCTGAAGAGAACATTAAAATGGCAAAATGGCCGGTGCCATTGTGTATTAAACGTGTACCATTGTGTACCATCATGCATTGCCATGTACCGTTAAATATTAAAATATTTTTGGTATATTTTTGTACAAAGTACAAAACCAAACTAAATAAAAGTTTAGAAGCAAAGTGTTTGGTAAGTTTAGACATGATTGATATGAAAATGTAGACTTTGACCTGATTGCTTCAAACATTTGCTTTTGGCATGGTGAAGGAAGAAAATAATGTATGTTTATATTAAACATGAATTATCATGTAGAAAGTTATGGTTCACTGAGTGTACAAAAGCCTTGTTTTTTTTTTTTATATTTTGCTGGTACAAAATCATGACCGATGTAAAAAAAAACAAAAGCATTCATTGCAGCACCACTTTTAATTTACCTAAGAAGAAAAAAGGGAAAGAAGAATGTGAGCAGAGAGATGAAGATAGATAGGCACTACAAGTAGCTGTTGTCCAAAACAATGTATTTAAATATACTGGTAAATTAGGCTGGCTAAAAAATTGAAGGAGATTTGTTCTTCAAGAATTTACAAGTCAGACATTTTTTTTGATGCAAGTGCATGCTCATGTTTGTTAAAGAAAGAGGACCTGAATGTTAAAGAAACATAATTACAGCAATTTTTCCCAATATCTCCTTTAACAATTTTAATAATTTATTATTTCAGAAGTGGGACTGTTTTTATGATACTGTTCTCTTAAAATTTTTCCTCCTTGTTCAGCTAAAAAGTAAACTATATTGGTGTTTGGTGGTGCCAGGTCAAGAACTGAATGGGAATATATTTTTATTTATCTATCGAGCCGTCAGGTTTGTTACTTCATTAAGTGCAAGGCACTGTAAAGGAGTTTTTATTTTCATTATCTATACTGTACTTTTATGTTAATACATAAGGGGCTCTTTTTATCATTTGCAAGAGGCACACTCTGTGGGCCTGGATGAAAGGATATGACTCCCTGGCTGCACATACAGACTTTTTTTTTAATTCTAATGGCAATAAAAATGCAGAAGGGAAAAAGGAGATAATGTAATGGTGCATTCTTTGAGCTTAATCTGAGAAGGAATCTGTATTTGTGATGGGCAGAAGGTGTGGCTTTCAGCAGTCTAAGGATACAGTAGGTGCTGTGGTGTTGCAGATGGGGCACAGTGCCAGATTACTGGAAAGACACCATCTGAGTATCAGACACTTGGAGAGCACATGCTCCACCAAATGCAAATAAATTTACCTGTCATGATCCATTATTTTGATGTTGGAAGTAATCTGTCAGCTTTATCTGCTTTTCTATTTTCCTTCCTCTCTCATTTTTCTTCTTTTGCTGCTTCACCTATTTCTGCGTTCTATTTTCTGTCCTGTTTTCTGTCTTTTTTTTCTCTATATGCCTGGTGTTACACATCACCTTGTGCTCAGCATGTGAGGAATGAGTATGACTTCTGTCCAGCATTAACAGTCATCCTTACTTTAGCTTGGATGATCATTGTCATTGGTCACATTTCATCTATATCCCCTTGCATTAACTGGGGGTTTTATAAACTCCTGGAGCAACTGTTCTCCCTGTAATGTTATAAACTAAATTCCATTTCCTGATTGCCAAGAAGTCTTCTATTGTGTGGGGAATTTAGGACTGAAATAATTTGCAATATTTACGCTTTGTTAAGACATACTGTAGGAGGAATGTAAGTGGGATGTATTT
This sequence comes from Edolisoma coerulescens, assembly GCA_013397115.1. Taxonomy (NCBI): domain Eukaryota; kingdom Metazoa; phylum Chordata; class Aves; order Passeriformes; family Campephagidae; genus Edolisoma; species Edolisoma coerulescens. The sequence goes on along the minus strand of VWZW01007827.1, from coordinate 758,671 downwards.
TTCTAAGGAGGTTATTCCAAGTGTAAATAGGTGGTCTAAGAAGTAACATAAGGAAGAATGGGAGAAAAATACAGACGCAGCAGACCAAAGGGGAGAGGACAGGAAAAAAATAACTGAGAAATGATTAATAAGATCTTTTGTCTAAGGAGAAAATGAGAGGAGAAGTAATTTCCTCTGCTTTGTATGTTCAACATTTAGCTGTCTGACTTGATCCTCTATAAATAAGCTTGATGCTCAGAGAGTTAGACAGTCTCTTAACATCTAATCCTTTTAAAGTGTTTGAATTTTGTTGGCCAGGAAACTCAGAGAAGAAAATAAGTGAATCTTTATTTTGAAACTGAGAAAAGCAGTACTAGTAGTCCATGCTAATGAACAATGCTAGCCACACACTTAATTTTGCTCCAACTTAATCCATGATGTAACAGGTCCATTAAAAAATGGAGTCACAGATTTAAACCAGGTTTGGGTTATTGCCATTGCTTCCAATCAAACCGTATGGATAGAGATAGGCACTCTAATGAATTGAGCACTAACACATTCTTCATGCCAGAGTAGAGAAGCTCTGCTACCTTAGGCTTATAACAAGTATTTATTATTTCTGCCTCATTCATATCCTCTATAACCTTCTCCCCCAACACCTACAGTAATGCTGGGTTGTACCACTGCTCACCACTGCCTTTTGTGTGTGCATCTGTTCACTAGGTAAAAAAGAACATGTACAAAGACTCTGTCAAAATTTGATTGTGTGCCTAAAAGCTAAGTCATATCATACAGGCACCAAGAGCAGCCTTCTGCTGCCAAGGAGTTGAAAAAAAGCTTATTTATCCATATCTTTCATTCAGAAAAGCTCTTTCAAATCAGTTATTTTTTCTTCAATCAATTACCAATTTTCTAGAGTTTCTCAGAACTTCCTTCTGAAAACCTTGTCCTTCTGTTGAAAATTTAGCCCATGGATTAAAGTTACCTGCAAGGGAAAACAACCACAAAATCTGTTTAATAAACGAGTAGATTAAAACTAGGTTCAGCACAATATTTCAGGGAAAAAAAAGTAGATTTCTTTTTTAAAACTGACATTGGTAAGTTAGTCCTTAGTTGAAGCAGTGTCTTATAAAATCTTGAGTACATAAAGACCCATCAAAAATAAATCATTTGAAAGCACCTCTGTGATTCCCAGGAGACCTGCATTTGTATAAAAAGAAGGGTTCTAAAGAAAAAGAACTGACACTATGTTCTGCTGCTGAAAAGACTCAGTAAACAAATAAAATGCAAATATATTGTCAAAGATTTAGTTTTGCTTCCTAAGAATATAAACATACCCAAAGAGAAAATCCATTGATGACCTCAGCACAAAACATGGTAAGGTTCTCCTCTTTTTTCATGCTGATCTTTCATACATTCTTTTAAAATGTATTTCTTCTTTTATTGAGAAGAGGACATACAGTATTGGTGTGTATGTTAGTGTTTTCATTACAGGATTCATGAAAACAACACTGCATCATATTAATTTGTGACAGTATCAGCAGTGTCTGCACATGTCTGGTACCAAACAGCCTTTAAAGAAATCAATCACATAACCAGCCTCGTTCTTACTTGTATTGCCTGGGATGGGATACTGGGCATAAGGCTTAGTTAGTGCTTTTCCTGTTTTGCTTTTCTCTCCTTTTCCTCACAGTCATGCAAGTGTGGTTTCAAATGAAATGAAAAAAGAGCTCTTTGGTTTCTTACACATTTTCTTTAAGAGCTTAAGATTCTAATGAGCTGTTAATAAAGTGCAGTTTAAAGAATCCTCTATGAGACATATAGTCTAATTCTCAGAGAGCTAAGAGATGCACTGCTTATCAATAAGGAGTTTCAACTGAGTCATTAAGCCTCCAAATTTGTGCCAATTTTTCTAATAGAATATTTAAAAATAGCAGTTCAGTAAGACATCTCTTCAGCATAGAGAATCCCCAGGCTGTCTCATGCTTTTGAACTTATTTCTCCCCACCCTGCTTTTATGGCAGAGTAAAAAAGGTATCTCGCTGCTGAGATCACTTTCAGGATCAGCAGCATAATTTAGGCTGCTGTGAGACTGCTTAAGTTCCATTGGGGACAAAAGCAGGATGAACTATTTGAGACAGAGTAGTTACGGATACTTTCCTTTTGCAATATCTTTGCTTCTGCCTGGTGCTCATGGGGTGAAGGAATTCAACACTGTGTCTGTCAGCTTCGTCCAGCTACAATCCTGTTTTATTTCTATATTTCTACTTTGCAAAGGCAAATCTAATTCAGGGAACACATGGAAGAAAAAATTAGAGAGGTCAGAAAAAGAGGTCGTTGATAGTTTTCTTGTTTCCTTTAGATTCAGCTGTGAACTGGATCCATTTTCTTAAATGCAGTTAGATAGCAACACAAAAATTACATGATCGGTATGATACAAGTATGAAATGTGCATTCCCTAATTAAAAAAGGGAAAAAAAAGAGTTTATTGCATCTCTGGAAAATTAGACATTTTAAACTGTCCAGAATATAATAGGCTAGGAAGTTTGGGAAAGAGTGAAGTCTCTAATTGTACAACAATGTAGCACACTAATAAATCAAAGCCTTTTTCAAGAGCAGTTCATTATTAATGCCATTTGCTTACAGATGAAAATGAAAAATGGGTGAAAAATCAATTACGACATTGATTTTTCACCATTAAAAAACTCTGGAAAGTAGGAATATTGAATGAGATCACCATTTAAAGAATAATTTGATTCTGCTTTCTTCTCAAGAGTTTTATAGCATAGCTTGGGCCCTCCTTCCCTGGCTCAGTGAGTGAAGGATTTCTTTTCTCTGTAGAGAACCTCTATAGGTGAAACTCTTAAGCATGTGCTATGTTGGCTTTTAAGCATGTGAGTCTGTGATACTAAGATGTGCCTCAAACTAAACATGTGTTTTCAGTATTTTGTTCATTTGTGTCCTAAATACTTATTCCCTCTCGAGAACATATTTTAAGTATAGTTGCTGAGCATTTGGTACAGGAAGATTGAGATGATGTCTGATTTCTGCCCCTGCCGTTGTCGCTTATGACAATTTTAGTTCTGTAGTGTGAAGAGTCTTTATGTAGAAGTGTTGAATTCAAGGTAGTCTATTAGCTATCACAAACCTCAAAAATTTTTGTTTGGTATGAAAGGGAAGGATATCAACCAGATATTAAATGAAAAAATGAGCCATATTGGATTAGTTTACAAGAAGGCAGAGCTAGATGTGTAGGCCTCAGATATCCTTCATCTTCTTAAGTTTCTGAATCCTTTTGCCAGCTCAGCAATGTAGAAGGCAGGAGGGAGAGACCTGATGGCTACATTAGAAGAGGAAAGATGGATCTTATATTCACAAGAAATGTATTTGTGTTCCTCTCCACTGAGGTCACAGTGTTGGCACAGTTGAGTGCTTATATTATCCAAACTAGATAAGGAACTTTAGACAGGGGACCTGCATCCTTGCTCAGATCCACGCTTCTATATCTCTATTAACAAGCATAACTACAGAAATACTCAAACTAATACCCAGACATATAGACCCTGCCTTTTTAAGTTTTTTCACCATATATTTTTATTAGAACTGAAAAAATCTACCTGCCTGATAGGCATGTCAATAGGTGTGTTGGTATTGGATATCTTTGCAAACTCTCATCAGTTCTTGAGCAAAACTTTTATTTGAAATGGTTTATTTATTATTTTTGCCCAGTATTTGTATTATAGGGTAGTTTTGTTTATTTGTTGGCAGTGAAAGCTGACATGAATATACCATTTCTAATGGAATCTTAGTTTTCTTATCTGTAACAGAAATAGAAAACTCCTAACAAGTTATGAAGCATCACAGGGTGCTTCATAAAGATATTTTAGATGTATAGTGTAAGCTTGAATGCTGAAGTTTATCTGTATATTCTTTAAAAAAGAAATTAACTCCTCTCTCCATATTAGTAAAACTTAGTTCTAAAAACTACTGGTATTAACATTTCTGTGGCATGTTGGATCTAAACAATTTAAAAAATTTATTGCCGTGAAACCTTCATGTGAGCTGTAATTTAGCTGTAATTATAGTAAATAGTAGTAGATACTAGTATAATTATTACCATAAGAAAGCAAACATCTTTTGAAAACCAGAGCCATTCTTTGCTTAACGTTGCACAGGTCACAGAGCAGTCAAACTGACTGATTGCATTCATATTTCTTACCTTTGATATTGTTTTTGGGGTTGTTTTTTCTTTCTATGGTATTAGAAAAAAAGTCATAATCTTTGTTTGATTATTTTTCACTTGGAAAAAAAAATCCTAAATGCTATCTGCTTTTGTAAAACATCCTGCAAATTTTTATCCCCAAAAACGAGGAAAAGAATACAAACAGCTTTTAGGCACAAGTATCTATAAGAAATTGCGTATGAGATCTGGTAGCAGATTGTAAGCAAAGCAGCAGGAGAGAGCAGGATATGTGAAACAAAGGGCTCTGTCTCAGAGGAATGCTTTGTGCATCGCTGAGGTTTGGGAGTGACACTCCAGAAGCTTTAACGTCAGAGCATGCACGTATGGTACATGTCACATTAAAGGGAAGGTGAATTGCATTGCTGCCACCCTGAACCTGAAGAATATAATACTGTTGATTTTGCATTTAAGCAACTGAGCCACAGTTGGTCTGAACATGAAGTATATGGCTAAACAGGGGTTTCATCCATAATCTAGGGAGGAGGGATAAAAGAGGCACCGTGCAGCTGTACTGTTTCAAGCAGGTCTCTTAATGCAGGAGCAAGTGCTGTACTGGGCAAGGCTTATGGGAGTGAAACAAACACCTGTCCCTGCTGGTAGATTCCTGCTTAGGCTTCATCCAATGCAAAGTAGTTGAGAGATTACAGATGGCAAATGATGTAGTTTATGTGCAATGAGCTAGGCACAACACTGTTGTATCTATAGATAGGAGGAGCCTGATTTATGTAATGTAACAATGGAGCGTTGGTGTGTTTGGAGAGCATTTCTCAGCATGAGACAGCAGCCAAACAGCTGTGCAAGAGCAGTGCAGCTTAATAGATGGAATTTTTTAGGAGACCAAATGGAAGTGATGATGCTGCAGGTTACTCTGATACACATATGGCATACCCTGTGGAAGTATGGCTGAGTGTAATGTGGAGTCATTGGACATGTTCTCAGGGTAAAAAGATTATTCTTAAAGGAGCTATCTCCTCATTCTACGACTGCTGAGAGATCGGTATTCTACTATTGTCAGCTGCAGCTCTTTATACCTGAGCTGATGCAGACGCTAAACAATACCCAAAAGGCTGCAGTGTACCACAGACAAATTTGAGATGTCAGGGAATATTTAATTTGCTTTATAACTTGTTTGATTTTTCTTGTAGCCAGATATGATTGTGCTTCTTAGCATTAACTATTCAAAGGTGTGTAGATGTCATTTACTTCTCTTTCTGTCTGCATTTCCTCCCTCCATTTTGGGCAAGACTTAGTTGCACAAGTGTGTGAGTTACAATTCAACCTTATTAACTTTTCCCAAATGACTATTTGACCATGTCTAAATCAGACTTAGTGAACTGATCAGGATGTTTTGAGACTCAGAATTCACACAGTAGCCCTCTACCTTGTCTCTGAGTTGGTGCATTGCTAGGCACCAGCTGTGGGATCAGATCTGTCATCCTCTAAACAGGAAGCCTGAGTTGCTACAGCGGCTGTTACTTGATGAAGTGACAATCTGAACAGTGCACTATCTTTTGCAAAAGAAGTAGAGAGAAATTTCCTTGGGCTTTGTTACAGGCTACCGAAGATAATTTTGGGAACTATTTTCCTTTGTGAGGTTTTAATCCTGTTCCACTAGGTTTTTTCAAGCTTTACAATTATGCTTTGCATATCTGATTTTACCGTTTATTCTACAAACAAAAAGGGTGCTCAGGATCACCAGTTAAACTCAGAATAGTTATTTGAGAACCTGTATCTCAACTGACTTTATTTCCTTCTAATATATACTTTAATGCCTTATCCAAATTTGTGAGTGAGGTATTGTTTAATCACCACCACAGTTACATGCAGAGCTTGCATTGTTAAGTGTTTTCTCATTGCCCCAGGGATATCTGGAAATGAAAAGACACGATATGGAACATATTGTCTTCTCTTTAGTTCTATTTTATATTTGAAAGGACTTTGGCAAAGAAGAAATGATGTAATAGCTAGCGCTTCACTACTTTGAGCAAAATGGTCGGCTAACTCATTTAAAAAGGTAGCATATGTGAAATCAATTTAGTGAGACTGCAGAAGAAAGAAAGGTCAGCTGCTTGGGAATCCAAGTGAATTTGCAGTCACAGATGAAAGCTATTCTAAACACCAAAGAAAGATGCATGTCCTAATATAGATTTTTCTCTTCTCAGTGCAGACCACTCATTTACTTTTTCATTCACCTATTGTGAAGCTGCTGAAGGTATAATCTACAGGTTTTTAAATGGTTTTTGGTAATTGGAAATAATACTTTTAAAAGAGTAAATAATATATGTCAATGATCCCTTAAGGTGCAATGCAATAATATAAGCACTCTTGACAGTTTCAAAAGCAGGAGATGTGATTTATGTTTTCCTAAAATGATATCATGACCCTGTATCCCCAGAAATCTCCTTTGGGGTTACATTCCTTTCTAATAGGACAGATGAGTATTAAAAGAACTGAAATCTTCTGTTCCCCCTCTCATTAACACCCCAGAATGGTGCATGTAGGCATGACACACAACTTCTCCATCCATCTTGTAAGTGCTTTTGCTGGACCTATCCCCATGCTGTGTTAATAGGCATCACTGTTTTCATACTGAATGTATAACATCAGCTGTATGATTTCTGGTGAGCAACTTGCATTTTCAAAGCAAATCGACAGAGAGAGAAAAATCCTTTTTACCTGGATGCAGTAACAGCCCAGTAGCTTTGCAGGCTTCTGGCCTTAATACAGAGATGGCTGTTACTTTGGAAGATTATTTTTTCCTGTCAGTAGAAAAGGGCAGCACATCCATATTCTGGTGAATTTAGGGTGTTTGATGCTCTTCTGTACCAGAACTCTTGATTTATCTTTAGGAACTAGTCAAATAATGGGGCAACTTGGAAAGTTTTTGTCCTTTATCTTATAGGAGATATAAGTCGAGTTTCCAGCAATTTTTTCATAAGCAAGTATTGCTGTGAAGTAGAGCAGTAGACTGAAAGAGTTGATGTAGAGGACTTCATATTTGAAGTGTCTTTCAGGGGTTTGTTCAGGCTAACTCTGCTCTGGTCCCGCCCAATGGCATATCTTCCACTCCAGACTTGCATTTGGAAGTCCTAGTTTCAGTGGGATCAGGAAAGATCCGTATTTAATTGAAAAACCATTCATTTCATTATTTCTGTTACAAAGTTCCATTCAGACATACTAGAATTATTTTGTAAACATGTAATCAGCTTTTAAAAATAGTTTTGTATCATTGTTCTTAAATGTTTCCTACTATTGGGACTACTTGTCCTCTAAAAAACAGAAGTAGAAAAATTCTGTATTGTAATGCCTATATTGGTGATCATACATAAAAATAGCTACAAAGTCTGCTGCTGACTTTTGTAATATCTTTCTGATTTCCTGCTGAGATCAGTGCAAATGCATTTACTGCCACTTCTGACCATTCCAGTGTTTCACCAACCATTACAGAGACTCATGGCTGTAGTGAGAATGAACTGCTTGTGTCGGATGGTGAAAAACACAAGGAGATGACAGCAAGTTGCTGTCATTAGGACAAATTCATGTTAATATCATACAAGTACTTTTTGTGTGTGTGGTAGAGTGAGGGAAACAACTTGCAAATGTGATAAAATCGGTCTTTCAAACATTGCACATCTATGTCAGTATCCCCAAGAGCACTGTTTGATACCTTGACGAAGATGGTCTTTGCTGCTAAGATAGTCCTACTATCTTAACACCTCCTCTGCCCATCTCATCTGTCTGCTCTTGCAATTTCTTTGTTACTTACTATGGATTTTGCTTCATCTTCTGATGAGTTAGTTCATGCAGCTAAAGTCATCATGAAACAACTGGTTATTTTGCTGGCTATTTATATCCTTAAAATAAGTTACTTTAGCTGTAACATTAGGCTAAACTTAAGTCTCCAATTTTGCTTCTTGATGCATACAACCTGAAGTGCTTCAATTAAGTAGATATCTTTTAGCATTTAATTTTGTATGACAAGTGGATTTTAAACATGCTCAAATACTGTTTGCTTCCTCAGCCATTTCAGAATAATATTATTTGCACATTAGGTCATAACATTCTTGTCGCTTTTCCTTTTCTTCATTTTTAAATGCTATGCTGGTTCTGGCTGGGGTAGAGCTAATTTTCTTCACAGTTTCTGGTGTGGGGATATGTTTTGGATTTGTGCTGAAATCGGGATTGATAATATAAAGTGATTTTTGTTATTGCTGAGCAGGGCTTGCACAGAGCACTGTGGTTCCTTGCAAAACTATTCTAAATGCAATATATAGCCATTTTATATAGAGTGTAGAAGAAAATGTGGAAAAAGAGAAAAATATAGTTTGAGCTAGGAAATTCAGAGTTCTATTTCAGAGCTCTGCTCTGAAACTCTGAAATTGCTTTATGTGAAGAGATTTTAATCAAAATCAGATTTTTCTTGATGTTTTCCCTTGTGGATTTACTCATCATTTCCACCTGGCAGATCCCTTGCAGCTCTGATTGATAGAGCTGAATTCTGAGCTGTAATCCAGATGGGATCTCTGGTTTTTCTTCTCACCCTGCTGCCTTTCTCTCAGCTCTGCTCTCTGGGGCATTTCTTCAGACAATCCCAACTTCAGAATGGAGTTCTGTTCAAATGCAAAGAGAGCATAAAATGGCAACACCATCAAGTGATTGACCTTCTTTCTCCATACAGCCTCCATACACAAGGAGACTCTTTTCTCACCAGTTTTAGTGTTCTGCGAGGTAAATATTTACACTGTTTAGCTCTAACATTCCAACTTGGCAACATAATCTGTCTTTCAAGGTACTTAACTCTTTCCATTGCATTTTATCAAAATATTAGGCTCCTGCAGACCAGTTGTCTTGGATGTATCTTGGTACATACTTCAAGATGACAAAGGCAGGAATGTGTATTAGCTCCTGTGCCTCATCTTTTTGCCCACCTGTGCTGGCCTACTCTGGTAATTGAAAGCTTTTGATGAAGTTTGTATATTATCACATTTAGATGTCAAATTATATTTATGTATTTCAGAATACATCTCTAGACTGAATTATTATCAGAGCTTTCTTAAAAGTATCTGAGGATTCATGTAAAAATACTATTTGTTGTGCGGCTTTGATATGCTGAGTGCATTTGCTTCCTTGTGCAGATTAGGGCTTCCTTAATTTTCCAGTATTGCTTCTACATGTCCTTGAAATAGACTTTCCCTGCAGTGAGTCCAGGTGTTTCTTAAAACATTTTATGCCCCCTCCCACTCAGGCTGGCTTTGAGTCTGAAACTGCACTTCATTGTTTCCTACATCATGGAGTGTTGGCATATATTCTTTAATATATTGCTTATTTTTTCTCAGGTCTGTCAGTATCTCCCACATATATCTCAGTGTTTAATAAAGCAATGAGAATGAAAACAGACACTTGCCATAATACAGAAGTGGAACACAGAAGACCTCAGAAATAATAAAAAATTATTCAGTTCAATTCCTTTTATGAAATTAAACTCTCATTTCATGACCTGTTTCAATCAAACCCTCAGATGGCTCTTTATTAAGCAGTTTATTACTATTTCCGTGATTGCCACACGAATACATTGGAGTGCCAAATACCAGAAATCAAAATTATCTTTGAGGCAAAGTCAAAACCATTTAATAGACAAAAAAGCTTTGCTGAAGTAGGTTGTTGTTGACATCATGTCTTCCTTGCTGCATGAGCCAAGCTGATTCAGAAAGTGAATTTATAAGGAATTTCTTTAACAATAGAATAGGACCACATTTCCTGAAGTCAAATTTGTTAAGTTTTGAAGAAAAGCAGTGGTAGTAACCATGACAAAACAGGAGCATAGAAACATACCGTACAATTGTCCCCTTGCTATAGAGAGGCCACTTAACACCAGTCCAGATCGAAATGAGTTAAATATACTCAAATATCAATTACAAATATCTGCTTTTAATTTTAAAATATTTTAACATAACAATCTTATGTGCAGGAAATAGGTTGGCAGTACTACATGCAACTTCTACTACATCTACAAATAAAATTTGAGTGAAAAATTCGGTATCACCAAAGCAGATGCAAGCCAATCACATTTTATTAGCCAAAACCATCTGGTACTGGTAATTCCGGCATTTTTTCTATTGTCTGGTGAAAAACAAAGTAAGAATATTTAAATGTGTATTCTAAATTTTCATCACTGTCTCTCTTTTTTCCTGCTTTAAACAGCTAAGGCTTTGTGGCATTTTTCAGTTCTGAAATCTGTGTATTTGTGTTGTTTCCATGCTTTGGGCACGAACTAAAATTTGAAAGGATCTCTGTACAAGGATGATACCTTCAAACTGATTTCATAGTTGGCATTGTTTTTGAGATTTTGTTGATGTTGCTTTTAACTAGGCAGCCTCTCCTGAATAAAAACTTGTCTCCATTTATTCTTAAGTGATAAAATAATCTTGATGGAGTATAACCTTTGAGGTTGTCATAGACTTTTGTGGGGATTTTGCAGAAGGATTAGGTTTTACAATGCATTTCTACTAGGAAGTGTTGGATAAACTTGCAGTCCTGCAGCTCATGAAAGAATGGATTCAGCCCAGTGAAAAATTGATAAAATTTCTCATAAAATGTGCTAGACCTCTGTCAAAGTGGAGTCTGAAATCAAGTGTTGGTTCTGGACTTAATGTGTACAAATGGGCATGGGCTGTAAAGAGCTTGAGATCTCAGCCAGCTTCTTCTTCCAAGCTGTCACACACTGATTTTTATTCTTACAAAGCTGTGTGTATTACTCAAATAATGGACCTTTGGAGGAGCTTAGCTTAGAAATAGGCACAGAAGAAGCACCTGCAAGTTTTGAGTCAGTGAACAGATGCTGCTGTATTCTTGAGCTTGTATTTGGAACCAGAATCCTGTTCTGCCATTCTACCCCATTCTAGTCTTGGAATTTTCCTGTTGGTATTGCATACAATAGTATTGGGTTTTCAATATTACAGTGTCTTCTGGATGATAAAGTAATTCAAGGCATTGGTAAAATAGCCTATAATATTTACTGTGCTGAAAGGTGCTGCCAAAATTGCAAAAACTTTTTGTTAGGAACAAAGATTTTTAATTGTGTCAAATCCCCATTTTATTCCAAATGCCTAAAAATATTTTTAAGTAGCTATTTTCGCTTAAAATTTGAAAAGCAAAGATGTACAGAATACAGCCAAATTCAGAATTTCATAATTCTTCTGAGATGTGGTGGAATTTTTTGTGTTATTCTTAAATGTAGGGTAGGTTTTGAACCTCAGTTATTAGAGTCTCCTTTGTAGTTAGTTGTAGTTAGTACAACCTGGAGTAGAAAGGACACTGAGAGAAAGGGTAGATTTGCCTTTGGCTCTGAATCATTGTGAACTAAAAACCTCTTTATCCCCATTTTTTCCAGCAATTAACAAGGTTGGTAGTACTATTTATCTAGTCTGTAAATACTCCTTGAGGACTCGTTGAGTAGTAGTGCGCTATATCTGTACTACAGATGTGTCTGTGTGGGTATAGAGTCATAATAACATGCAAAAAGCCTGTGAAGGAAGTGTAAGGGGTAGACTGGAACTTACTGCCAGAAAAGCTTGGATGTAATTGGGGAGACTTTGGCCTCCATTCTGGTCGGAGGGAAAGGAAAGCTGAGCATTGGCAGAGGGTAGAAATCATGAAAGCTCTTGTAGGCAGGGTTGTTTTCCCAGATTACAGCAGACCAGTTGGCTAAAGTTTAATGACAGTTTGCTGGAAGGCAACAGTTAGAGCACACCACATAGCAAGGAAGTATTCTTCAATAAGAGAACAAGTTATAAGAGAACATGTCTCATTCCAGTAAATTTTCATTTGAGTTCTCCTGTTTGGCCCTATGGCAAAATATATTATTATCATGGCCCATCTCATGCAAGAGCTGAGCATTCCGGGATTTCTGAATGAAAGCCAGTGTCAGTGTATTTGCATGATGTTGGTGATGATGTTACTTCATTTCAATTTTAAAAAGTCAATACTTTACATGAACTTGAGTCAAGTCAGTATTTATGGTAGCCTGAGGAAAGGCATCAGTAGGGAAAGAAACATTTTTTAGACATGCTTCAATAATTTTCCTTTCTTTCACCTGCGCTTTAATTTTACAACATAGAGTTGAAGTGTCATTTAATATGGAATCATATTTATAACTGTGGTTTTTATTGTAGTACTTGAGGGCTGATCAGGCTGATCAGGTATGTAGCTGTCCAGTATTAGTCATCCATTTGAGATAAAGCCCTAACACAAATGAAAGGACTGCAGCAGCTGTGTCGCCAGAACACGAGGCAGGAATACACACCATGGCTTCTTTTAAGAAACAAAAGCTGTGATAGGGCTCCTTCCTCCTTGACTCAAATCCCTCCAGTACCTGAGTGTTTTGCAAAGCAGAGAATAGGTGGGGGTTCCTGTCTTGGAGGGACGACCAACTACTTAGACTAAAAGGGACATGAACAGAATGGGTAAAATGAGCAGCCTATTGGTACGTCAGCTTTGTGGATGGGAGGATGGGGAGACTGAGATGGATGTGGAACAAAAGCGAGGATTGTTGGGGAAAAAATGTGATGGATATACTGTCAAGAAAGAAAGTACAGGATAGAACTGGATTAGTGAAACCTAAAGAGAGCCATACCCAGACTGAGAATCCTGCTTCAGGCTGGTTCCTGTAGGATCTCTGACTGACCTGTTTTTCTCTTGAATAGAGTTTCTTTTACTTCCTGAAATGTGTTACAGTTTGATTCATCTTATTTAGGTTTTGGTTTATTTAGGTTTTGGAGGGAGTCTTTGTTTACAGTTATCTAAGCCTGCAGATTTTAAACCCATTGAAAGCTGATGACAGGGTTATAGATATTTCTCTTCCTGTCAAAGAGAAAGATACTCTCTCCTCACACGGATTCTTCACTATATTAGTTACTCTTACCATTGCACATTTCCACAAATGCTTCTAAGTTTGTAGAGAAGTTTTTCTACACAACTGACACAGCTTACTATCAATATGCATAAAAATGCAAAAGGTTTTAGGGACACATGTTCTTTTGTACTTCTATAAACAAAAAGAAGGGCTATTTTAATGGTAGCTTCAATTGTTCAGCCCACTAAGTATTAAATCAACTGTTGTTTTTCTCAGCTTTATTTAATTTTAAATATACTGCTTGTAGTGATTACTTTGCAATTGGTAATACAATTGAACAGCTGAAATCTGCAGCAGAAATTTTTATCTTTACAAGATATGACAGATGTTGCATGCATGCAGTTTCAAATTGAGAAATGAAAATATTTCTGCTTTTCAGTCGAAATTACAAAAAAAATATGTTTTTATTATTAGTGTTGTGTTCTCTGAAAATTAGAGAACAATCACGGAATCACAGAATATCCTGAGCTGGAAGGGACCCTCAAGGATCATCCAAGTCCAACTCCTGGCCCTGCACAGGATACCCCAAGAATCACACCCTGTGCCTGAGAGCATTGTCCAAACACTTCTTGAAATCTGCTGGGCTTGGTGCTGTGACCACTTCCCTGGGGAGCCTGTTCAGTGCCCAACCACCCTCTGAACAAAGGACCTTTTCCTGATATCCAACCTAACCCTCCCCTGACTCAGCTCCATGTCGTTCCCTCGGGTCCTGTCATTGGTCACCACAGAGAAGAGATCAGCGCCTGCTCCTCCTCTTCCCTTCACAAGGAAGTTGTAGATTGTGATGAGGTCTCCCTTCAGTCCCTCCAGGCTGAACAGACCAAGAGCCCTCAGCTGCCCCTCGTGTGGCTGTCGATGTTTGGCTTCATCTTACTGCTGAGACAGATGAACACAGTATCTACAACTGTATGCTTTGACGCTGTTACCTAGCATAGGGTGCATATTTGAGAGAAGGTTTTAAAAATTGCTTTTAATGGTTGAACATGGGGTTCCTGTGGATACCAGCCTCTTTAAATAAAGTAACTTGTTCTGTGAACATGGAAGTCATTCCCTTGTGGAAAACTTCCAAGTTTTTAAAATTTCAGTGATTGTAAAGGCTTTTTATTCTGGTGGTAGGCACAGACACTATATCTCCTAGTACTGATGTTGTAGCAATGTACTTTAGCTGTAATTTTTTATATGCACCTATTCAAAAAGAAAAAAGTTTCAGGCCATAGATTATGTCTTGGCAGCCTAGAGTTCCCATGTTACCATGTTTAAATTTGTACCGAACTAGCTTCAAAGAAAGGATTAACAGTGCTTCATATGGCAGGTTTAGAAATACAAAGTAAAACCTGGCAGTTTACATGGCAGACATGGTCCTTGTCATGAGACAGTCCTGAAGATTGCTGTACAAGCTCACAGTTTCCCTTCAGGGCCTTGGAATAGCTGTTTTCTTCCTGTTTCTTAGAGGGCTCTCTGCACAAGACCTCAGCAGACCTTTGTTCTTACTGTCAGTTTCCATTGCACAAATATTCCTTGCTCACTGCAGCAGATTTACAGACCATGTCAGCAGTCAATTGTCAAGTATGCTGGTATTTGAGAATTCTGAAAGAATGATATACAGAATAGTTTGAAAGCTGTAAAGGATTTAAACTATCTCTGCCTATTTCAATTTTCAGTGTTGGATAGATAGTTACAAATACTTTAGTTAACATTGTTATTTGTTATTTTTTTAAATCAGAGATCAGCCCTATTCATTTTCCCTATTCATCAAGAGGGTAGAGAATGCAGAGCAGAAAAAAAATAGTCAAAATCCTGAAACAACAGAGCCTTCACCTTCAGAAGAATATGACTATGTGGAATTTTACCAGCTGGTTTTGCAGCTGGCTATGAATTGCAGGCTGTTTGTTTGCTTCCAGCACAATGTCTCCAGTCAGTGAACAGAAACAGCAATCTTCTCTGGGGATTTTATATCCAAAACAGATTCAGAGTACTTGTTCAATGATGACTGAAGGCACAGATTTGTCTGCTGTCATCTGAGATGCATGAAGAGCATAAGACTACTGCACTGAGTATTCTTTGCATGTCTTGCTACCCTAATCTATTTTTTAGAAAAATAGTTATATACAGTCATTTTTTTTCCCATCTGAGAATTACTCTTTCAGAGCTGCCCTTCTCTCAGTCCTTGGAAAATGTCTCCTATTCAGCAGCAGATTTCTACATGGAAAGAATATTGGGAGGGTCCCTACATAACATATTCAAGAGTCTGGAATGTGCTTTAAGTAGCTAAAAAACAGCTTAAGATTAAGATAATATAAGTTACCATACTGAGAAAAAGTGGAAAATGTGAAACCTGCTGTGTATCAATATGTCACCAAGAACAGAAGTAATGCTCTTTTTAAGGAATACCAAGTGCACTTATTATGGAATATTGTAGCAGTAAGAGAACTTTCCAGCAGGGGAGGGGAAGGAGGAAATGCTGCTGTTCTGTCCTGTTGTTTCACGTGTGGGTAGGCTCCTACTATGTGAACATACAACTTAGTGATGCGATTATAAGACAGTCACCATAAAAGAAAGTGGTATCCAACATACATGAAGAAGAAAACCCAAACCAGCCACCAACGAAACCCCCAAACATTAGCAGTAGATTAAACAGCAGCAAGAAAACTGAAAAGACTGTCAGGCAAGAAGGATGTAACATTAGCTTAGTGAGCAGCAGCTTTAACCTGTCAGGGTACCATCTTTTTTCAGGTCTGATGACTCCCTGCTTCCATTTCCTCCTCTAACTGTTTACTTGCAGAGTAAAATTGGTGCTGCCTACTTCTTCAGCTGCATTCACCTAAAACTGCATCACTTTGCAGACACCTTTTAAAGGATTTCAGGCACATTGTTTAATCTGTTTTGGAAGTGAGATGAGATACTGCAGCTATCATCTTGTGTAGTCATATGCACTAGCCTTGCTCCACCACTTGTTTTGTCCATCTGGTTGCAGGTCACAAATGTGACCTCTCTTCTGTGTTAGAGCTGTTAGAGTATGCTTGGCTTCAGCTGACATTCAGAAATCAACAAAAGGCAGTTATTTGATTAAAAAAACCATGTTTCTGTATTGTTTCTTGTATAAAGGGAAAGATATTTAAAATTGCAGTGGGAAACAAACAGCATCCCATGATTTTTCGCAGTGATTCAGGACCAGAGCCTGCAATTAGGTGGCTCATTCTTGGTGATTTCCCACCTCCTTGATTCCGTTGGATGTAGGAGGTTAGTCTGTAGGAAGAAAAGATGTTCCAAAGTACAAGAATCCTTACCTTAAATAAGGTAGGAATACTCTTCCTCATATTTTAGAAATGTTCTTTAAAGTTATTTCTTGTATCTTCCTGCTACTAAATATCTGCTGGAAAAACTCGATCAAATGGAAGAGAAATATCTCATCTACAAAAATAACATATTAACCCCTAGCAGTTTTGACAAATGTTGGTGTAAGCAGGGATGGATTGCACACTTTCAGTTTTTAATAAACAGTGACTAGCTCAGAGTTTGTTCAAAGCAGAATATAAACAATTGCCTTAAAAACTGTTTTTCCCTTTCTGATTTGTCGGAAACACTATTTACCCCTTCAGTATAAACCATGAGCCCATCAAAAAACTTAGTTGCTTCTTTATTTCAGGATTCAAAGATGTGTATGATCAAGTGGATTGCTTGTATACCAAAAGAATTGTACCACTTTCTCATTATTACAATTACTTGAATATCTAACTTGAAAAAAACAAAGGAAGAGAGGGGAAAAAAAACCCCAAACCCAAGAAAGATTTGTTGATCTGTTTTAAATGAGAGTCTGAGAGGGTGCTGCCTGCTCATCACCATTTAGAGGCACTATTAGAGATCTATAAATCTATCTTTTGATCTGCAGAAGGATTAATCATCTGATTGTATGGATTATCAACCAAGTTTATAGTCAGTTCTTGTACACTGCTCATGCCAATACTTACAATATCCTTTTGAAAATTACATTCTGTGTTCTTAAATAATTGATGACAAAATTAGTACTTATTGCATTTGTCCTTCTAAAACTCACGCTCTCTGAAACCTGCAAGTAAGGAGGCAAATCAAAAAGAATTGTACTTTTGGATTTATTTTTTTTCAGTGAGGATGTTTGTCCTCTGGAGTCTGAACTGAGAAAAACTTATTTTCTATAGGTCATTGGACAGGCAGAACCCAGTGGCCTCCTGTTAAAAGCGTCCATATCTCATGACTGATCCTCTTAGCCATTCTGTCTGGGTTTATCTCGTGACAGCAGCCAGAACAGAAAACAGCTGGAGCTCAGAATAGGTAATATTAATAGCAGCAGAAGCATATGTGTTCTTGCTATAGGTAAGAAAAGCTACTATGGAAGAAAGGGTTGGCTAATCATTAGATTTTTCCATTAATACCTGGAAGTAAAATCAAACTCTTTTAGTCCTGCTTAAGACAGATTTAGTGCAAGATGCAACAGAAATCCAGCGTGCTGTGCCTAGAAGTGCTTAGGATGACATAGGAATCTAGGATTTGGAACACCACCAGTTAGTAATGCGAAGCTATGGGTGTATCTTGAGTTACACTCCTAATTCTCTTTAAGTGTGTTATCTAAACAAGTAATGGAATAACAGTGTTCTGTGGCAAGCTGCCATCCATATCTGTCCTAACACTATTATATTATTAAATGAAATCTTACAGTAAATATTTCCATTCTGGGTAGCTGCCCACGAGTCAGAAATGGTTTTGTGAAAGGAGCATTTTAGTTAATTAGCTTTCTATAAGTGGATCTGCTATCTCATGACTCCTGAATAATAAAATTTATGAGTAATGGCATGCACAAAATAATTATTATAATGATTGTTTCTTTCAATAGATGTATAAATATGTGGCAATTAAGGGAAAATTTAAAATGGATCATTATATTAAAATTAATCTGTAATCCAGGGGTGCAGTTGTTATTAATCTTCCACTACATGGGTATGAGGGCATAAATTTTCCCTTTAATTTAATGATGAGAATGAAATTCACTGGAAGGTTTTCCAGAGGAGTTTTTTATTGTTGTGGGGCTGTCTGTGCCTAGGTAGGCAAAGGTGAATGATATGATATATGAATGTTCATGCCACAGAGGGGATACAAAAATGCAGCTACCATAGCAGTGAAAGTCTAGTTAGCATTCAAAGAAATGAAATAAATAGAACCTTAAATCACTTCGTTTAACTGAGGTAATGTTCTCTGAAGTGGACTTGGGTAAGACTAGAAAAGACAGCTCACAGCAGCTCTTGGTGCTGTAAGACGATGGGAGTTTTTTGTATGTTGTGAAGTCGCTCTAAGAAACTTCAGACTCACTAAGTAGAAAAATAACTAAAGCATGTGGCTAACCCACTAACCTCAGCTAAGGTCTCATACTGGAAAATTTGGTATCATGTCAAAATCCAATGCATTCCTTCTTTAAATTTGGGGGGCTTTTTTGTTTGGGTTTGGGGGTTTTTTTGTTTGTTTGCTTGTTTTTGATTGGCTTTTTTGTTGTTGTTGTTGTTTTTTGGGGCTTTTGTTGTTGTGGTTTTGGTTTTGTTTCGGTTTTGGGGTTTTTTTGGTTGGTTTTTTTTTCACAAAGAGACATTGGTTTTTCATAGAAAGGTAATGAAACAGCAAGGAATAACATGAGGTTGCAGTTAAATATGGAATGTTAAAGAGTGACCTCCCTAGGAAGAGCCTGTGGAACTTCCTCATCCTTCTGGGCTGATTCCCTTACAGGTGCTTGTGTTGTGCCCGTTACTCACCAAGTATTCCTCCATAGTGTCTCTGCCGAGTCTCAGCTGTGGAACTGTATCCCCAGAGCTTAAAGTTACTGTAAGCCAGTGCTTCAAGCAGAGTTGTGTTATTATAACCTGTGATAACAGGTGAGCTACATAGCTGGTCCAATGAAAGACTGGTGAGTTAGAAAGCCACGCATGAGCATATTTATTCAATGATTATGAAGAAAATGGAGCATGAATTATTCTTAAAATCTGAGTGCCTGAAATGCACACTAAAGATAGTGTCAGCTATCTTGCATTTGTCGTTTACTTTTTGAGGCGCTGTACCCTCTACTCACAGATTAGAACCAGAAAAGCAGAGCCCAGCGTTCAGCTAGTGTGCCCTTACTGCTTTTGTGCTAAAAGCCCACCTGACAACAATCTGAGTGCTTTTAGTGAAGCCGTAGGGAAAATGTTGAGAAAGATCTGTTATATTTGCAGCTCTCCGTTGCTGAAAGCTAGTGAGAGAAATCCTGCTATATCCCTGTGGCACCTCAGTGTCTAGAAACATCTATTACAAGGAGCTGTGCCTAAGGTAGAATACTCCAGTTTGAGAGGTTTGGTTTTGCTTCCCATTCACTATTATTTCACTGTCTTTCACTGTAAGAAATGCTGCACTTTAGATCTAAGTAATTTAATACCCTTACCCAGTGAAGAGAAAAAATGATTTTGCTCTATCTGCAGGATGTGTTCTGCAAAAAGATATAAATGCTACTATAGCAGTCATTACCCTAAGGAGGTAGAAAAAATAGAGTATATATGCTAGTTTATCTTGAAAGACCATTTAAAAATTAATTTGATATTCTAGCTAAAAGACTCATGCAGTGAAACTCTACTCCTTCCTTTGGGAGACTTATACTGCCTAAGAGGGCTGGACATTAGAAATCTGTTTCTGACATGAATGCTTAAATATTCTTCATCTTATTTAATCCTTTTACTCCTAGACACATTTTTCTTTGATAATTTTTCTCTTTCATTTAATCTTTATAATAATTTTTATAAATAGTCATTATGGTTGCTTTTAATTATTCATTTAATGTAAACTTTTTTTTAGTATTTTGTCATATCTAGGCTTCAGATTAGCAATCATTTCAGCTGTGTGTTGCTGAATTCCTTCTATTAAACAGTGTCATGTTCTTTTCATTCCCAGCCTCCTCTCATTTTTCTGTCTGCAGTTGCAAGAGATCCATAATAACAAAAGACAAGGGACTTCTTAATGAGATTGGTTTCAGTACAAGATCAGAGTGTCTCATATATTCTTGCCTGCTTGTGCCTAATTTGCTGTCAGCTTTGTCTGAAGACTTGCTGCTTTACCTGTTTAATTCTTACTGCATGGGTTTTTTTCCTTCCCTTTCAGTGTCAGGGTCTCAAATTATTTTCCTTGTAGTTGTCCTTGTGAGCATTTCACTACTGTATTGTAAGAGTCCACATGAAGTAGCAGTCTATGGCTCACAGAATGTGGATTCTATTTCTAGCTCTCCCACTGGCCTGCTGTGTGATGGGAGACCTGTGATCCTATTTTCCTCTGTAAAACTAGAGAGTGGTCCAACTTTCTCCTGGAGTCATAGATCTCTGTCGACATTACAGTGGTAGGTCAAAAAAATGAAAACAAAGAGCTCACAGAATCAGAGTTCTATGGAAAATCCAATAGACTAAAACCAAGAGGTTAAAAAAGCAAGATTTAAAGAGTTGCAAACTCATGTTTTTCTTATTTTAATGAAAGACCTGATTTGAACTAATTAAACATTTTTAATAATTCTAGATTTTCTGCTCTCTTTTCTAGGTATTTAATTGCTTTTGTGAGCAAAAAAAAAAAAAGATGATTCCTTTAGCTAATCATATCTCTTAATTGTGTTCGCCAGGTGTATAGTAAGCCTGTGCATAATACTCAATAGAGTACACCTTTGACTTGGCCTATATCTCCATGGTTCAGACCTTTTCTCAGAAAATTCTTGCATTCTTTATCATTGTTACATTCTCTATTAGCTAATATTGCACTAGATAAAAATTCTAAAGGAAGCACAGACAACAGCAGGTAGCAAACCCAGAAAATATATGGTTTATTTTTCCTTCCTCCAGAGCTGCTATAAAATGCCATTCTAACTGCTGGAGTCTGTTTAAGAATACAAGCACCTTTAGTATGACAAAGTTACAGCATTAAAAGTATTACTTTAACACCCGCTCACTTAGGTGGAAGAGTCCAGTGTGAAATCAGTTACACCCACTTTCTATGAGTGAGAAGCATCCCAGCATGATTTTTTTTTGTTTTCATTGGTTTTATTTTCCTTCCTTAACCAACCCCCTGGGAAGTCAGAAAACAAATGCTATATCATCTGAACCAGAAGCAGGCATAACCACTCAAAACTTAATTTCTTTAAGCCTTGGGAAGCTAGGGAGCATATTTGCATTCTCTGGGTAAAGGGCTGCCCTGCACAGCCTCATAAAATGCACACTGAGGCCTGCTTGTTCACATAAATAAGATGGAAAACAGGCAAACAAATACTCTCTTTGTGGTACATTTTTCTCTTAACCTCTATGAAATATTTGCTGATATAACTCTCAATGGGGAAATTAAGATAGCAATCCTAATTTTTTTGTTTGTTTTGGCACGGAGGCTCAAAGAAAATAGAGCAAGTGGCTCTCCTAAGTATGTGCTTGGGCACATTGCTTTGATTAAATTAGCAGTTAGTTCACACAGGTCAAGGATTATTTTGATGTCTGGGAGGATCTTGGCATCCCCCTGATTATAAGGTTGTGTCAGGATACCTAACCTCTCATTTGGCTGTGTTTTGCTTTGGATTTTCTTTCCTGCTGAGCAATAATTGATTTAAAATTTTCTTTTGGTCACATAAGGATATAGCACTGCTAAAGGACAGCATTTTCAATTTGAACTGATCACAGTGATATCAAACACATGGTGATGCTTCACATCTCTGAAACAATGGTATTATTTCTGCATAAGGACTTAAAGCAGAGACAGAAAATTGCTAAGTTTTTCAGCTGTACTTATGTAACCTGAGAAATTTTAGAGGACCTCCTGCTCCTCTTTCTATAAGAAAGTGTTCGGTTTTAAGAGTTCAGATGTTTTAAAAATGATGTCCTTTGTGTTGGGCAATGTTATACAGAAAGCTTGGGATAAAACAGCTTTCTCACTAGTGCAGTAGTCACAAGACCATCCTTTCTTAAAATGTAAGACTGCGAAGGATCTGGGGTATCAATGCAACCTTCCACAGTAGATTATCTCATTATGTAATTTCTTTTATTAAATGATTTCCCTTCACCTTGAAACTGGTCACTTATCTCTTCCCTTTCCAAGTTCCTTTCTGATTTCCACAGAAGATCCTGGGTAGCAGATGTGTTCTGATCTAGACCTCTCCTTCCTGTGATTGTTAGCACCATGCTGGTTTGTGATCCAGGTCTTAACTAATACCCACCTGAAATTTTTCTTATATTCTTAATCCAAAAGTTTCCTTATTGATGTTTGATCTCCGTGAGTATACACAGACAGTACCACAGCTAACCAAATTCCCAGTTCTTTCTGCCTTTTCTTATAGGGTAGAATTTCAATTCCTTTGATTTTAAGTAATGAGTTTCCCCTGGGCCACTTTTATTTAGATTTCATCTGCTATGAATAACCGTGGGCAGAATTTTGCACAGATGTGCTTAAGCCCATACCTTAGACTGTATACAATTAATACCTTAGATCTTTACTGAAAACACCTTGCCAGAGACAGCCTGTGTTCACATTAAGCATCTTTTGTGTGGCTCAGCTCATGCTGTGGTTGGCTGTGACAGCCAAATTTTTCTCCTTCACTGTCATTGCTGACTAACGAGTTCTTCAAGACAGGTGTATTTTTTAATCCCTAATGGTGAGATCCTGCGTGTATTACCTATTTCCAACTGTAATTGTGCTTACAGCTTCCAGCACAGTGTTTTGATTTGTGTGGGAAAGTTTTTGATTTGTTATATATTGATTGCTTAACTGTGATGGTTTTAAACTTGGTTCATTTTCTAGACATTTTAGATTCCTAAATTGCAAATTTATGAGCCCAATTATAAAACTCATATTTGGGATTTTCAGAATTCAAATATGTTTTGTACAGTCATTCCATAAAATACAATGCTCTATTTCTGCTTGCTTAAAGATCATTAAAGATAAGCACAGTATTGGGTCTCTTGGTTTGCATATATTCTTTCTAACATAAATCAGGATTTTTGGATTCTGCTTTTTTTTTTTTTTTCTGGTAAGACAATTGTATAGGGTAAAAATGAGAATGTTGGAAGTTTTAGTCTAAATCTCTCTTAAACCATACATTTAGAAGTCTTCTGGCACTTGGCTTGCTTTTGATAACCACCCCATACCATTAGGAATCTGGACCACTGTGTGCATTCATTTGTTCCTTTTTTTACTGCCTTTTGAAGAAAATTCCATGTAATAGCTCTCTTTTATTAATCCTAAACACAGAATCTAAGATGTTCATACTGGGACTGGGTAGGAAAACTGATGGCATAAAACATTTGTCATAATGGAAATCTGGGCTCCATTTCCAACTGTGCTAGAACTGACCTTGTCCAACCTCAGTGCCCCAAACACTCATTATTTCATAAATGAAGGGGCTGTGGCTTGTCTACCATTTCAAATGAAGTCAGGAGATCTTGCTGAGGGATGGAAACAGAATCTATTAAATATTGGAAGAGATGACAGAGGTCAAACAAACACATACTTCACCCAAGTACTAAGGGTGCTTTAACATAGGTCAGTACAAAAAAAATAAATGACAAGGTGTGTAAAAATTCTCTTGAATCTTTTCCCTCCTATTCTTGCAAACACATATTTTAGCAATGGTCCTGATTCATTGGGCACTTACGCACGTCATGGAGATGTTCTCTAGAACTGAACAAATTCTCAAGTACCCCACCAAACACTGTCTATAAACTTGGTAAATCTTGTTTTCAGCTTTGGCTGGGCTTTTAGTGCCACTTTTGAACACAGGAATGTTTTTGTCCTAGCCAGGGGGACTTCAGAAATGATGGAGTTTCATTACATGACAGCCAGAATCCCATTAGGATGTAGCAATGCTTCAGGTTCTTACAAATGTCTGACGAGATCTGAAAGAGCAAAAGTGGTAAGCATCAGTCTCACCCTTTTAAAGACAGACTGAGCTGATATATGAAGAGATTACACCTCTGTTCTACAGAATATGGTAGAATCAGGCAGAGGAGCCTTTTTAACTATCAGTGCTGTAGGCAATAGACCAGTATTGTGTGTCATTTTCCTTTATAATAAAACTGATTTACTGAAAGAATTATACAGTTAAATTTACAATTGGAAATTGCAGATTTCTGCCTTGCAATGCTGCCTTCTATCATCTGCAGAGTATCTGCTCATTGTGGGATGTTCATTTATATCTTAGCTTTTAAGGACAGTTAAGCAATAAAACAAGAGCCCAAGGGAAACTGCTGAACTACCCCATTCTAGAACACATACACATTCACTAAAAGTGAGTTAGGTTAAAAGAAATCTGTTGTGGCAGAATAGAAGAAATGGCCTTTACTTTCTCAATAATTCTGTACAAATGGCCAAGTGAGGGTCATGACATTTTATTTATGTGGTGTTTGTTCTGACTTACAATAGCATACAAATGTTTAGGGTGCAAAGTGTTAGGGTTACATGGTGTAATTAATTGTTCATGGGTGTGCAGCAGTGTTGTGCTTGATCTTTGACTAAGCGTCATGTGTGATCATAAAGAAACTCACTGAATCTCTTACTCAGGTTTCCCCAGTTGCTTATTTGTGGAAGGATGAGATTATTTATTGTGCACCAACTGTTACAGCAGTTATATGTTTATTGGAGTGGGCAGAGGGATTTAGAAAGCTATAGCCCAATCATATTTCCTGTTAGCACCATCTGGAACTGCATGTGTTCTTCACTGCATGGTGCAAGAGAAAAGGTAAGCATCCCTTCTTTGTCAACATCCTGGCTGTATGCGCTATTTTTTCAGTGGAGCTGTCTTTAACAGGTGTGAAGAAAGCACGAAACCCAGTAATGACAGTAATGGAAGGCACAGAAAACTTCTTTGATTATGACAGAGGACAGGTGATTACCTATATGACTTCTTCTGTTATATGGGACTGATATTCCAGCATCTACTGTCCTCCATTTCTTGTTACAGACAGCACTCTGAAGCTTTTTAACCAGATCCCCCTCAAAGAGACATGATTTTGCAGTATGAAATGCTCTGATATCTGTCAAGGCATGAAACACCATGAACCTGTGATTCTGAAAGGATCTATGAATTCAAAAGGAACAAACAAGTCTGAGGCCCCCCCCCCCCCCCCCCCCCAC
>VWZW01007827.1:416242-733397 GCA_013397115.1 Edolisoma coerulescens | reverse complement strand
CCCCCCCAATATGCTCTAGCATCAAAAAGACCAAATAAAAAGCACAGAGATAGAGAGAATAAAAGGAGGGAAGTGATCTTACTTCTGTGTAAGGCTTTGGTGATAGAAAACTTCATCTGGTTCTCTTTTCCAAATTTTAATATGTTTTTTTTTAAAATAGCATGGAACACAGTAGAAAATCTTACATGTTCTTAGGATCATAGAAATCGTTTCACAATGGGGAATTTGTAGCTTTGTCTGCTTAGTTTATCAAAAGGAATAAATTTGCTGAAGTTAGGCTGGGCAAGAACTTGTGCAGACACAAAATAACAGGTGCAAAGGAGGTGGCCCAAAGCCATGTCAAAGCAAATAGCTAGAAGTTAGAGATTGAATAGGAAATAAATGTACATTTCAACTAGGTAGGCTTAATGGTGGAATGGAATTGATCCTTCTTGATCTTAGGATATACATAACCCCAAAAGGAAATAATAAGCTGAGGAGGAAGAAAGCACAGCTGCAAATTTATTCCCAGTTTTTACTACTTATGTATATGTATGACATACCGCAGCATGCTCAGTATGTAAAGTGGGGGGAAGAAGGAGGAAGAGGACAGGATTTGCAGTGAAGGCATTTGTCTTCCCCAGTAACTGTCACATGTTCAGCCATTCCCCCGATTCCTGGGGGTGGCTAAACACCCTCCTGCCCCTGGGAAGTGGTGAATTTATTCCTTCTTTTCCTTTGCCTATGTGTGTGGCTTTTGCTTTCCCTATTAAACTGTCTTTATCTCAACCCACAAGTTCTCTGGCTTTTACCCTTCCGGTTCTTTCCCTGATCCCCCTGTTGGGGATGTGAGTGAGAGGCTTCTTGGGGCTTGGTTGGTGTCTGGAGCTGAACCACGAGAATAATATAATTAAATATTGAACTTCTAGGTTATAAAAAACAAATTATGTGGAATGCAGGAAACCACAAACAGAATAATGAGCTTGCCATGCAATGACTGAAGCGTTCTACATCAAGTTAGGGAACTGTCTCAGTACTTTCCATCTTAATTAGATGTTTCTGGTACATCGATTGTACAGTGTTTTCATGGGATCATGGATGTGTACCTACATAACTCTAGATCTGAATTTATGCTTTTAGTGTAGTATATCCTAGATCCAGAAGAATATTTAAAATAAAAATCTGAGATGTTACTTATCCCATGACACTCTATGTGGTCTATGGCATAGATACTTCAATTTTGAACGCACACCATTTTAGAATTATCAAAAAATATGGTGACAGTGAAGGTCTTTCAGTGGCTTAATTGCTGCCCAACAAGGAAATTATTTCCTACAGCTTCATTAATATTACATTGAAAGCCCTTATTAAAGCAAAAAGTTGAAACAGGAAGTAGTCCAAACTGGACCACTGGGACTGTGTTCGTTATGGCTGCCAAATGACAGACTAATCCTGCTCATGAAAACCTTTTTTTGGAGGGATAGAGAAAAAAAGTTCAATAATTGTCATCTTTAGCTATGATGTAGAGACTTTTGTCTTTATGTGATTAGCTAATGGACTGTCAGATGAACCCAAACTTACAAGAACCATTTTAAATCAAAGTTTAAAAGATATCGGACTGTAGGGTATACTCAGGAAAGCTGTAGGAAAGCTGTAAAGGTGAAAGCATTCACTCTTGTACCTAACTATTCCTTGACACCAGCAAATGTACTGGCATTTTTGGCATTAATGGTGATTTTGTTTTATATTGTGTGGTGGGCTAGGCAGTGCTAGGTTAATGGTTGGACTCAGGAAACTTAAAGGCCTTTTCCAGACTTAACTCTATTATTCTATTTTATAAATAAGATTGGTTCTTGTTATTTTTAATGTATTATCACCTTTCACTTTCTTCTGCTTCAAATAATTGATAAATCAACTTTGTAATTGCTCTTGTACACACTGGTGTCCAGTTAGGAAAAGGTTAGTGAAACTGAAACAGAATGCATGTTATGGAGGTGCAGCAGCAGTATTTCAAAATCTTCTAGCTTTTGGATGAGATGATAAGCAATGTGATGGGAAGTAAGCTCTTTGATTATGCATTCCTGGATGTTCTGTTTCACTGAAATTAATCTTGATTTTACTTTAAAGTGTAAAAGGACACAGAGTCTGTTTACTCCAGCTCATCGCTTGAATTGTGCCATTGTAAGTTTCTCAGTAACAGATGTGCAATAGCACTTAGTGTACTAAGTGTGCTAAGCCTATCTACTCCCCTAGTAACTGGTACCACTGTTACAGCCTTCAAAGTATAAACTGTAACTTATATAAAACTAAGCTGTATTTAATTCGCAGTAAGGGATGATCTCAGACGTCTTACTGTGCGACTGAGACATATGTTTCAAGTGTATTTTGTTTATAAATGTGCTGTGATAATGAGCCATCTACTTGCAAATGGTGATTACTGCTTACACTTAAAGATACAATAGTCACGGCCACCTGAAGGGAAGAGGTTGCAGAACAAAGGCTTAAAAAAAAAAAAAAGACGTTTGATACATTGTTGCAAAACCTATTTGGGATGGTTTTTTGACTAAAGGACACAAGGGTAGAATTACAAAAGATTTATTTCGAGATGTTGAGATGCCCCCTGCCACCACCATATGGGAAGGATGGTATTTCTAGGAATTTTTGAGTTTATACACAGCTGAAATAAACTGTTAAACAAGATTATCCAGTAGTACACAGACATCCTTTAGTCCTCTCCAATCACATTTGCTTCCTTTGAAGTATTCTTAGGCATCCAAGTGCAGTCTGGTTCTTAACACACGAACTTCTGAGGTCCAGATGTTTCCCTTCACTTACCAAAAATAAGGAATTTGGGGTGTTTCTGTCTTCTCAGGGTATCCTGATTATGTCACTTCTCAGGTTTGCTATTCAGCTGTCTAGGCTCAGCAGTTAACTCTTTTGTCACACACATTATCTGAAACTTACTGAGTGTTTCAGATAAATAGGTTTATTTATGGGCTTGTAGATTTCTGTAAACTAATTTTACAGAAGGGTCACAGGTAGTATTTAAGAAAAATGAGTCTGTACATACCATTCTGTAGTATCCAACATGTGTGAGAAATCCCTAAAAAACATTTTTCACTTTTTGTGCTTGGATAAAATGTACTGTTTTACAAACAAATAACTAGAAGCAAACCCACTTTTTGAAGGCATTCCTCACAAGCAGAAGGCAGTGGCTTGCACAAAAAGTTCCCAGAGCACATTATTCTGCTACCAGATGGCAATCAATAGTACTTGGGTCCAGCTATGTGGGGTAGTAGTCAGAGTCTCTAAACTGCATAGGCACAGAGATGTCCTTCTGCACTGTGTCAGCCCAGTGAATCTCAGATGCACAGATCTGCTTTATCCCAGTGGGGCTTTCACAGACAAGTTTGAAGGTTACATGCATTAAGTTTCATTATTGCAGAAAAAACCAAACCAGCATAGTAACACTGCCATGCCATTAGAAGATGAAGAGGGAGCTTTTGTAGGTTGCAATCAGAATTTTTCATCCCATCTCAGTAATTTTGATTACTTGAAAGTTTCTGTTGCTGCTAAACCAGATGTGGAAATACAGACCTATTGATACTCACATTCTTTCTAAAGGTGAAATATTTAGCTAATCCTCCAGTATTGCTTTGTATGAAAACTGTGCAACAGATATGATTCTGAGTCTGGATAGACTGAACTGTGTGATCTGGATATACAAAGAGCAAAATTAGATTGAACAACTGATTGCAGTCAGAGACACTCTGATTAGCAGGAACAGAGAACAGCTGTACTGCTTTAACTAGCATCAGAACAGAGTTAGAGCAAATAATTAAATATACTTTTTTTCTTGGCTATGCTTACATGGGATTGTGTTTTTAAAAAAAAACTTTTTTTTTCTTTTTTGAAGTAGTTTTATAAAGTAACAAGATATAAATATCATAATTTCCATTTGTCAGTCTTTCAGTCCTCATCTTACATCTTTGAAATTTTTGGAAAATTTATACCAAGTATAACAGTGGTGGATTTTTTTAAGAGGCTTTATTTTTTTAGCATTTTATTAGGATAGGTGGCTGGCTAGAGGAAACCAGTAAGTGTATTCATGATAGAAAAATATACAGCATGAGTTTTTAACCTGGATTTTATAAGAAAACCTTTACCCATAGAGAGAGATTTTTGAATTTTTCTACTACAAGGAGAGTTTCAGCTGGATCTTGCTTATTTTATTCTGACCTTTCCTTTTACTCTTCTTTGCTGACTGTGTCTGCTAATCTTACTGTCTTTGGAATATGTATGTTGCTGTCATCTCATTTTGCCAGGTGATACATTATAGAGTTTTATTTTCTTGTGCCTTTAACATTGTTAAATTAACAGCAAACTCCCTTCTCCAGGAGTGACTTCTTTCTGTACTGTAGTTTTTGTGTGTCTGTACTTTGTCTCCTTTTTCTTTATGTGAGTAGATCCCAAATTTATTGTAAGATTTGAAGGATGGATCTGTTCCAGATGTCATACACAGATACCTCCTATAAACTTTGCCTCTTGTTTTGCTAAGAGCATTGATGTCATCTAAGTAGCCACGCTGATGGGACTGATATTCCAGCATCTACTGTCCACTATCATTCCTATTCTGTTTGCTGTGATTAATTCTGTGCACTTGCATATTGCTTGCTCAGTCAGGTGAAGTCTCTGCAGTTGATGGTGGTTGTCTGGTTTAAACAAATCTGTTGTAATTAGCACACACATCTGTCAGCAACATTTCCTTTGTTGTTGAGAAAACACTTCATCCTCTAAAAGATTATAAAGGTTCATTAGAAGCACAGTGCTTTGAAGTAATAATGCTCAATGATACATTCTATTATGAACCATAATATTAAACAAGGCATACTTGAAGATGCATTTTTCTTGTGAAAATTTATAGCATCCCAAGCCCTACTTACACATTTCTTGACCTGATTATTTGGCTGACTTTGACATGAATGATAAGAAATTTTCTCCAACAACATATCTTGCAATCAAGAAGAAAAATCAGTGAAAAAGCTGAATACTTCAATATTTTTTTTCTAATTAGGAAACAGAGGAAAATTAAGATTTTTAAGGAAGGTGTATAAGCAGAATTTGTCCACCTCTGCTGCTCAGCTGATCAGCCTGCCGTATGAAGGAGACAAAGAATTGATCTGCCGATATTTGTTAAACAAAATTAATCATAAACCCTCTGATGGTCAGTTTGTGATTTTCAGTGATTTGAAGGTTTTTTGAAAACTGTATGTTGTAGATTCTTACCTATGGATTATCCTTTTCCAACATCCTTCCTAGTTTTTAACCAAGTATTCACAGATTTTCATTTGGAATTTCCCTCCATGTCAATAGAATTTGAAGGTGCTTAGCATGATTTGCCATGCTGCTGCCAAGAGATAGGCAGCAAATGCAGCAAACCTTTAGTACCACATTTTCTCCTGTTCAGTTTCAGCTGCTTTCAAATGCAGAACTAAGACTTGCAGATGAAGTATTAAAGGCAGCTTTTTATCCCTTTGGATAGTCTCACTAACTGTGCAGATTACTCAGGTGAAAATTAATTTTGGACATCTGAAATATTTGTAGTATCAGGACAACAAATTGCAACTCATTAATTTATTTGTAAAAAATAATTGCTTGCTTACCATGAGAGAGTAAGAAGAGAAATTGTCAAAAGAAATCATGTCTTATTTATCCTCTCAGTTGGATAATTTTTTATAATATCTGCTAAACAGAAGGAATATTCTTCAAACTCTGAGTTCTGTCTCCACTGAGACTCTGACCTCATTTACTCCCCTAGGATAGGAACAAGAGAGAGAGCTGGGATGCTTCACCTTGAGAATAAGTCTTGTGCCTCTGACATCAATATTCTAAGAATGGACTCAAAAGAACAGTAATCTCCCAAAAGGAAAGAAAAATGGGGAGAAGTGTGTCCAAAATACAGAACCTCTGTATTAATTTAAGAGAACCTATGTGCTGCTCTGAAAGCATCTTTTTAAACTACTCTGACCTTCCTTCTGTGGGGATGTCAGAGTAAGAACAGCCATGTTAGTGTAACAGTGTTTCTCCTCCCAAGATGCACTTTATTTCAGTGTCTGTTTTCAATTCTAGATAATGCCTTGTGCTCTTTGACAGATCAAGTGGTGATTTCCCAACACTCAGGAAAAAAAGGTTGATGGTGTGATGTACAAACCCAGTCCTTTTGTTGCATTCAGTTTTGTCATACAAACTCAGCCTGCTCATGCCTATACTAAAGGTTGAGATGGAATTCACCATCCTTCCTACTCATTCTTTTTTCATCTTACTCCTTATAACAAACACTCCTTAGCTAAATTATGCAAGAATACTTAGTACAGGCCTTTACCCTTCTGTGTGGCACTCCATACTAAAAACTTGCAGGAAAAGTATGCTCCTGTTGATTCATACAGGCTCCTGGAATGATGAGTGTGAGGAAACAAATTTTAACAGTGATTTTGACAGCAATGCCAACAATTTGTCACTACTGTTTATCTGATTATTTTTTTCTGTCCAAATGATACCATCTCTTAGGCAAATAGCTCTAGACAGGCCACTAGAAGTTAATATAAGAGTTATAAGGGAAGAATATGAACAAGCAAAGAGATATTCCTTGCCATTTCCTGTCTTTCAGCTCCAGTTCTGCCTGTTAGAATTGGTCGTCTCCAAACCTTGTTCAAAAGAATGTTTGGCGGAGTTTCTCGCACATAATATACTGTGATAATAAGAGGACTTCTTCTACTATGGCACTTCCAGTATCATTTGGTTAGAAAATAGTTGATTTTTTTTTTGTATTCTGAAGTGATGTTTTGTTATTTAACCCCCAAAGTGCAACAACAGCAAACCCAAACCAACTAAATGAACTTATTCTTATTTTTTAATGTAGTTGTGTAAAAGTAGGGCACAATGGAACAGAAATTGTGATTGCCATTACAAAGGTCTTACAAGGATCAGCAGACTGAGTTTTGTCAGTTTTTCCCTTGCTGAAGTTGTCATCATCATTAGGTACAGTCCGGTCTTCTGGAAATTCCCTTGTTGTCCAGGTCTATTTTGAATCAAGGCTGTATGCTAATTATTTTTATTCTTGCACAACTCTTCCAAGTATTTCTTCTCCTCTTGCTGTTTTTGTGACTAAGCAAGCCTTTCTCCCTGTGCTGGTTCCAGATTTGCAGGTATAATGGAACAGATGGAATAATCCAAAGGTCGGTGCAGCAGAAAATCACTGCTTCATGTTATGGTAGAGAGTGAAAAGTTTTGTGGTTTATGGTTGCCTCTTCTTATGTGTTTCACAGTAGCCAGGTTGTAGAAAACATTCTGTAATCTGTATAACATCTCGAGTCAGAGCTCATGGAAGCTGAGAAGAATCTTCCCACTGATAGCTTTGTAGGAAGCCTTACATTTAAGTTAGTTGTGATGCAAATGTTTTACAAAATTTTAACCTGTCTTACATAATTAAACATATTTTTATTCCTAATTGTTCTTTTTACATCCACTGTCCCTCAGGATAAGGAATGTATGTGCTCTGTTCCAAGAAACCCTTCTATTACGTTCAACTACTTTATAGAGTTGTACCAAGTAATGCATTAGCCACAGATAAAATACTGTGCAGCTTTTGGTTCAGTCACTAGCAAAATTCCCAGAGGATTTTTTTTTTTCTCAAAGCATTATCTGTCCATAATGGTTTTTTTCCAGTACGCATTTTGTTTTAAATATTCATCTTGGTCTGAATAAACAGCTCAGAACAGCTCGGTTGCACATAAAGTTAATCACAAAACTTTTCTTTAAGTTCCATTGTCAATTCATAACAGAGTTCAAGCTATCAATTAAAATTATTTTTATGTGTCTACAGAGGTTACGAGAAGTTCCATAACTGTCTTTAGTGCACCTATTAATATTCCAATATATAATTAGAGCTCTGCTGATCCTTGGAGCTGACAGCAGCTTGTCGACATACTTCTTGCATTCTGACACTTTAGCTCTTAGAAAACACACTTAGCTAATTATAAAAATACCAATTGTGTGCTGTTGCAGATATGAGCATTAAGGGAAGGACCAGAGCAAATTACTTATTCCAGTTCTGTAATAATGAGCAGAATGACTGACTTGATTAATCAGTTCACTTGATTTCCTGAACTTGTTGTGTCTTGTTTTTGGAGCAAAGAACAAAAAAGAATGACAACTTTTCCTCTAGATATTGCATTAGAATGTTTTATAGGAGACTAAACAATCCCAAATTTATTTACTGTTCCATGCTTAGAAGAATGCTGTGAAATCTAATAGCACTGTGCTTTGCCATTTGTAGCAAAGATGGTTTAGCAGGTTCAGGTATGTTAAGAGTTGCAGTTTTTTCCAACTTTTTACTTTTATGGAATTTTCCAGCTTGTAAAGATTTAGCTGCTTTCCCCGGTTCTCTGAAATGAAAGCAGTTATTTAAAATCTCTTATGTTCTTTGCAATTCAGAACTCATAGTAAGGTAACAGCAAGTCTGGAACAAGATTCTGCTGCTGCTCCAAAGAGCTTGGCCAGAGTCTCTGTTCTGCTCTTTGCAATCATTTAGAATCATTCAGAAATGCTATGGAGTCAGAATGATAGCAACAGCACCTTTTGTTGCAGTGAAAAACTGCTTGATACACATATTTTAAATGAGGACTGAGGCAGTTTATTGTTTTATTAGACATCTGGTTAATTAAAAATCAGTGTACTGCATCTTCAGGATCAGTATTAGTAATACAATAGATAAACCACAATAATATATATTTAAAAATATTAAAGTACAGGTACAATTTTTTAAACACCTTTCTGTACTGAATCCTGGAAAGTTCTATCCCTGCCTCGTGTCAGCCTAGCCCCACTGTGGTGCAGCTTCCCCCATTTACACAAGACTCCTGTTGGAGATGCTGGTGTTCCAACTTCCTGTGAACCTTAGCTGCTTCCCACAATCCCTTGGCACACATATTGGTGAAAGCACAACACAGGTGCACTTGTGTGCCCCTGACACGTGGCTCTCTGCTAGTTCTGCTCTGCATTGCCCGTCCATGATCTGAGTGCAGGCTGCTCACAGCACCCAGCGGGAATGATTCTGCCACACCCTTGTGGAGAATACAGTGTAGAGCTTTTCTGACACAAAACCGAATTTTGACTACTGCCTTGTTCATGTGTTGCAAACATTCATGCTGCTTTTTTAACTATTTACACTTACACTCTTACCTTGCCAGACATTGTCATCCAGACCATGTTACTGAAGAATTCTAGGAGGGGACTGTACAGATTCACCCACAACTTGCTTTGGAATATCTGGTAGGGATCTAATGTGTTGGCAGCTATAGAAGAACCTGCTGTTCAATTATTTTTTTCAGAGTCCAATTGTAGGACCAAGGACACTATGTATTGATTTGAGAATAAGGTAATATACTTGTTGGTTGCTGATTTTTTAACAACTCCAGTTGCAGAATTTTGAGCCCATTCCCACTGGCACATTCAGGTTCCCTTTTGGGCTTATTGCCCTCCTTCATTTTGTACTTCCTTTTGCTGATTTTGTTGAGTGCTACTTCTGTTCCTGCAAAGCCAGGAATCAGGTCACTGTACTACACAAAGGTGTTATTTCTAGCAGCATAATATACTTAGGACTATTCTGAGTTGCTAATCCTGCTGCTTACATGTAGTCAGTGGTAATGGTGTCACATAACAAATCATTAGCATGAAACATTCGTGGAATTTTTCATCCAGATTTTAGCATCACCTGTCAATCACAGGTGTTTTAAAAGTAGATGAACATTTTCCAACCCAATTATTTTTTGAACATCCTTATCAGATGTGACATTTCCTTGTTGAAGTGATAATCTGTGTTTGCATTTATCTCATTAGTAGTATATGTATACAAGCATTCATACCCATTTCTAGCCCTTGTAGTGCCTACAGGCACATTTTCATATTTTATTTCTTTCCTGTGAAGTATGCATGGTATAAAATGTCAGGGTGCAGCTCTAAATCCTCCAGCTCCTTTCAGTCTTCTGGGTAATTTTAAATATTAACTCTGTGCCTTACACAGGCAATGACACACTCTTCTCCATGTTTTGTCCTATTATTTCTTTGAGGGAAGTTTTATACTTATTGATGTTTACTTCAGGTGGGAAGTTGTTCTTGTTTTTATTACTTTTTATTTTTATTTTTTTGAAATTCTTATTTTGATTCTGTGTTTTCCCTGAAGCTGGAAAGATCCAGGGTGTGCTTTTCAATCGTCATGAACCATAGGCACTCTTCCTGGAAATGGTGAAACTCAGTGCATGGTCTAAGATAGGTCACAAGAAGATGACATAACACCTGGCTTAGTGACTTGTCAAATAAAAGATCTTTTCTGTTCTAGGATAAAGGGGGGGTTGTCTCAGACTGCTTTGTTGAATGATTTTAGAATGCACCCTGACCTTTTCTGGCAGATAAGTACATGGCAATTTTCTGTGAATTTGGCACCCAACCTCCTTATTGTTAAACTGACCCTTGACCTGTAGCAATACTGTAAGCTACAGATTTACTTGGCCACCTAGGAACCAGCCCATGCACTCTGGAAGATCTTTCTTGTGGAATTTTGATCTAATGACACGTCTGTGTTAGGGTTGAACAGCTTTCTTCTGAATTTCTCCGTGAATGGAGAGAAACGTCTGAAATTCTGTAGCTGTGCTTAGAGACAGTGAGAGGTTTGAACATTGTTAGAACTGCCCTCCCTTCATCATATAATTGCAGAAGACTATGAATAATCTGAAACTCATATAGGATTTGATAAACACCAAGCATTCCTGTCCTAATCAATGAGGCTGGTGATACAGGACTGCCTACAGATAGATGGCAGATTCTTTCAGAAATTCAAAAGAGACACTTCATTCCCTGACTTTACAATCCATGCTCTTAGGAAGAAGCATAGGATTTTTCTGTAGAGAAAAGTGTATGACCTAATCATTCAGATGCCATATTTAATAAGAAATAATGGACACTGAGAATTTCGATTTCAGCAATTCATCAAGTGTAAGCTAGAACCAATTTATAGATATGAATATAGACATATAAATACATAGACACATGCAAACATTTTCCCATTTATTTTTATCAACTAAAGCTTGTCAAAACCAGTAATTATGCAATAACCTAAGCTTTGTAAGGAAAGGATACTCTATGGGGTTTTGTTGTTGCTGTTGTTTGTGGTTTGGGGTTTTTTTTGGTTGGTTGGTTATGTTTTTTCCCCTGTTAGGTTTGTGCTTTTGAAATTGATACAAAGCAGAGTCCTTAAATGAATGCTTGCAAGAATAGAGCTCTTGGATGTTCAGCTGTGGTGGTATTTACTGAGAGGGGAACAGTCCTGGCCCATTCTTAGTCTTCTCAGTAACGTGGTTCATGCAATCAAACTGTCTCTGCTGTTTTATATTTGTACATAAAAACTGCCAGACAATATAATATTTGTCTGGAAGACTAGAACTATGAGTGTGCAGAAAATTTTTATTGCTCTAGGAACATATGCATTGTAGAGCAGGAGTGATAGTTTTCTATTCCTCTAAGCCCCAAATGGATCTCTACAAGCTCAATTAAACTTCAGCAGAATTACTGAAAACCCACAGATGCTTCCTCTTGACTTTGTTGAGATTTGGTTCATGTTCAAAGGATAAAGTGGACATATATTTCAGTTTTACTGGAATTTCTGTTTACACAGGGCAAATCAGGACCCTTAGTAAACATAGATTTGTGTGCCTGTGTTAATTGCAAAATATTGTTAATAAATATTTACTTAAGGTTAAATTTTCTATGTACTTATGTGGAATAAATCACACAGTAGAATAACATTGCATGGAAAAACATTTTGAGTGATATATTTTGGAGTGGAAAAGAAAAGCCAGTTCTCCCTCTTTTTCTCATGTATTTAAGAACTCGTTAAGATTGTTGTTCAAAGCAAATTTTTGTTGGCTGATGTTTCATGCTTGAACTTAATGAGGAGATTAAGCAACTGTGAGGAGAAAAGTTGTGCATATAAGGCTGTGATTAATGAAATTCATGGCATTCTAAAATTGTTCCATTTATTTATTTACAAAGAAAAATGACAGAAAGAAAACCACTTCAATTATTAGTCTAGTGCTATAATGAGTCTTGTGCTCGAAGGCGTGCTGAGCATTGGGAAGTTAAACTTGAAAGAAACTATATGGACATTAATAGAGAAATCTGCCTGTAAAAGTGAACCAAAGTCAGGCTGACAGTGTGGATAAACAAAGGCATACTGGATGCACATGATTCTATGCTTCATTCATTACAGTAGACAGTTCAATTACAATCTGAAAGACGTATAGACCAGTTAACACAGTTGTTGTCCACTGACTTTGGAGATATATGCAAAATGCCTCTTTTGTTGATGAACCTGTGTGGCAGAATCTTTAACATATTAAGAATTTTAGGTCAAAGTAATTTCACCACCTCCAGAAGAGTGACACCGTGCATATATCTGTACTTTCATTTGGGTCTTTGTGTAATTATCCTTTAAGATCTCTTGGATATAAAATGGAATTTCACTTCTCCAGGAAGATTAATATTCTTAGTCTGTGGAAATACGATTTTTGATGCCTATATGCAAATGCAGAATTTAGTTGCAAATATTCTTCTCTCCATAGTCCCTGTTTTCAAAATGCATGTACTTTAGTTTAAAGTAAGTTATAATTTGTCCAGGAAAGAATATATCTGCTGCATTTTATGCATTTTGTGTGAAATTCACTTTCTGATACTTCTTGTGCATTCCTGGTCTGGTTTTATCAACCTCTCTCCTTGTCAGGGCAGGCCTCTGCATTCGTTCTCTGGGAACCCAGCTTCTTGATGCAACTGATTGGTTCAGTCAGGTCTCGCCCAGGTTAGAGGGTGTGTTTCTTTAGGAGGGCTGCGTTTTCAAAGAAACAATGTTTAAATCTGCACGTTTCATCCTTGAGCCACAGCCCCGTCCCACTGCTTGGCCTGCTCCTCAGAAATACCCTAACGCCCTGATCAGAAAAGAACTCATTTTCTCTGCCTTCTTCCTTCTCCACCCATGACCACATGATTCCTTGTGCATCAAATAAAAAGTAATTTAGTGTTCTGCAGATAACTGCAGTTAGTGAAATTCCCTTTTGTCTTTACCAATAAAGGCAGGTTACATATATGGACTAAGTAAAACAACAAAAAATAAGATTATCTTGGAACTAGGGTTGTTTAGGTTTTTTTAATATAGACTAGTTTGTTGTCATGGTAGATCAATAATCCTGTTTCTGGCAAGATCTAAAATTCTGAGACAACTACAGTGACTGAAGTCAGAGAGTTGCTTTTAAATACAGAAAATTTAAGAGTCTGATAAAGGATAAAAAACTCCTGTGATTAATAAGGGCATTTAGTATAAGAACTCAGCTCTCAAAGTGAATTAGTCTGAAAAATGATGATGATGAAACCGTCTTCTCATATAACTATACTATTTTTTCAACAGCCTTAATTCCTTATTCACCAATAACTCTTCCAGAACTAAATACCCAACTAGCTCTGGGCAAATAGGAATGCATTAGCCTTTGGAATTAATCTTGGATGAATTTAACACTGGGGAGTTGTAACTAACTATACTATATGCATTGAGCATCTTCTTGGTAGCTGGATTAGAGTGATCAGTTTTCAGCATGTCAGGTAGGTTCTTGGGTGTCTTAGTTCTCATAGGAAAGAGCTTATTTTAATTACGAAGTTACACGTTTATTCTCATGAGGTTTCAATGCCTGAAAAAGAGCAATCTGAAAGAAACTTTGTCCACATCAGGCTAGGGAGATGAATGGTGAATTGTAATAAACTGGTTTTTTATTTTTCTTGATTTTTAGTTTTTGCTAGGAAGTTTTCATTTTCTTCTGGAGCTTGTGAAAACCAGGCCACTTTAAAGAAAAGTTTGGTTTTAATAATGTAACTTTTGGCATTATTTCAACTCTGTTTTCAATGAGACTGAGAGCCAGCTTTTTAAAGAGGTTGTGGAACTTGGAGGTAGCAACAGGCATTTTATAGAACTAATATCCAGTAGGACACTTGCAGCTCGAATCATCTACCTCAAATCCAGTGTTTCATGAGTTTCTAAATCAGCTATTATGTATGGAATCTATTCTCATTCTCCACAAAACTTCATCTGGGCTAGTTAATATGGTGGAAAATCCCAGAGTTAGCTACCCTAAGTCTGCTAATAATTTTTGTGGGATATTCAAGGACCGTGAGTGACTGAAATCCTCAGTGAAGCAGTTGCATAATCCTTTTATTATGTTTGGAATAATGGGCAGCTACTACCATTGTTACGTTCATTTCAGAGAACAGATCTCCTCCCTTGAGGCAGGTAGAAAATTTCATTTTATCTCAGCAGCAGGATTCAGCTTTTCTATCACAGTGTTATGCTAATTTCAGTAGGTAAAAAAATAATCTGCAAAGCAGATCTTCAGAACATCTCTTTGTTTGAGTTCTTTTCCCTAGTGGACAATAGTTCCCATAGCTGACCTTTTAAAAACTAGAGGCAATCTATTTTGGTTTTTTAATATTTTTTGTGACACATCTCTAACTGAATATCATTGTGTACATTATAAGCAAACAAAACAAAGTGTTCATTACCTAGCTTAATTTATGACAGCTATTATCTGCTACTCCTCTAAAGTATGGTGTACCTAAAACTGCTTTTGTAATAGGTGCTCATATTCCATTAACTGTGTTTTTTCTGTTTCAAGAAAATGTAAGAAATGGAGATAAGCTTAAATCCCAGACAGGAAGAGGTTTATACAAACAGAAATAGAAAAACAGATAACTCTTTCTGGCTTTGTTGTAACATGTTTCTATCCTAATTCACAATTTGAAATAACAAGTAGGATAGTATTTCAGGTCTCTTAACATCATCATGGGAGGCAAATGTTGACAGTAAGCAGAAAAAAATCAGTGATCTGTGATTGCACATGTTAGTATTTCTGGGACACTAGGAAAAACACTTATTCCATGAGATGAAGAGGATTTTAACAATAAAACTTTTAAGCCTCTGGAGATGTTTAGCATGAGGATTTCTCCAGTCTGAATTCAAGCTTTTTTTTTTTTTTTTTTTTAACCAGAGATGTATTCTGAATTTTATATTGCAAAATACTTACCTGTAGTCAGTATAGATTTTTCACATACACAATTACAGCAGCCAGTATTTCTTTTTCTGTTTTAACATATCAATTGTGTTTCTGCTCAAATCCTAGGGTGAACTCTTATAAACTTGGGTGAAAAATTTGGACACAAACCAAGATGTAGAAGTTAGTGGCATTGATGAATTATTTCTTCCTTTCAATGTTCTGTAGGCAGATATTCTCACTCATAAATCCTGAGTACCACTGTAGCACTGACTATGAAATACTTTTCTCACATTTGAGAGAAATGGGAAGAGTCTAGAATTGAGTAAAGTGACTCATTCTGCAAAGAGGAGTAGCCAGGAAGCCAGGAAGTGATGGGAAACAAGACCCCTAACTTTTATTAGAATCCTGGTGTCTCTAATCTTTTCAATAAGCACTTGTATTCTTCAGGTAAACAGTGCAGGTGATAAGGCTCAGGTGCCAGAAATGCACAGAAGATACTCATTTCTACCACCTTCACTTTGTGAATAGTTCAGTGGCTGAGGCATGCACTTAAAAAGATTTGTTTCTTGGTGAAGAATGGTAGGGGGAAATACAGAAAAATCTGAAGTCACAGCACAGTCTTCTTTGTTTGAAGGCACATATGTACAGATCAGTTCATACGGTAAGAGAGCTTATGGGTGCCTTCCTGATCTGAACTCTCACAGAGACAGAATTGTCTGTGGGGTGTTTTAGAGTGAGCATGCTGCTTTATAGGTTGCTCTCTGTTGATTAACAATGGATACATTTACCATTGGAAATTTTTTTCGCTAATTGTTGGATAAGGATTGTGGTGTGAGCCTGTGGCTCTACATGCTCTGCTGCTTTTCAGGGTTTCCTGACTTGTATTCCGGTCCTGAAATGAAGTCCCTAATAGTGAGTGCACTCTGCTTTTTTTCTGAAGGCACATTACAACAGTAGCTGTTTCTGTCATCTCTGGTTTCCCATGGAATTCCAAATTAAACTCTCTCACTGCTTCTTCAAATTAGTACCTGATTTCAGGATGACAACTGCCAGTGATAATTTATTTCTACCTGTGTACCCTTGACTACCCACTGAAATTCCCACTGACTGGAAAAGGGGAAACATAATTTCCATTTTTAAAAAGGCAAATATGGAAGACCCAAGGAACTATTGGCCAGTCAATCTCACCTCAGTGCCTGGAAAAATCATGGAGCAGATCATCCTAGAAACTATGCAAAGGCACATGGAAAATATGGAAGTGATTGGTGACAGCCAACATGACTTTGCTGTGGGCAAATAGTGCCTGTTAAACTCCGTGGCCTTTTATGGTGGGGTTACAGCATTGGTATGAAGGAAGAGTGACTGATGTTATCTGCCTGGACTTGTGCAAAGCATATGGGTGTCCTGTACAACATCCTTGTCCCTGAGCTGGAGAGACATGGCTTTGACAGATGGATCACTGGGTGGATGAGAAATTGGCTGTATAGTCACACCCAGAGTTGTGGTCAGTGGTTTGATGCCTAAGTGAAGACCAGTGATGAGTGATGTTCCTTGGGGGCCAGCTCTGTTTAACATCTTTGTCAGTGACATGGACAGTGGGATCAAGTGCACCCTCAGCAAATTTGTCAATGACACCAAGCTGTGTGCTGCAGTCAGCATGCTAGCGGGAAGGGATGCCACCTATAGGGACTGTCACAGCTTGAGAGGTGGGTCTGCGTGAACCTCCTGAAATTCGAAAAGGCCACGTGCAAAGTTCTGCACCTCAGTCAGGGCAATCCCAAGGACAAACACAGACTGGGTAGAGAATGGGTTGAGACTGGACCCGGAGAAAAGGACTTGGGGGTGTTGGTGGAGGAGAATCTCAATGTGACCCAAAAATGCACGTTCACTGCCCAGAAAGCCAACTGCATCCTGGGCTGCATCAAAAGCAGCATGGCCAGCTGGTCAAGGGAGGGGATTCTCCACCTCTGCTCTCATGAATACCTGGAGTATTGTGTTCACTTCTGGAGCTCCCAATGTAAGAAGGGCATTGACCTGTTGGAGTGAGACCAGAGGAGAGGCATGGAGATGATCACAGGGCTGGAGCACCTCTCCTATGATGAGAGGCTGAGAGAGTTGAGGTTGCTCAGCCTGGACGAGAGAAGGCTCCAGGGAGACCTTACAGCACCTTCCCGTACCTAAAGGGGGCCTACAAGAGAGCTGAAGAGGGACTTTTCACAAGGGCTTGCAGTGACAGGACAAGGTTTTAAGCTGAAGGAGGGTAGATTTAGGTTAGATATTGGGTAGA
The DNA here is from genome assembly GCA_013397115.1 of Edolisoma coerulescens. Lineage (NCBI taxonomy): Eukaryota > Metazoa > Chordata > Aves > Passeriformes > Campephagidae > Edolisoma > Edolisoma coerulescens. Next base: position 715,988 of record VWZW01007827.1, on the reverse strand, counting down.
AATACTTTACTGTGAGTGTGGTGAGGCACTGGAACAGGTTTCCCAGAGAAGTTATGGATACACTGCACCTGGAAGTGTTGAAGGCCAGGCTCGATGGGGCTTTGAGCAACCTGGTCTAGTGGTGGTGTCCCTGCCCATGTCTGGGGGTTTGGAACTAGATGGTCTTTAAGGTCCCTTACAACCCTGACCATTCCAAGATTCTACGATTCTATGTCTCTCTTTGCAGCAAAGATAGAGCTGCAGGTGTAAAAAATTACCTCTTTGAAAGACAGAATTCAAGAGAGAGCTGGCCTGTGACTGGAATGATACCTCTTCTGGGAACTGAGATTATAAAACATCTCATTAACTTCTGCCTCAAGTGTAAAGATGTTACTTTGATATTGTCTTTTCTAAAGCCAAGAAACAAGTCATCTCTCTGGGGATAAAACTTAACATTCACAACAAAGATTTCTCTTGCAAAAGAGTAGAAAAATGCTACCACAACGCTACAGTGTATAAATTTTCCCTAAAAAAGAGTTGCTGTGTTGCATGATACCCGGGATTGGAATGCACCCTAAATATGTACATTAACAGAAGTTGTATGAAATAGTATCTCTCTTTCCCTCTCTTTTCTTTCTTCTGAATTTCTCTTCCTGTCAGCAGATAAGTCTGACTTGAAATCAGACCATTTGTGTTATTCCTTGTGCTTTTCTTCTGAACTTACTGATTCCAAGAACTTAATAACTTTTTTTTCCTCTTATCACAGCCTCAGTGGAAGTATTGGAAAGGAAATAAAGAAATCAATACTGTAGGCTAAGGCAAGACTGAATTAATTGCTAATGTCTTGCCTTCAAAGGAAGCCTGATAGAAGATATTTTGCTCATGATAGTGTGTTAGAATTTGGATGTGAACCTTTCCACATCTGTAGGAACAAATACTTGTTTTTGCAAAGTTACTTTGTTGGCTTAGTCTGCTTGGGTGGAAGTGGTAGGCAGGGCAACTACTGTGTGAATGATGCTGAGGATTTTACAATCAGCAACTGTGATACGGAGTCCCTCTAGAAAGAGTCCATTTTGGTTTTTTCCCTTTCTGGTACTGGCTTTTTTGCCTTTTTAAAGTGCTGTTCCAGATACACTCCTACCTGTCCAATGCAGGTTTTTATGAACACTTTTGCAATACTCCCCTTTGCTGCTAGTATTTCCACACAATTATGTTGCCAGTTACCTCATGCATTGCTGATAATTTGGTCAAATAAATGCCCAAGAACATTTCAGTTGTTACATTTAACACCCAAGTCCAAGAATTACTTCTAATTTTTTATATTTGACTAATCTTTTAGTTGTAGGTATTTTTACAAGCTTCCTCAACTTCTCTTTGTTGTGAAATCTGTTCTTTCCTCCACTTTCTCACCATAGTTCTTTTCCTATACCGTTTGTATTACCATGCATCTTCCTTGATTTTTTTATCAAACTTTATTCAGCCTGATGTTTTTGGCTTATGAAGACTGGAACTAATATAAGTGCTTTTATAATATTGAGGAATATTGGCATCTCTACAGCCTCAGAATAAAATACTGAACAGATGCTCTAAGATTGACTTTGGTTTATGGATTGCTACAAAAATTTGAGGGAAAATCCCTCGTCTTAAAGATAAGGACATGAGAATGGAGCTGCGTGGCTTGATTCACTGAAATAATCAGTGTAAATTGTTAGTGGTCTACTCATTTTCAAAACTGGCGTAAACTTTATTAATTTTCTCAATAAGATTGTTATTCAGTTTGAAATAACCAGTCAATGAAATTTAAAATCAATATAAATAGAAGTAGAAGATATAACTGTACATTTTTACCATTGTCAACACACAAATTTGTTTTCTGATTTTAAACTATCACATTTTTGGGAATATAGAGCACCCTATATTGCAACCCAAGGTTGAGATTAATTTTCAAAAGCAAGTAAATCTGTTGGTTGAAATTGCTTTACTACGAAGGAATCTTGACATTTTACTGGCAATATTAGCACATTGCTTTCTATGGCTCAAGCTTTTCCTATTGTATATTTCACAAAAAATGAAGAAGCCCTTTTTCTGGGAGTCTTGACCTTTTGGAGAGCTGGAAACTAATGCACTTTTATTTTTTTAATGCACCTGAAACTATAAAGAGCTTGTGGTACAATACTTCCTTCTGATTACATGGCTGATAAGGGAACTGGCTATATATTTTATTCTAGTACAGTGAGGTAGAAGACACGGTATAGATTTTCTTTGGCCTTCAGCTAGGAATTAGTACAAAGGCTTTGGTGACTGTGATAATAACGGAAACCATATTACCATGTTTGCTCTATCTTTAAACATGGACATAATACCTTTATTTTTCCAGCAGAATTCAGATACTTGATTTAACTGCTAAACAGTATGAACTGCAAGCATTTTTGTTCTTTTTTATTGTTTTCTAAATAGAAAAGCACTCCATGTATTACATTTCTGATTTATCTGAGGGGACAGATCTAAGTAAGGCATGTGAAAACAAAAACCCAGCATCCTCATAAAGACATATCTGACCAATGTAGCCATCTAATTGGGTACTCTGCTGTTCTCAAATATGTAATTTTTATCTTCTGCTTCAGCTTCAGCTTATCATCACTGGGGAAAACATTTGGTTTCTCTAGGCACCTATCCAAATTCTGACTGCAGCTGTGGAACACGTGAGATAAAATGTTAGGTGTATTCTGGGCAGCTCTGAATAGATATTCTGCCCTTAACTCTGTAAATGTGCTACGACCAAATTATTTTCTTTGGTGTCTAACGGAGATGCTTATCAGGAATGTGCTTTCTGAAGGAAAACAGAAAACAAAGAGTCATAGTTTATAAGAGTCTCTCGGTAGGATTTACNTTTTTTTTTTTTAATTTTCAGGGTAAACCAAATTGATTTGTTGAGAAGCAGCAATGTTAAATATGACCCACAGTATAGAAAAATTATACTGTGTTTGATCTATTGATCATTTCTGGTCATTTGAGGCATTATATCACAATCTCAGTGATGTTTGTGTCTTGTGGGCAATATTTTATTGCTGGAAAAAGACATTACATATAAACAGTAATATTATTTATTGTTCATTGAGCCATAGAAGTTAGGAATAGAAAATGACCTATTAGATCATGTAGTTTATCTCTCCACAAAGCAAAGGACATCTCTGCAAGTGTGACTTGATGACAGCTAGATATATCATCATGGCAAGAGTGCTATGACTCTAGGCAAATATGCAGTCGTAATTAATTTTACTAAAGCATGCAACCTTTTCTACAAGTTGATGCACTGCATTGACCAATACAATTATATATATAATCTCAAGAAGTATTACAAATGCTGAAATTTACCTTTTTTTTGGTATCATGTCAAAACACACAATTCAATTTCATACTTAACTGATAACCAACTGAAGAAAAATTGATAAATCCTTCATCTAGAACTTGTTTTCCTGGGAAAACCTCAGAGCAGATAAGCAAGAATTTTTGCTGTAATGAAATTCTGAACCAAAATCTGTCTGCTTTCCCTTTTTTATGGAGTTTATTCTCAGCAATGAGGACTCTAAAAAATATTAAGCTGTACTTGTAGTTTAAGATGCAACCAGTATTTAGTGCAGGGGAATTGTGTGCTCTTGTTAAATTTTCCATGAATAAATTAATGCCTCTGTGCAGTAGGCAAAATTAAAATGTTAATGCAAGTCCTGATAGGAGAGATTTGCGCTCATATTGTAATGAGGACAGATGTCAGTCTTGAGAATACCTGAAAAGTTGCTCTCCACAGTCATTAACAAAATGGTGATGGTAAACAAAAAATAGTTTTCAAATATGAGAATGGGTACTCCTCTGTCTTTCAGAAAGATCTCTGCTTCCCTACCCCAAACTGAAGGCACAGCAAGCCAGAGAAGAAAGGCTGCATTTGCCCTACTTTCAACAGGGACTAGTCAAGATCAAAAATCACTAATTAAAGTGTGCTTAAGGGAAATTGTCATAAAGAGGAAAAAAGCACAAACCCCAAAACCTAAAAGACAGGACTTCCAAAGTAATCATGTAGTGATGATACATACAACTAAAAATGCTTTGTTGTTTATAACTCTGCAAGGATTTGTGCATTCCTATTCAGTAAGTGAATCCTGATATGAATAATACACTGTTTGGTCTGAACAGCCAAACTCTTTATTTGTAAAATGACAAGTCTGTCACGGCTTCTATTATTTATAGTGACTTTTTCCTATTTATTTAGGGCATCATACAAGAATTTCCCTCACTTTGAGTCGTACCTTGATCTGTAAAATAACTTGTTCATATTACTAAGACAGTATACAGAGTAAATTATCCCTCACCATGTGTGGGGTTGACAGAATCATTACCTTATTAAGCATAATGCATAATTACTGCAGCACTTCTTGTGCTATTACTTTATTATTGGATACTAAATAGAAGTAAGTGGCTACTATTAACTGTGATGTCAAAAATAAGATTTTCAGAGAATCACTTTTGTTAACAAATAATTATCTGCAATTTTTTTCTCTTCATTTCTGTCTGATGCTAAAAAAAATTGCACCTGACAAATTTTTCGTTCTTTCTTTTTTTAATTTTTTTTAAAAGTTTTAAATTAAATATCTACTATATTAAAAATTGCTGCTATGTAAAAATCTAATCAAGCCTCTGATTTCAGCTATGTCTTCTGCTTACTTATTTCTGAAATAAGCTGCTAGCACAAGAGCAAGTGGGAACACAACTGGGGTTTTGTATGCATGATGAACTGGAAGCTCATACCTTGGCTGGGGTTTCTTCCATTAAGCTTAATGAATTGAATTTGAATAGCAGTTTTGAGAGTTCCCCCTGCTCATCTATCAGCCCAACAAGTATTTGTCAACTCCATCTGGGAGCTCACCAGCCTTCTTTCTGCAGCCATTGTTTTTCAACAGCAGCATACTTTTACTAAAGAATCTGGGTAAATAATGCAAAATAAATGCTCCAAATTTTACTCCAAATTTTGCTCCAAATTTTTTGAAAAGTTATTTAGCTGCTTTTCTCTCTCTCTCACATACACACATATACAAATGATACATGCATCTATAGTTGAAATTTAAGAAACAATGCTAAATATTTGTTAAATCATTTATGCAAAGGATTCTGAATTCTTAGAAAACTTGAACCATTTCTAATGAGACTTACACATTTATTTACAATGCAAAGTTGAGAGGTTGTCTACTTGTATGGATCTTATTTAAGTTAGCAACTACAGAAACAATCTAATTCAATGAAATTTTTCTCCAGCAGAACCTGAAGGAATCGTCTCTCATGAAAAATCAGTGTGATTTTTCCATTTTACTTTGGTAGAAAATGAACTATAGGTCCAGATTATAGGTTTATCACTTACAAATCATAAAAGTAGCAAGACGTGAAATTTAAAGGTACACAACCAAAAGCAGTAGTTGGTGTGATATTCCTGAATTTGTACTTAGGAGAAATTGTAGTATCTGTCATGAGATACTGTAGGCGAGAAAGAAAAGGTTACTTGGTGTTTACTGTCATGAGCCTGTTTTCTCAGAAGGTTTTTGGACAATTCTGTTGGAACAAATGGTGGCTTGTACAGCTTGTGGCATGGACCCTAATATTACCTTGTCTTATTAATGCAACTGTTACACAACTGCACTTAAGATAAGGATGAAAGGAAATATTCTATATGCACAGGGTTCTTGTTGTCTTTGCCAGTTCATAAATGTATGCATCTCTTGTCGTAAATCAGAAGGTAACTCTCTGACTCCTGATTTTAGCTGTGTTTTCAAGTGAGCCCCATAGGGAGGGAAAGCACAGAAACAATTCTAGTATGCATATATTAGGTTGCTTAATAGCACATCTGCCCTTGGTAGATAACTGGAAAATGCATATATCCTTATCCTTATCCTTCATCACCCTTTAAAAACACCTCTTTGAAGAATCAGACACCTAGCTATTCAGATGGACAGGAGCACCTAAATTAGACTACTGACTCTAGGAAGATGTTGACAAAATCCCTGTCCAGTTGCTGGGGAACCTTCTAATGTTTAGGCAACAGGCACCTGAATCTTCAGCAGGAACCTGGAGTTTTGCTCTTGCATGTGCCCAGTTGGACTGCCATCCTGGTGAATTGCTCATCAGGAAACTTCTGTGCAATTCTGGCATTAATCTCCCAGAGAGCTGAGGTTTTCAATCTTAATCTTGTTGTTTTAATGCCAGCTTTCAGATGTGTAATTTCCAGTTTAAACAAACAAACATGCAAAACTGAACTGAGTCATTTGAAACAGAATCATGTTAACAACTGCAATCAGCAGGGCTGAAACCTTTTCAGGCTGACAGCTGCTACTTTAACTAATGAAGTATTAAGAGCAGCAGCTGGGTGTTGTCTCTCATGTAGAGTGGGAAGTGGTACAGGACAGGTGCTTTGACAGGGTGTCTAACTGATTGTTGCAGGTTAGAATTAAAAATCTTGGTTTAACGTAATTAATGTACTGTGGCTGCACTTCACGTAATTTTTTCAGATTTGATATATTTTAGCTTCTTTCTTTCCTAATTTTTGAGCCCAAATTGACATTCCAACCCAAACATTCCATTCCACCTCCTTGGAAAACACAATTTTCACTTCTCAGGCACTACCTGCTACTGCCAGTCTTTCTGTCTAGTAATCATCCTCCCAACATGGCATATATTTCTTAGATGTAATACATCCAGACCCATCTTTAGGTGTGTTATACAGGTGACAGAGTTCAACTTGAACTCTTGTCTCTAGAAAAAGAGCGAGAAACCTTCCGATGATAATTAAGATAATGTAAGAATACTTGTAGATCTTTGGTTGTACAAAGAGCCTGCAGCACTTGTGTTCCTAGATGGACAAGTATCTTTGATTAGGAGGGTCAAATTCTGGCTATAGGCAATATTTACTCTATTGCTTTCCCAGTACACTGTTCTCTCCCTCAAGCTTCTTTATATTGTTTGAAGGACTGAACAGAATTCATTGCAAAAAAACTTACAGGATAAGCATCCTTTCTTTTCTGGCAGTTCAAGAACCTGGCCTGAAGTGAACTCTCAAAAGTAAGAAAAATTCTTCTGTGTTTCTATAGGCTTGATTCCAAACCCAATTGTGTTACAAGAACAAGGCTTCCTAGTTTAGGGAAAAATAGGCCTGTAGAAAACAGTAGGCTTGTCTATAAATTGAATGATGATCTTCACTTCTCTGGGATCAGTGGAAGGCAGCAAACCTAATTAATGCAAGCTAGAACTAGTGGCAGCAGGCTTTAGATTAAAAACTATGATCAAGACAACACCCAATTTTTAGTAGGTAAGGCTTCCAATACAACACAGATAAAAATGTATTGAATATTAAAATTAGTAAAACAATGTAAGGAAAATGAACTCTTAAAAGTTTAATTGAAAATCTGTGCTGAAATCACCTTAGCATATATTCTGAGCCTTATGTAAATTTAGTTGCCTAATTGTCCCATTTTTATGTGACTTAAAACTTGTGGGAGGCTCTGTTTAAAAATACACATCAATTTTTATTATCTCTGTAGGTGACAGAGCCTATGCAAAGCCATAGGAGGTAATAAATACACTCTTGTATTACATTTCCCAATATGTATACACATACATCATCCAGGAATAGGACCATGGCATGCCCTTCATGATTTTACTTCTAGCTACTGTCATAAATATTCCTGCTGGGTGCTAACAGCAGAGAAGGTTGAGCATGATTCATTGCATATTCCCTGTCACATAGGAATTTCCAAATTACAGCGGATCCAATTAGTATCTTAAAACCTCTGATGTATTTACTGCAGATACTGTAATCTCTGCACAGCTTTAAACACCAGCTGTGTACTGTCAGCAGTGAAGACTGTTGGCTGCAGACTTCAAATGTACAACGATACTTTGAGGTGTAGTAAAATGTTGTGACCATTTTCTGAAGTTTACTGTCAGTCTGTAGGCCTAAAACTTCAGTGGACAACAAGCAATGCTCTATTATTGTTCCTGTCTTGGAGGAAAATGGTTTGGCTTCCTGATCAATGCTTTCATGCAAAATGTTATGACTGTTTAAACGGGAAATGGCAAAATCAAATCCTAGAAGGCCAAGCTCCTTGGGCAGAACTGTCTAAAGCCACCGCCATAATGACATTACTGGCTCTGCAACTTAGGACTTCAATTTCACAAATAAAAAGGATATAGCTTTTATAAACCTGTAAGAAGAATGTTGCCATGGCACATCTGAAACAAAGATTCGGCTGAAAAGATGAACCTTGTGTTAACTTCATAGATCAAACTCCCACTTCCAAAAATGAAGATTGCACCTGGAAATCAGCTAGCCTTCAGCCACAGAACCTGCACACAAGCAATAGCAGAAGGACTCTCCTACCTGATGTCAGCTGTTGCATTGCGACAGGCAGTGCTTTCTAATGTCACACAGGAAAAACACACTTACCTAAAATTGGCTGCTGGTTTATGTGGAAAAGAAGTTCTCTTTAAGTTATAAAACGATGCATCAAACCAGGAACCAGGGGATAAAGATGTTCCACCTGATATTTTTTACATTTCGATGGTGGTACATTCTGCGTGATTAACTCATGCAAGTCATCTCTAAAGGAAAATCTGCAAAACCCGTGCGTTTAATTAAAACATCTGTAGTTCCTATGCAACACTGCTTCAGGAACTGGAATTGGAAATCAGGGGTTTTGTTTCCCTGTATTCTGCACCTGAATAAGAATGAATAGGCTTATACCAACATAAATAAATCTGCGCTTATGTGCCTGTAAATGTTGGCCAGTGAAAAGATAGTAACTCTTTCAGCTTGAGTGCCTAAGCCATGGCTGCTGCCTTACTGAGAATGATTTTGTAGCAGCACAGGACAGAAATATTAAAGTTGGACAGGATTTCATATTTACCTGGATTATTTTTCATTCTTGGAGATTTCTATGATTTTTATATTGAAGAGAAAGAAACAATAATGTTGAGACTTTTCTTTCTGTGTAGGAGAAATTAGGGTAATCTGTGATGATGAACCAAGCAGAGAATGTACCTCTCATATTTTTGCAGAGACCAAGAGGAATGACAGGTAAAAACATTTTTTAAATATTGACAGGCTTCTGTTGACAAGAGAATATGCTGTCTTCTTTATCACCAGAAGTGGGAGCCTCTTCTTTCCTTGATTAAGAAAAATGCCATTATCTTCAAGACAGGGATTTTGCCATTGTGTTTATAGAGAACAAAAGGAACTAAGTGTCATTGGGCAACATTACCATAATATACGTAGTGAAAAATAGCATAAATTTAGAAATGTATCACAGTATGAAAAGTATAAAAAAAACCTAGCCAATATCTTTACAGATCTGTGCTGAGGTATGCCTGAAGAATTTAATTCTTAAAACAATACTGCCTTAGAAATTGCAGCAGGCTTACTTTAATATCCACAAGGAATTATAGTTTTATTCATGGTGTTATATTATATTTTTATTTGTGGTGTTAGTTGGCAAAGCATAAAATAATTTTTTCACACCAAAAAGGATGACATATTTGTCTTTAAAGTAAAAAACTTTGAAGTAAAAGATTAATTTTAATAGAGAAATTGCTGATGCATTTGTGTAATTGTATTGAAGCTTCCATGATGGGAAAAATAGACACAAGGCAGATTCATTCACTTTGTCACTTTTAATCTGAATACCTGCATTAAATTCAATATCAATAAGAATACTTGGCTTCAGGATCCCAGTACGCCTTATTGTTTATATTCATTAAGTAAGGAAGAAATGAGGGAAATGAGGTAACCTTGCAAAAACCTTTGAAATTATGAAAAAATCTGTCTGATCCTCACACTTAATCTCCCTATAGTCATTCAGTAGCATTTAGAGAAATTGTACATTTATTTCCAACTAAGAAAAAAGGAAAAATCAGAAAACTCTTTATTCATGACCACACTGCTTCCTCTGTGACATTCCAGGATGAAGTTCTGCCTGCAAAGTAGTTACATCTGTCTATATATATTCCACTTTCCTATTATACAGGTAGAGAAAATAATTCAGCCATTCTTTAGATTGTTAAGTTTTTCATTAGCATTATTTTTTCCTGTTCTCTGTGCTAACATCCTACTTTGTTATGATGCTTTGTCAGTATTTCCATTATAAAGGCCCTGGTTTTGATATGCCTCAGTTTTAAACATTTTTATTTGGTTTAGACAGCAGTCTTACTACTCATAGTTCATGTATTCAGTGATCACAGACATCATATGTCATATGTCATATGCAAAAGCTCCAATATTTAAATTTTGCTTCTCTAAGTGGCATGTGAGGTTACTTGTCAAATTCAGAGCTGACATAACACCACTGAATTACACCTAGTATAAACATGGATAATTTGTTTCATCATTCGATAATAATAAAGATACCCTTTAAAATTCTTAATGTATCTTAGCACTTTCCTTTGGGTCACAGATATGGGATGTCTACATTTTTGTATGCTTGGCTCAAGATATGTTCATCCTCATTCTCCAGAGACATTGAAATCTGTAACTCCAGTCAAAATCCAAAAGATCTCTGTCCATAAGAGTCTTCAACCTGGATATTCCACAACTGCAGTGCTAAACATCTTACTATTATTTGAAAATTTGGATCCTAACGTTCAGGTTTTTGCTTGTGCTGCAAGTTTCTTACAAGGGGATGGGCTCATAGTATAAGCAATGTAAGGAATAAGGAGTCAACTTGGAACAAGCAAACACTAATAGAATAGAAACTCTGCTTGTGGGGAAGGAATAACTGCTCTTATATCAAATGTGGTCTTGCTTTGTGTCAAACTAAACTGACACAGAATACATAATAGAAAAGGTATCTAGGTCACTTTGGAGATATTTATTTGCCTACAGCTGTAATTTCATCAGAACTCTGAAACCTCCAACTGAAGGTTACAAAGTTAGTCTTTTATGGCAATTCTTCTGAAGACAGAAAAAAGACTTTAAAAACAATAGTTTAGCCTTACTTAGCAGATTGGCTCTCTCTCTTGAGAAAGCCTTTGTTTTCGCCTTTTAGTTAAAGCAAATAAGAGAATGAAGATGATGGTGCATGAATAAAACGGCAGGAAAAACCAGCTAGTGGTTCCTTTGTTGCAATATCAAGTGGAGGTTCTATTAAACTACAGCTATTATTAGGTGACCACAGTTCCTCAGCATCCTGACATCACTGAAGCAGAAAATTAAATGTCTTAGATGTATTTTGTTCTCATTCCAGCACCTAGAACTGTATCGGAGCATGGAATGTTTTCTCCACACTTTGTTTTGACAGGTTTCTGATCTGCTTAACAATCTGAGAGAGAAGGATTTGTACACACATTCTGGTGCTTACGAACTTTCAAGATGTCTTTGAAGGTTTTTACAAATGTCTTAAAGACCAATGTGCTGCAGGTGCCTTCAAAGAGGAAAGCATTAATAAATCCCCAGATATACAGGTAGCTGTTAGCATGAAATATTTTGACAATTTGATTATGAGACAGTATGTTGTTTTCCATACACTGGTCAACAGGATTGCCCAGAAATTTCTGCTAGTTGCTCGATTCTCTCAGTGTTTAAACACAACTAGAGACACCAAAATGGAAGGTATTTATATGAAATGTAACTACTTTTGGTACAGGATATAAAGAAGCTATGTTCTAGACAGGCAAATACATTTTGGTGCTCCTCTTATTAGGAAAATCTTTCCATTGCAATGTCTCAGGTAAACAGCAGGCATGTCTCTCATTTTAAAAGTATAGACAGAAGCACTTTTTGGCCATCTTCTACTTTATGATTCTTTCCCTGTGCTTTTCTGGTATTGCAAATAAATGCCAAAGCAGATGAACTTCTCAAAATGATGAATTTTGCCTTTGGGAACTTTCCACAGAGGAATGAGGTAGAGTAGCTATTTCTTACACTAGTCCTTGAGAAGTATTAAGGGAAATAATAAAACCAAAAGCTCTATGCTGTTAATAAAAGAAGTATTTCAGGTATGTTTCGTCATTTCTTGAGTATCATTTAACCAAGAATTATAAACTCTATTCATAGCTGGACAGTACATAGACAGTATCACTGGATTATATTGCCTAAGATGAGCACATTCCATAAGATGTGCCTTTTTTAAACTGCACTAGATTTTTGCTAAAAATCATTTGTATTGTGAATGTACTACTGCCTTGTGAACTCAGAAAATTTACACCTCCAGTCAAATAGCATGTATTGTAGTGTTATTTGAATGTTACTCAAGAAATCCTATTTGCACAGTACTTCTTTGGGTCTAGATATGCAACTTGATTCTGAGTTGAAAACCACTTGGAAACAAAATTGTTTTGGATTTGAAAGTAATGTGACTAATTAGTGTCATTGTAAGTCACTAATAGTATTTTAACTATTATGATTTACCATTAAGGCTCAAGTTCTTTGTCAAGAGGTCCCAAACTGAAACTGGAGCCTCTTCTGTAGCTGTTATATGTTATCAAAAATTTGTTCCCTTCCTCTCTGCAAGCACTGGGGATGAGATGACTTTTTGCCTTAGGATTAAATTCACTCTGCATGAAAAATTATGGCCAGTTAGGTACTACTCAAGATTTAGATTGTTTTACAGTCTTACCTGAGGTATGTAGGTCCAGATCTGTGTGCTAAATCTCCTCACAGCATACTTTCACACATAGAGAGTGAATTTCTTTTCAGGCACAGGATTTATATAAGCAGGCATTGAGTCAAAAGAAAGATTCAATTAGGTATCTGATAAGCCAAATCTATGGTATGACTTCTGCTTGGATCAAAGGAGGGGAGGAAAAAAGCTTTTGTTTAACTACATATTGTCAGAAAAGGAAGACCTGATCTTTGCCTTTGGCCCATTTGAGACTTATCTATTCTAATTTGGGATGGTTTAGCCTTTTCTTGAACCTGACCTGTGATGTTACAGTAACAGTTACGACAGCTCTAGATCATAGTAGAACCATCTTGGACTGGGAGAGCAGCAGAGAGTGAGTCAGAGTAGCTTTGGGCTAGTATAAACACATGGTTTGAAAAAAAAAAGTAACTAATAAGTTAACCTTTAAAAACCTGCAAAATGGTGTGTCTTACTGACTGAAAAAAACAGAACAGACAAATGCTGATTCTAGCTTATAGACCAATATCCTCTCTGCACATATAATTGGTCTGGAGAAAGAAGTGCCCTGCAGAGGAGAGCGGTAGCGTAGTTAACATGAACGGACAAAATCCTAATTTATGTGGGGAGTTAGACTAATATCCAGAGCTTTAAGTTCACAGAAGATTCATTCCCATGATAAGATAACATTATCTTATGAAAACATAACTGAGTACTTTAAAATGTCTATGATTATGTCAGAGGAAATAGGAGGATTTCTTCTAAGTGTGATTCCAGGGAGGAAAATGAGATATTAAAATTACAGCACTTTCCTAGTACTAGAAAAACTAAACATTAAATAGCCATGAGAACACTTCAAGAGAGTTGGGAACAGCTTCCCAATAATTAGTGTAGTGGTGGAAAGCACTCAGTACTTCTAAGTAGTGTGTCATCACCTCATGAAAAACACTGCATGATGTAATTGCTTGTGAAAGCAGACCCTATGAACTTGGCAATTCCCTCAAGCCCCAAGGCCATTTTTACTTTCTTTTAACATTTGATCCTTGCTTTTAAGTGGACGTAATTTGTTAGAGAAGGTGCCGTGTGTCACTCCATCATATTGTGGACGAAGAAGAGGCAAAGGGAGCGGAGTATTAGGTATTGCCTCAGCTTGTGTTAGACAATGTGAAAATGCTCCATATTTTATTCATCAGCCGTGTTTTGTCATGGTGTCTGTAGGAATGGATGAACAAAGTTTGTTATGATTAAACTTAATTTAATGCTGGGTTATGGTAATTCTCCTCTCCCACGTTTGGGGAAACAGAAAACATTTTATTAGCTGTGAATGTTGTTGCTACAAAGAGGAATATTTGCAGATTGTTTCAATTTGAAAAAGCTGATATTTAGCTGTAGAAATGTTCATTCACCTGAGAAACAGGGAACTACTGACATTATTTATCCAATATGTTACAAGTTTTGAAAATCTGTGATCAATACTGTATTCAAATACAGAGTAAACATGAAAAAAAAGTGATAGATTCTGAAGAATCTGGAAATAAGAGAAAAAACCCCCCAGTATCTTGTAAATTAGTCCTTCAACTCTCAAAGTAAAAGAAATGGGTCGCATCTCCAAGGGCCATTTTATTTTGTAAACATCCATATATCACCAGGACTAAGGAAAGGATGGATTGAAATTATCTGTCAGAACAAAGACTGAGTATGAAGTGACCAGTGAGGTGCTGCAGTATAGGAGAGCTCCTTGCTATTCTCCTCTTGTTTCAGTCTTCTGTTTTCTTGCTCTCTTCGATGTTGCAGTGCAAAATTGTTCAGCAGTTTGACTAAGAATGAGAAAGAAACTGCATTGCATTATCACTGGTTTCACATAAACTACAACTTATCCCAGAGGTGTTCTTTTCTAGAAAGCTGATTTTCCCTCATTTTCACAAGATATACTCAAGCTTCAAGTAAAGAATCTGCAGCATTGACAATGAGAAGATACTATAGACTACAATTGTGACTATTTAAAATAGAATGCCCTTTCTGTTATATCATACAAAGCTCTAGCAAGCCTTTTGACTGGTTTATCCAGTACTATCTTACCCAGTTTTGTGACAAAAATAGTTTTTCTTTACTAGTTCATCCAAATTGTAGTGACATTTATCACTTCATTCTGTTCTTCTTTGTGCATTGCAGAGATGAAATAATGAAAGAATTTTGTCTGTCAAATACTCTTCTTCTAGTCTCTGTTCATAAAATTCCCAATAATGCCAGTGAGATTTACACCTTGTGATGGTGGGAAGCAAGAAGATTTATAAATTCATATTTCAGAATTTAGCAGAGTATGACTTAGAGGTTCTCATCTGCTTCCAGCTATGATAACTGAAAGGAGTGAGACTTGAGGGTGAATTTGGTAAAAATTAAATAGATAATTACTGAAATGTTGTTAGAAACATTAATCTCTTAGAAGTTGCATAAAAGTTGAAGCTCTGTCACTGAAGTGCCTGATAAATGTGTCAATAAGCCATCTGTGCTCCCTTCTTAAAGTGAATGGCTCAGTGAGCCCAATTTTGCCTTCTGAATAAAGCAGTCTGGTCTCCCACTGCTGCCACAAAATCACGCCTTTTACTGTGGCACCCTTCTCTGTTGAGTCTGCTAACTCTTACCAGTAGCTGCATCCTCTCCTGCAGTGAGGAGGAGATTATCCCACTCAATCCATCTTAATATTTCCCTTTGATGCCTGGAGCTAAGCATACAACTAGCTTGCTTTTCCCCACCAAGTACAAAGCATTAATGCCAGATAAGCCACCCATCAGACATTTGTTCCATGCTCACTTCCATTTAGTTTCCCGATACCTTGAAAAGATAGATAGCACTCATCTGAAACAGGCTGGTAGGTGGAAAGGTTGACATAGTTGCTGCTGCCTTTTCATCTTTTGGAGTATTATTGTAGTGGATTAGATGATATCAATCATACAGAGTTATGTACAATATATGGTGTTTTCTATTTTACGCTTTCAAGCAGAAAACTCAGAAGGTCGGTTTTATAAGCTCAGTGAACAGTCATATACATGGTACCTCATGAGAGTAGCTGTTAGCAGTTTGGAGTTTTAATTATCTATGACATAATAGCTTGGAAATATCTATTCTGGAAGCTATTGATTTTGTCTAAATTGCACAACTTAGCTTTTAAAATTTACATAGATTTCTAAAGCTGCACTGATTAAATTTTCCATTTGCATGACAAGGTCAGGTACTTCTTCGTAAAATGCATTTTATAATATGCAAGCAGCAAAAAAAACCATCTCTCTCTCTGTAGGGTTGTGCTGTTAGTTTCTTAAAGTCTTTGTGTGTAAAACTGCATCCTTCTTAGAGGCAAATTTTTATATTGTAAGTTGAACTCTATTAGAAGTCCACTACATGCTCATGCTGTCACAATGCTGTTTTGATGTGGGATACATTCATCAAATTCCAGTGACTTTAGATAATGATAATGTGTTTTCTTTCCCCAGTGAACCAACTGGAGAGAAATCATTGTTTTAACATATAGGAGATATTTTACTTGAAGACCTCCTGCCTACTTTGCACAGCTTCTTTCACATTTACTGTCCTTGCATAAATATAAAGCCCACAAAAGATGAAGTGATTTAGGAAAGTGGTTTCTGCTGACTAGACCCTTCCTCTAGGACACTCCAAGCAAAGAGCGGCATGGATCCATGCTAGCTCTGTGCAGGACTGGTGTCAGAGCCTCTGCACTGTTCCCCTGCTCCCAAGCAGAGGTATCAAAATGACCCAATCAGATGCATCTCAATGGGCTCCTTATTCTTATTTCAGCACCAATGTGGCTACAGCTGAGAGTATAGAGGAGGAGGAAGAGGCAGCATCCATGCAGTGGCAGGAGGAGGTCAGAAGCATAGTTGAGGAATTTGGGACAGAAATCCTGAGGCTTAGATAGACTCGGGAAGGATTGGTAGATGTCAGAGGAGGGGTCAGGGACTAGGTAGACCTGGATTCACCTGACAATATTTTGAGCTGAGACTTGGCTATCAAAAGGATGAGACCACCTGAACTAGGAAATCTAGGAGTGTGAAAAGATAAATCATGTGCAGGCTAAGTTTTCCCTTTCAATTTCTCCAGATATAAAATGATGACAGTGATTTTTAGTGATTCATAGGCACACTAAAAAGTGTGTATCAAATGTTTGTGTATCATATTTTTCCTTAGCTTATGGTTTCCGAAAGGAGATTGCTTATGTCCCTATTTTGGGGGTTTTTTTACTGATGTGGAAACAGAACTGAATACTAATATTTTAATTTTTTAAATAAAATTTGCAGCTAGTCTAGAATCTGGAAATCTCAGTTGTCTCATAAAAATGCTTGCGTATGAAACCAGATATGCCATACCACAGTGTTTGGAGGGCCTCTCTCTCCTGCATTGCTTAAAGTATTCATTGAGATTTTCTTTAAATTATGCAGTGGCAAGAGACTGGTAGAGGACTGATAATCATGAGGAGAATCAGCTATGAAAGGATTGCTCTAAAATGCATATTACAGAACATATTTCTGTGCATCTGTGTGTGCCAGAACCTTCACCTGAGAAAAAGCAAATTAATCCATATTTGCACTGAAGAAATTGCTTTCGGACCAAAGTAGTTTGGATTTACCAGGATTCACCCACCTCAGCCAAATTCAGAGAGCTCTGCAAGAGTTCTTCACCTATTCTTCTGTGGTTCTTACGAGGAGAAAGCCTGGGTAATGGATAGACACAGAAAAGAGAAAACAGCGTGTGAGGGGAGCTATAAGAAGCAGCTGCTGTCAGAGCTTCTAAAAACTGCATCCAGCGAGGAGCTCACATGCAGAGTCCAGTCCTCCAGATGTTACTTTTCTGAGACTAATACATGCAGGACCTGCATTACTTTACAAGTTCTTTAGGTAATTTTCAATGTTCAAACACACATTTTTATGCATGCTATGAGCAGACTGGCAGAAAATACATATAATGCAATATTCATGGTAAATTATTGTAGCAGTTCAAGATAGCCCATAGAGCTTTTTCTATTTCAGTTTTAATGATCATATTGCACAGTGAATCTAAAATGCTCAAGAAAGTATGAAAGAAGGAGCAGTGTCAGTGCAGTGGCAAAGGGAGGGCAGAATCATAATCAAGGAAATTTTAACAAAAAATTTTGGATAAACTCAGAAAGGATTGGTAGATGACAGAGGAAGGGACCAGGATAAGGCAGACCTGGATTCACTGAATCATGGGACATTGGTGGTTTTTTTCAGCCTTTTATCTGAACAGATAAAACAGATGATCATAATGCTTTGGGGGCTTGGCTGTTTTTTTTCCTGAATCATTTCTCGCTACTTCTCACTCCTATTTTTAGCAAAGCTCTTAACCAGGAAGATAAAGCTAATCAATCCACAGAATAGATGTGGAGTTGCTCTAAGTAGAATCCAAATGGTAGTATGGATTTGATTAATCTTTTTTTTCTTTGTATATACTTGGTAACTAGCTAATACAATATAATATTAAAAATTAAAGGCATAGCATATAAACAAACATTGATGAAGAGTGCTATCCTATTCAACAAAGTGTGGTCAATCTGCATGGCTTTAGTACTCTCAAAGGTTTCTAAACCAGACAATATGTTGGGAACAGTGTTTCTTTTGAACTCCCCAGTGGTGTTCCCCTGTTCATTTCAGGCCAACTTGAAGATGCTTTAGTGAGCCTCAGTTCCTGCTGTTAGTTAGCTGTGGAGCTGCTTCATTTGCAATGAATTGTGCAGCTAATCACTGTCCTCCTTATCACTGCTTAGGAAAACAGCATGGGATTCTGCAAATGAGAAACAAGGAATATGTGAAAAGAAAAAAACAGCAATGAAAAAAGTCATGTCTAGACACATGCAACTTCAGTGTTCAGGTTTTCATGGAGACCAAAACCATCCCTTTGGATGAACATGTGTGCATGTGTACCATGGAGCAAGAGTTTCAGTTCTGTAGTTAAGCTTGACCTGTGCTCTGTTTGGAGATCAAGGTTTCCATCTCTTGGTTATATGTGAAGAAAATAATGTGCTACTGCATAAAACTGCTGCAAACTTTACTTTCTCTTTGAATAAGTGATGATTTTACAAGGAAGTCTGTTCATTAGATTTGCATTTCTTTTTAAAGTAGATTCTTGAAGAAACTTAACATATTTTGACAGGGTTTTTATTATTCCAATTGATTTCATTAGAAACAATCAGGCACCTTGAATCCTCTAAATAATTTAAATTCAGTGCAGAGTCACTGGCTGCATTGATAAATCCTGGTTTTTTTCCATCTAATTGCTGGTCTATTTTTACTATTATTCCTAACTAAAGATATGTTATGCAATGAAACAGTTAACAATCTTTTTTCACACTTTTATTTTTTTTGAAGATCTAGTCCTCTGTTTTATTCTTTCACCATTGCAATACTTATCCCCTCAGTTAAATACTGCTTGAAATACATTACATATCAACTCAACTGAAGTGCTGAGATGCACAAAAAATCACAACCTGTGAGTCTCCCTTTGAGCCATGAGGTTGTTATGAGATATGGTGAAAGAATTAATGTTTGCAGAGTGCACTGCTAGACTGGCTAAATTACCATGTATTTTGCATTTGATTCACTTGCTAAAAATTTGTATTTATATTTATTCCTAATAGTTCATGTAGAAGGATCTGGAAATGCTTATATTGAGATGATATTTATGGTATTGAATACAGTAGCTATTCTGGAGTGCCATTAAGTATTTGCAAGAAAGCAAAGGAGTAGCTGCTGCAACAGAAATGATTGTGAGGTGGAGGTAAGCAGGCAGACAGTAAATGGTTCAGTCAAGGCAATTTGTAAGTAGTTGAGAAAAAAGGCCACACATGATTGAAGCTTATCTTGGACTAGACTGACAGGACATTGGGGATATAGTTACAGAGTTACAAGACAGAATTAGATTGTATTGAAAATGTGAGACCATTTCAAGTCATCCTGGTCTTGACCATGCAGAGTGTAGGCACAAAGTGGTGATGTAGAAACCTAAGGTAAAAATTGCATGAGAGTCCAATACCATCATAAGGATGCAGTCCTGAACAACTGTTGCCTATTGGTGCGAATTAGATGTATAAGGGGAATACATAGATAGAAATTTCCTAGTATGAAGAGGATTATTAAATGTACTCTGTAGGAGTTCTGTATAATTTTCGTATTTTTGTAGTACCAGTTTATGGTACCAGATGCTCCCTCAAATCATACCATTGACCCTGTTGAAAAGCTTTGCAGAAGTTCATGGATTAAATACTCAACTTTGAAACTTTGATATGAGTTGATTATCATTTCTCTTCTCATACAGAAATTTTCTTACTATTCAGAAAGGTTTTATTGACTTTATTTGTTGGTTAGTAAAGATAAAAACCTGTTACTTTAGAGCAGGTTTCTTTGGTTCTGAAAGATAGTGATGGTTTATAGATATTGATTAAGAAGTTAGGTAGTAATAATAAGTAAAATGGTAATAAGTCTGTTTCAAGTTTTTTGACTATGATATACAAATGTAGTTTAATGCATTAGTTGATATGGTTCAGAACTATTTACATTCTTTATCCAGTGCAAACCAAATAAAACATAAAGGGCATAACCCAGTGTGCTTTGCTCTATGTGATGATTCTTATTGAAATACCTCCCAATGCTCTAGTAATCTAGTAAAAGGAACATGTCTTAATTAGGAATTACAAATATATTGTTTTTTTCTAAAGATGTTCTTTATAAAACAATTTGTGCCTGACTGCAGTCTGCTGAAACATCAGAGATAAAGTCACATACTTTTCTTGTATTATTCTTTAAATGTCAGAAAGGGAAATATACGTATTTTAGTGTGTACCAGTGAGAAGAGACTAACTCTGTCTTTTCTGCAGTGTGGCTTTAAGCAGATGAAGATAGCAGTTAAAGCCTCTCCATCTCTTTTGACTCAACAAATAGAGTTTTCTCAGCCTCTTTTTACAAGAACCGTTATGTAGAATGCTACTTTTTGTGAGAGAAACAGGGAAGTTATTTTGGGTTTTTTTACCTTACCAAATATCACTTGCAAGAGTTTCCTGCCTTTTTCAGAAGTTCTTAGGTAAACCAGATGTGATGCCAGTCAAACATTAGAGCAAGGTCTCGTGGTCACAGTCTCATGCATTTATAGTTTATGCATAAGCATACTTGTGATTTCTGTAGAAATTTAGTTCTTGGTACCTTGTGAAGTTATCTTCATAAAATCCATTACGACAAACTTCACCTACATTCAAACTGGATGTCATTCTAAACCCTGTCACCTTTGAGACAGCCAATAGAATAGATCTTTAATCAAGGATTTATTTTTGTTGTATTTAGTTACCGTGAACAAGAGTATGAAAAAGATACTTTAAATTATGTAAGTCATGAAGCAGAAGCTCTCTTCCCCATACTTAAGACAATAAGAAAGGAAACAGTGGCTGTATTTTTCTTTAAGTGGTGGATTTCCAGTGGAATTCAGGTTAGAAGAACTGGTCATGAGACAGCAACTTTTCATTACTACAAAAATATGTAGGCTCTTGTCATCTCACAAGCATACAGAGAGAATCATTCTGTATTCTAAAACCTTTTTATCTTGAAATTCAAAATAAATCATAGAATGGATTTGATTGAAGGACCTTTAAAGGTTTTGTAGTCCAACTCCCTTACAACGAGAAGGACATCTTCAGTAGGAGCAGGCTGACCATACAACATGACCTTGAATATTCCAGGGATGGGGCATCTACCACCTACCTCTCTGGGCAATCTGTTAGTGTTTCAATGCCCTCACTGTAAAGAACTTCTTCCTTATATCTTATGTAAATCGAGCCTCTTCTAGTCTTAGTTTTTACCCCTGGTCCTATCTCTACAGGCCCTGCTAAAAAGATGTTCCCATCTTTCTCCTAAGCTCACTTTAATTATTGAAAGGCTGCAATATGGTTTCCCTGAAGATTTGTATAAATCAACATACAGAGCAGTGATCAATGGCAGCTCTTAGTCTCTAGCCTCACCAATTTCACTAAGAATACAAGCATCATCTCTGAACCCTTGAGAATCCATGAAATGTAGTATTATGACTGGCGGCATCTTCGTAAGTAGGGTTTGGAAATCTTAATCACATAACAATGTGTTGCCATTGCCTTATTGCCATCTATGCGGGGTTTATTTTGTGATAGAATGTCTTACCCTGTGATTTCAGGAGTAAGCAAAGGACTAACGTCAGTTGGATATGTCATGACAAGGTATCCATCTGTCCATTGTCAGTCTATACAATGATGACTTTCTCCATATATAATGGCTTTCAAAAAATAAAAATCTTTAATTCTTCCTGCCCGTTACCTTGCAGGCAAGTATAGAAATCTTTTTGAATATTTCCTTGACAGAAAGCCATTTTAAGAACAGTACTTTTGTTCTGGTAGCTGTTCTTCAAGGGATGAAGAAATTTTCACTTCACAGATTTGTGCCCTCACAATAACCTCAGAGTGATTCCAGAACTTTAGCAGAATTTTCTGATTTTTTTTACTTAGAGAATAACAGCAAAGTGATTGTTCTAGAATCACTTAGTGTTTTAATATGTCTAGTTCACTTCATAAATATTGATATCTATTTGTTGTTGCAGAAGTTACAGATACTTAATCCAGTACTTTTTACTTGACACCCTTCTATGGATTTTGAAATGACTGTTACTAAAAATGAAAGGCACAAAGGACAAATAAAATTCTAGATGTGCATAGTTTTCACTGATCTATTTATTTAGATTGTTCCATGTCTGGAGGGGTTTGATACATTAACACTCACTTCTCATCTGAAGTCACGAAACAGATATGCACCTTTGGATTAAATTCAATTGCAACAGTCATATTTTCTCTGAAGAGCCAGATAAGCTTTTCTGAAGGGATAGTGGCATTATAACGAGAAGTACCAGCATTTGCTATAGAGCACATTAATACCCACATCCTTGATAGCAACTCAGTAAGTCAAATTGTTGCAACTTTGTTAGCCAGAGATCTGCTCACATGAAAGAAAATACATTCTAGAAGGCAAACACAAGCAATTCAGGAAGAAAATGTAAGCACAATTTACTATATCTTTTTGCCTAACTGAAGGCAACAAAATCCATGTTTGGGGGCTAAAATATAGGATCCAAATGTCAGAGGTGTGGTCTTATATGTAGGTAAATATGAAGGTAAGTATTTGATTCCTATCTTAATATTGTACATTTGAAAATTTCTTCCAACACTTGCAGTCAACTATTCAACCAGTTCTGTATGTGCCAGTGGATATTTTACAGGACTGCCAATTAAGTCATGAAGGTCAGCCAAAATACAGCTCAAGAAGTATCTTCACAATTAATCACGGCAATTTACTTAATTCAGTTCTGCCTTATGCATTTAAGCACTTCGGGAAATTAATAGCTTTGCTGATTAGTGTAATAGAAACTGAAAAATAGGTGTCTATTTTATCTTTGATATATCACTGCTAACACTCCTTATAGTGCTTAACGCCTCTAGATGTTTAAATGTCACAGGAATAAATAGTCTTTTCTGACATGCATGCTACTTTGCTTATGCTGTCTGCAAACGGTTATTGAGAATAAATTATGGAAGTGGGATAAATTTCTATCAGATCATGTAATTGTATTAGGAAAATATGTTTCTTTTAGTATATACTCATACAAAGTCTTGTCGTAGACAATTCTGTACAGACATATTCTTCTGAAAGACAAGATGTTTGCAGGCTTCAAAAAATGCATGTTAACACTGTGAGAAACATGGTTTCTCAGGTGACCCCAGGTGCTTGCTTTTTCAGCGCTGCAAAGCAGAGTGATATCAGGAATGAATTAGATAAACAAGAGGTGTGACTATTACTTCTCAAGCCTCAGCAAAAAGCTGACACACACTTGTATTTAATTACCAGTCAGGTTGCACTTTTCAGGACTGCCATCCCTGTTGGTACATTACTCATTTTGTAGTTCCACCTGTGCTCAATTAGTTTTGACTGTCCTTGAAGATTCCTAATACCAAAGCGTCCAGACTTGCAGGGATAAATCAGCTGTTATAAACATTACCTGTCTGTGCTGAGTAATTCTTGGTTAATAGTAAAAAAGCAGCCAGGGAGCTGAAGAATCACTGTCTTGACTATCAGAAAGGCAGCGTTTGCCGATAAATACTAGCACTGTAACTCAAGTCTAAAGTAATGTCTACTTTCTGTTCTTCAAAGCAATAATTGATAGAAGTTGGTAATTTATTTTCAGAAGAGTTTTAAGAAGATGGGCTTCCAAGTTGAATTTCTCAGTTCATGGGATTTTCTTGTCTAGAGATACATAAAACTTCCTTATATTTTTTGGTGTATTTTACCTGGAAAAAGCAAAGGGTTTTTTTAAAAGTAAGTTTAGGGAACTGTTACCCTGTTCCATAAAGGAGGGGAATGGTTTCATGGGATAAGTTATCATCCACATTACGACAAATTAAATGCTGAATATTATTGAAACAAAACGGTTGATTTTTATACTCACTCAAGCTTTTTGATTTTCTGAGATTTCAGAGACAATGGCTTAGTAGTTCCTTATTGTTAAAAAATTGCATTTTAACAGTAGCTTGAATCTCTCAGTTATTTGCTTTTAAGTATTGGCTGTTGTTCTGCCTTTGTGTCTCTTTTCAATATTCTAGTTTTTGAAGTTTTATTCCCTGTGTAGATTCTGTTCTATAGTTATGTCAGTTCTCACTAAAAATTTTATACGAGTTGAATGGACAACTTTGCAGTTGTAAGTCTGAAACAGATTTCTAATCAGTTTTTCACTAGTGCAAAGACATAAAACTACAGAAAACCATCCCTGTGAATTGTAAGAATGTGTAGGTATAATGAGAAACTAACCTTTTGACGTCGTCTACTGTTAGCTTCCTTTGGAATTTTATACACAGTTTGATAGTCTTGGATATTACTGTACCCTAGTGTGCTTTTGAACAGCCACATCTGAATACAAAGTAAGCAGTGCCCACAAGCTTCTTCTCTACTCCTGATATCCTCAGGAAGGAAAGCAGGGCATGCAGGCCTCATGGGGGTGTCAGCAAACTCCAAACAGGTGAAAGATATGGATCATCACACCACACACCTTGTTTGCTTCCCAAGGGAAAGCAACACATCCAGCTTGTTCTGTTGTTTTCTCGACAGATGGTACAAATACCATTAACTGACAACTGCTGGCCAGTGTCATATTTTGAAACTGGAGATGCCCTTTTCTGTACCACACAGCCTTGGCTCCACTTCTCAGTCAAGCAGGATCCAACTATTAACCTGAACTTAAGAAAACTTGGGAAGCGTAGTAGATACTGCAACGAAGTGAAGCTAAAGGTGGACAGTCTTGGTTCAAAACCTAAGCAGCCATATACTCCCTTATGACTGCAGGATCAAAGTAATGGTCTTGCAAAGTTTGCAAAATTAGCATAGAAACTTACGAAGATCAGATATTGTGGACAATGCAGCATGTTTACATAAAAGTGAGGGCCCTGATTTGCCCAGTCTGAGTTGTGATATCAACATGATAATTAGTGTCTTCCAAGGATATTAGAGGGTGAATAAGATCAAGTATCTCTTTTAAAATTAATATGTATGTGACTCAAGTGTTCCATTTGTAATCTATACTCCTTTTTACATAGCTCTACAATCTATTTTATCACCAATTAAAATATCTTATATTATTTTCATGTTTTAGCCACTCTGAAATAAAGCAGCATGACAGAACCTATGATTTTAGTAATTTTATGTGCTTATCTTCCTTCTTAAAATGTATGCACATGCAATTTAATATCAGTAGAACATACTGTGTCATCTTACTTTCAGTAGAACTTCTGTTTGGAATCATCAGGAAGAGTACTTAAATGTTGGTGACATGATATCACTCAGGGAAACCAGCAAAATGTTAGACCTGCCCATCATATGTGAGCAGGATTAGTTATGTTAGCATTGCTGTTATCAAATGTACTGCGGCATGAATCTTAACAATAAAACAGATAATTTGAATTTCATAAGTATATTTTGGAAAACAACTCTGAAATTGTAATCTCATGTCATGATTGTAAAACTTTTAAACTGCACTAATCTGACAAAAGCCAGGGACTGAGTCTGGGGTTTGGCACAGTTATCACTGTATTCATGCTTTTGCTCTTTTGTTCTTCAAATAAGAAAGGTCTCTCTTGGAAATGTGAATAAGCAATATGTAGTTGTACATATGTGCACATGTCTATTCATTGGATAATATAAATAAGACTGGAAAGATATCAATGTATTATCTCACCAATCCTCACCAGCTTGCCAAAATTCCTGAATTACTTACTATACAACCATTTTCAAAATGATAGTGTTTCTTCAACCAGGCAATTGTTTAGACCTTGGTTCTCCTGTTACAAGGTGTTTTCTGACATCTATTATAAATATTTCTTGCTGTAATTCAAACATTACTGTAAATCAAATTCAGAGAACACTTGCAGAATTTCTGTACTCTTATTTTCTAAAATACTAGGTATTTGATAAGCTTTTTTATATTCGCTCTTTTTTCTCCCTGTAGAGCAAACAGATTCCATTTTCTTTCCGCTATAGTTTGTAGACCATTTGGGGATGATGTTTTCTTCTCTGCAGTCTTTTCAGTTGTTCCACATCTGGTATGCATTGCAATGGTGAGCAGTCAGCCTCGTAACCCAGTTGGGGCTCTACCAGTATTGAGCAGAGTGAAGTAATTTCATTATGAGTGTTACCTGATAATAATTGTACACAATAATTTCTTTTTCATGGCATCACATTGCTGTTGACATATGTTTAGTTTCTGAACTACCTTATGTTCCACATCCTTTTTCAAGGGAATGCTGTTTATGTGGTTTTCCTTTTCCAGAACTTTTAGAATAACAGTCAGCTAAATAGTGAAGGAGGAAATTAGTGGATTGTGTCAGCTCAGTTACACTATGTGTTTTCATTTCTGCATTAATAACATATTGAAGAAACATTTTACTGAAGGGTGTCTGTGTCTTTGGATGTCGTTTAAATATTGGCTGCTGACTTCCTGTCCCTCTTTCTCCACTCTTCTTAATGCTCGGTTTTTGCTTTAAAGAACTTTCTAGCACTGTAGTTCTGACTTTAATACAACTTTTTATTGTTGGAAACTTACCTTAAGGCCTCAGATAGAACTTTAATAAAGAAGACTTGAAATTGACAGAAAAAACCCCAAGATTTTAGACTGATAGAAAAGTTCCTGTTTGTTTGAATTGTTTTCCCTGGCAAGGTTTCTAAACTACTGGCTGATACGGAAACTGAGGTCCTTAAAGGAGAACAAAGCCCTGTCTTTCTCAGGAAAGTGTTTGGATCAGAATATTCCATGCTGATTTACTCAAGGCAAACTCATGCAAACTATAAATAATAATCCATGTACACAGGTCTAAATTAGCATTCTATTTACTACCACTGCAAGTGCCGATAGTTCCTAACCTACAAAAGTTTTGGAACAATAAGTATATATGATGTATGTTGGGAAGCGATAATTTAGCTGGAAAACAGTACAGGCTATCTATTGATTTAATTAAATGAAAAAAAGAGCACATCTTTGAAATAAATCCAGGTATTTTATGCTAGAATGTAGTCAGCTGAGGCAATTACTTTATCTTCTGCAGTTCCCAATTTGGTAACAAGTAAACACATTTCATTTAGAATTTAGGAAGAAAAATAAATCACTTACGATTTGGCAAAATAATATAGATGATATTATATGCAAAAACTATGCAAAACTAGATGCAAAATCAAGCTTTCATGAGTCAGGAACATTAGAATACAGATTGCCCAGCCTTCTGAACAGAGAACTTGATTTCCAAGCTTCATTCCAGCAAATAATATCATGGCACTTTCATCTGTCTGACCTTGGCACTTGTCTGACTTTGCTAATAGTGACACAATGGCTATATCTTAATATTCAGACTTAACAGAGAGTAGCAGGTCTTTCTACTTTCTGACTTGCTGATTTTCTTCCTTGTCATGGAATTTCATAAGTCCACTTATGGTGTCCTGAAATGGAGGCAGTAAGAATACTGATAATATTGCATATCACTCTTTCCTGCAGTGATACCTGTTTACTTTTCCATCCCTGCTGGCACTGTACTTTCCACTTTTAGATGTTATTAAGTCAGCACTCTGTACCACACCATTTTGTGAGACCAAACTGGCTCCTCTGCTATACCTGGCAGATCTTTGCCAGTGTAAAGTTTAGACCAAAACAGTGTTTTTCAACTGAGCAGAGAGTGAGTTGAGAAGTCTTTATCTTCCCCTATTTAGTATGCTGAGTATCTATTCCCAGCAAAGTGATGAGCTCTATGCAACTGAAGTGTGTTAGCTGAAGAAGATGTTGTAGGCTTGCTGAGAAGACTTTAGGGAACTCAGAACTGGAATAAATTCACTAAGAATGGATAAACAAGTACAGAAGGGAAAAGAACTGTCACAGCTTCAGAAAACAAAAGTAAATCTTTAAGATTATTTTGAAGGTGATTAATGATATATTTTTTAACTTGTGGTCTTCTAAAGTGCAAAATGTATTAGGAAATAAGTTTTCAATTATTCTTTTTCCTTGATTGCTCCCTCTTTGAGGATGTGTTTATTTGTGCTCATGAGTCCTCCATGTAGTTGTTCATAGTAGTGCCTACATTGTGTGGCTGAGCAAACATACATGGGCAATCTTAAACTTGCCTTTTGATTTCCTTGGGTGTCTAAAGAAAATTAGCTAGAAATCCCTATTGTACTATCGTTACATTCCATAGTGTTGCTGTCTCCAAAGCACTCGTCACCTGCACAGCAGGTATAAACCACTTCCTAGCAGCATCAAAAACAAGTGGAAGAATTACTAGATACAGAAATGTAATTTACTTATCAGAAAAACTGATGGATCACAGCA
Organism: Edolisoma coerulescens; assembly: GCA_013397115.1. Taxonomy (NCBI): domain Eukaryota; kingdom Metazoa; phylum Chordata; class Aves; order Passeriformes; family Campephagidae; genus Edolisoma; species Edolisoma coerulescens. Next base: position 687,417 of record VWZW01007827.1, on the reverse strand, counting down.
CAGATATACCCACAGTATGGAGCAAGAAATTACTACTTTCAAATGGAGCCATGCCACTCTGGACAGAACTTCTGTCTCCAAGAGTATTCATTTCATTTGTACTCATTGATCTGCAGATTTATTTGATATTAATCTTTCTGTCTGATAGAGTTTCTGCTTGAAAATGTACAGGGAAAATCAGTCTGCTGGCATCCATTCTAGAAGTATTATTCACTGTTACTAGTGTGTCAGAAATGGACTTTCTAATTTGAATACTACCATGAATAAAATTAAGTCCCAAAGAGTTATGAAATTTGAGGTGACATTCTGAATAGAAATTCTATATATATGTATATTTAATTTATTAACTACTATTTACTTATCTGTTTCATGTTTTTACAACTATTATGGTCTCCCCCTACAGTCTTTGGAATGAACTCAGAGCTACCCTGAATGATGTACATATTGCAAAGTTATTTCATAAGATCCCAAGCATCTTCACTAGGACAAAGAGAGCTTTTGAGCCATAAGACTGATTTGTCCACATGCCTCCATTTCACAAAAAGTTGAAATCATGAGTGTCTGTGGTGGAACTCAGATGTATGACAAATGTATCACTTTTGAATTACTAAGTTAAAATGTTTTCAGTATCGTTAATATGGAATTGCTGATATAAAATATAAGACATTTTATAAACAAATACGGTTAGAATTATGTTAGTACATCACTGACAATTTTCAGTTCTCTTAAAGATATTTTCTTCCAGTCAGAGAGGTATTGCAAATGTTCTGAAGTGAAATTTTGATTAATCTCAGTTCTCTTGGCTTTTTACAGGTCATATTTTCTGTTGCCCAAGAATCTCCCTTTTTTTAATCTCTCTTATTTTTCTAGTGGTTTTGGCTCTATGGCAAACACTTTTATCAGTGACCCTTTCCCAAAGACACATTATTGAAGTCCTGTCTTCCTTGAAGACCTTGGGAAATTTTGTCACAGATTTTGATGGAGATTGGCTGTTATCTCTTTAATATTTATTGAAAGGATAAAAATGACATGAAATTCAATATTACTAAATCCTACATAAATGTTAGATTTTACAGTGTAAGGATTATACACTGCTGCATTATTAATCAATTTTAAGAAGAATATGGGTTTCTCATGGCTATTGTTTGACTATTTTACTATCATTATTTCCTGTATCAGCTAATTTAACTGCCTAACAATGTCTGCTTTCAATTATGCCAGGGAAATTTCTGAAGATTTTTTAAACAAAATTTTTTTCTGAAATTTTCATATATGTGAGCAATATTGTTTATGCCAAGCTGCTGTTGTAAATGGGTGGACTAAGATGATTTTGAAAGTATGCTTTCTTTCAAACCTGCAGTTACCAACATCTTGTCACCATACCATCTGTCTAAATATTTTCAGAAACATGATTACAAATAGTTGCTATGTTACCTCTTTTGCTTGGCAAATGGCTGCAAGAAACAATGGCTGAAGTGTACTGTGAGTTTTGCCATTTTTTACAGTGAGGCAAGAATAGTAAGCTTCTCACAGGAAAAACTCACTGAAAGGCTTACTCCTTCCCCAGTCCTTCTCCACAGTATGTGGTGTTTCTTTTGTAAATATCAACTTGAATGACATATATCCTGCCATTTGGAGATCACGCTAGAGTGTGAATAACAATGATGATATACTCGCTATAATAAATGAGCTGCTCGAAACAAGTCCTAGGTTTTACATCATAATATTGAACTTGGTTCAATTTCTTGTCCTCAGAAAGCCTGAAGTAATTGAAATGCTGTTTAGTTTTTAAATTAAGTGGATTGGTGACAAAATCATTAATATTCAAGTATGTCAGCTTTTACCTACCAAACAGATAATCTATGAATTCTAGTTTTGAGAATTTAAAATTTCCAGGCTATACAGATTTAGGGTAGAAGTTTGGTCCTTAAAGCTGATTAAGTCAGATGGCACAATACAACTTTAGAAGGTATAAAATTAGTTGTTCATGGGAACTGGAAGGCCAAGGAACCAAAAAACTCTTAAGACCAAAACTGTTCTTTGGACAAATGACATAACGCCTTTGTATTACTTAATTCATTACAGTGAAAAGTGTGTTCATCTCATAGGATGAAACAGAAAGAACTTTTTTTCCCACCTTTTTGTGAATCTTTTTGGATGGTGCACTTATTTCTGCTTTTCCAAGCTTCCCTGTTGAAGCTGACTATGTGGTTTGAGTGCTTTTGTATTGGCTAGAGAGGAATCTCTTATTCCTCCTGTAAGAAATTTTATTCTTTTCAGGTTTAAATCATGTTTTGAATTCTAATTAATATGAAATAATTTAAGGTGGAAAGCTAGCTCTATGACAAAGAACTATTTGAAAGATGACCTGTGATTTACTTCTAGTAAAAAAATCTTTACCATTACAAATGCCGTGTTCTTGTAGTATGAAGTAAAAGCTACTTACCAAGAATTTCCCACCTACTTGCTGTTAATGTTTTAAGTAAATCTTTCTTCTTAAAATGCATTTCTTTTTGGGTTTGATCAGGTGTTTTTGAAAGTCATTGATCAACAATACAATCAATGACAGCTTCTCTGAGTATTTCTGTGACTACCTTTGAGGGGTTCTTTTCTGTTGTTACATATTGTTAAGTTAGTAAGAGGGGTCTTAATCTACAGAAAGGATAAGTCTTCCATGAGAGAAACACATTTTTCATCCTGCTAAAACTGCATCTGTTTTCTTCTTGATCCCAGAAAAAGTATTCTGTGGAAAAATTGGCTGCAAAAGAAGAGTTAGATAAAATGTTTCATGCAGCTGCTACAGAGAACACACATTGGAGAATAATACTGACTGAAATTAATCCTCTTTCAGTGTTTCCTGTAGTGCAATGTGTAGGTTGAAGCCATTTGGCTATTCTTTATTCAGCATTGCATTAAATTGAGGAATAAATAATTAATGTGTTTTTCTCCTTAGCATGAAACAGGGTGATTACAAAGGGAAAAGGAACTCAAAGATGTAGAAAGATGATTTGGAATGCTAATGAATTTTGCAAAAAGATGTCTCAGGAAAAAGCAGTGTCACAGTAGATACAAATTGCTTGAAGGAAAATGTAAGGTTCTCAGTGAAAAGATCTTAAAAAGCACACAGGCAAAAGTGAGAGAGTGGCACTGTAAAATGCTGTGTTTCTGTTTCTAGAGTTCCTAGAGAGATGGGCAGAGACAATTCAGAGAAAACAGACCATACGACTCAGCTCACTTTCAGAAACTGATAGGACTGGATTGTACTGCTGCAACAGTCAGTGTAGTCAGACAACCACAGTGTAACAGACTAACACAGACTTTTGCTAACTCACAGAACAAGATATTAAAAAAAAATTGTGTGAGAGAAGTTCGTTATTTGATGATGCTCGTATTATCTTAAATTATGCTGCACTACAGCAACTGGTTAAGACAAATAAACATCTTTAGACCACATATATAATGACAGGTATATATCTGCTACATATATATACACACACACCTGTGTACATCTACCTGTATATATCATGATTATCTATAGTGTTTCTTCAGTGAGCCAATTCTGTAGTTAAATGCTATAACAGGCAAAAACTGAATTAGATGTTATGTCTATTGATACAATTGCTCATGCATATTATTTTTGATTTAAATCTTGGTCAAATGATGTACATTGAGGCATTAAGTAATAACTGATTTTTCATTCAAGTTATTATTTTAATTTCAGTACTTCAGTGTAAACAGCGATAAAAAATTTTTAAATTAGTAGGAGCCAATTTAAATATGCTTTCAATAAGAATATTAACCCATGAACAGAAGGGTTCTGAGTGGTGATTATTTTCAGAATAAAACCACATTTTTAATTTCACAGTAGGGTGGTATCAGTGCATTCATTGACTATTACATGGACTATTTTTTCTTTTTAAATTTATGATGAACGTAAGTATGTAATAATGTAATGCAAATGAACAGCACTACTGGAAATGTTTGGCATTGTTCTAATAAACAGTGATTGAATTACAGCAAATACAAGATTTTTAGTTTCAGGTTGTTTGCCTATTCACTGTCTCTTCTTAGCGGCTGATCAACTCTTCATCCTTCCGAGTTTTTAGACTTGCCCAGTAGTCTTCCAACATCTTTGAAGCAGAGCATTTAAAGCTGAACACTGTCAAAGTCATAGGTTGAATCAATATTTTATCAGCTCAGTAGATGTTCCTACGTATAAATACATGTCAGAGAATGTTTTGTTTCCTAGAACATTGAATATTAGTGCAAAACCACAATTTTTTTTCACAAACTATTTTTAGATAAACTAAGCTTAGGATTTTGATGTGGGAAAGAATGAACTGAGCCTTATCCATGAAGCAATTTGTCTCTGACCCAGTTTTCAAAGTAAATTCAATTAATTTTTCATGCAGAAATGACAGAGTTTGTGATTACATAGCTCTATGCATTCGTAGTACCTTTTGACCTTGCCTTTCATTAATGGAGCTATTTTGCTTATACTTACTCTGATATTCAGCAACTATGAAGTTATTCTAAATACTATTTAGAGACTTTCTTGGAAGGAACTTTTGGAGGACATGATAAACCTTCTCACAGCACAGTTACCTCCTCAATCAGAGCAGCTCTGGGACTTGTACACGGGAGTTTTGAGTTCATTGGCAGGGATTCCACAACTCATCTGGGCAGCTGGGGTCAGTGTTTAAGCACACTCCTTTTGGGGAATTTTTACCTTCTCTTTGGAATTTCCCTTTCTGCAACTTGTGCGTGTTGCCTCTACTCCTTTTGCTGTGCACTTTCAAAAAGACACTGACCTTTTTCCATCTATTTTCTCCATAGCCATCTACTTGGTAATTGAAAACTACAATCTGATATCTCTTTACCTCCTGTTCTTCAGACTGAACAGATGCAACAAGCTTCATGAATGCACACTCAAAAAAATATTATATAAATTTTGTATACCTGGTTTTACTGTTGTGGGAAATGGGTACAAGTCCCATTTTTGGGGAACAACCTCCTCCCCCATACTAGCATATACATGCTAGTATATTCTGCAGCTATTTGCATGCAAGTTTCCTTCCGAACAGAATAGTTCAACATGAATTTCTGGTAGAAAAAACTAAGTTCACTAAGAAAAATACCTCTCACAATTGTCCTTTAAAAAGAAAAGTATTTCTAGGTCTTCTTTAATTCTGTTAGCTTCTACCAGAAGCTTCTACTTTGTCTCTGCAGGATTATGAATTATGTTAATAATTCGTCATGGTTTTTGCATTTTGATTCCCTTTGTGACTTAAAGACATGGTGCCTTTCCTTATTTTAGTTCTTTAGCAGTACTGAAGGGTCCCATGGAACTGAGGTTTGTGAGCTAAAGCAATGTCAAACCGTCCTGTGACAACGGCTGGGATTTCAAACACTGAGTTGCTGATAAGCAACTGAATCTGTACCAGGCTGAATCAGGCTGCTTAGCAAATGAAGCTCTGTAGCTGGCACAATTTATGGTTTTGCTATACTAATTTCACTTTAAATTTTATTTCTTCCACACTGAAGCAAACTTCAGTCACTCTTACTTTTTCCTACTAGAAGCTGCTTTAGCAAAACTCAGCCTGGTAAGGAGACCTCATTTCACCTTGCCTCAAAGCCCAGTGCTGCAATTAACAGCAGTTAAAATATAAATAGTACAGAAATAGGTGTATAAAACGTAGGCAATGATATAAAAAAGTGTACATTCATCAGCAGGTGTAGTCAAAGACCTTCCTTATTCAGGGTCCAACTTCTGAGCATGAGAAAATTAACATCAAGAAGGCCACAATCCTTCTTCTGTGCATCTACTTTTAAATTCCTTCTGCTATTTTGCTCATCTGCTATCAATGTTTCTCTAGCCAAAGGCTGCCTGGGAGAATGCTTCCTTTTGTGGGTAGAAAATGGTCACCACTTTCACACACATCTTTCTTTGCCCTTTTTCAGGGTATGTGAGGGCCTACAGGAAGCAAGAAAAAGTGATGGTCTAATCTCTTAACAGTTCTTTCTCCAAACCTATGCGTGACACCAGTGTGAGTAATTGCAGAGACCCTCTGTGGTACCATCAGGCATTGTCCTCACCAATCTGAGTTCCCACAGTCCACATATCTGAAGAGATTTCTCAAAGAATCCTCACAAGCTTAGCTGTGACAGTGACTGTTCAATGGAAGGCTGCAGCCAACACCTGGAGATGGATTCCCAATAGTTTGGATCCCAGCAGGTGGAGTGGGGCTTCAGGGCTTTTCAGCTGGGATCAGCTAAAGGGTTGAGAGAATTTGAAGGAAGCGTTGAGTTAAATTCAATTTCTACCTCATCTCTACATTGTTTCTATACATGGAAAAGGTGGTATGGAGGATTTTTTCCACTTACTTGTGACTTTGAAAAGTCATTCTTCCAGGACAGAATTTCCTCAGAGGTGGGGTTTATATGGGAATATTCAATCAGCATGGTTGCATTATTGCTAGAGCAATATTGGACTGTATGAAATTGTGTTTGACTGTCAGCTACGAGTTTCTAGAGGGTAGGTTATGCTCACCTCTAGCATTAATTGACTATTTTTTTGGCAGACTCAGCAAAGGATGAAATATTTCTTAGGTGTGGAACTTAACACGACATCTCATTCCTATGCAGAGCATTCAAGCATGGAGCTTACAGGAGAAATTTGTGTGATTGGTGTGTTTTCTCTCTTTTATGGATAAACACAGCTTCAGCTCAAACCTGGTGGTTTGTGAAAGCAGTGATTCCCTGAAAATAAGTGGTTAAAGAAGAGGATATTGATAACTATAAGCTTCCTGCTGAGAACTTGGAAGGACCTTTTGGAAAAAAACAGGCATGCCATTAGCTCAGAAAGTCTCTAGAATACTTACTATAAGAAAAAGAACAAAAGGAAGCAAACACTGAAAAGCATAAAGTTAGTCCCCAGCCTGCTAACCACATATAATTAGAGATAAATTTAGCCTTTTTTGTATTTTTCATTTTGCTACTTATTCACATTTCCACAAACTAATAGCATATGTGAAAAATTTTCAGATTAAAGATATTAAAGATTAAAAATTTCAGATTAAATGATATGTGAACTATGTGGTTTAGATAGTCACGCTTCTTTTTTCTTGTCTGTGATATCTGAAAGGTTTGCTAAGTGTATTGTTTCACTAGCTACATTGATTTCTTTTAATCAATCAATTAATTAATAATGCTGATAATAAAAAATGATAGCTAATTTGATAAACTCCTCAGGCTGCAGTCGATATTGTCAGTAAATTATTAAATTTATTTGATTGATTTTTTTAAAAATAATTTTATTAGATTCTTATAGTCTATTTTGAATTACATCACCTGAAGTGAAGTACACATCTCTTGCTCAGACACCATCCTGAGGATTGTTGAGAATCTCTCCCTCAACACAATAGCTATTGAGAATGAATTCTTCACTCCTTAAATCAAACTCATCACCTGGGAGACAGGAGATAACATCACCTTTCTGTGTCAGAGGAAAAATACCACAGTTCTACAAACTCCAGTCTGTACAAGTCTTCTTTGCTCTGCCTCTTACAGTACTGGACATGTGTACTGACTTACTGCTGTTGTTGTGACATTAGGTCTGTCCTGACAAGGCACTTGAAAATTATGTGTGGTGGTACTGTGGGCCAAATGTGTAAGAGATTAGCTACCAACTGCCCAGGTTTGCTAAAAGCAGAATCTGTCTTGAGCCTGACTTCTGGTTCTCCTAAAAAATATTTCTTCCTTATCACATTAAGCTAAAATGTGATGAAATTGACCTAAATATGGGGTTGACAAGCACACCTCAGATAAAAAGTAAGTAGCTATCAAAACTTCCAGATCCGTTTGGAGTTAATGGTTCAGCTGAGTTTTATTTTGTGTGAGAAGAGATTGCTACATTCCTATTCTTTGAACCAAGATACCAAGAGTCATATTTACATCCCCTGCTGCATCAAATTAAGCAGAAACAAAGAAAATGTGCTCTACTTCATCAAACCTTTGTCTGTGCTTTCTCTTCAAAACTTATCACTGTCATGTCCCCTGACAGCACACCTCACACTAGCAGCACTTTGTCAGATTTTTTAATATCATTCAAAGGAAAGCTGGAATTACTTAAAGGGGCCATTTAAAAATTACCAATTTAAAAACTGACGTATTTTCTTAATTTGTAAAATTACTCTTAGTTACAAACAATGTCTATTATTGTTTCATATCCTGTATGTCTCATTTTGTGTTTGCCAGATTCTTTGTGTCTTCCAAATGTTACTGGAGCCCACACAACAACAAAGGAGTGATACACTCTTCAGAGGGAAGATAGGAAAGTAGGCCCTTTTTAGAAAAGTTAGTAGAGGAACATTTTTGTGATGAACTGAGAAAAAAAGAATATAGGCAGGGGTACAAAAGCTGAGGCAAAGAAGTAAAGTGAGATACTGGAAGTGAATTAGGAGGGATTAAGAAACTTCTTGTGAGAGAAAAGAATGAAGACTAGAAGAGGAGTAAGAAGGGTGGAGCTGTAACATTGGTCCCTGTCCTGCAATTTTGGCGTGAATTTTGTGGATGGGTTTTGTCCTTATATGAGCGTTTGAACCTCTCCAACATCCATGTGGAAGCTGGGATCTGGGGATGTGGGGACTTAAGGATAGTCTGAGCCCTTTGCTCTGCAGGGTTCCCATTGAACTTGCCTTCACCATAATTAGGAGAATGGGTAGGCAAAAGAAATAACTCAGCCTCATCTCTATGTACACAGGAAGACAGTCAAACTCTAACGTGGCTCTCACGTCAAACCACTACAGTTTTCATAGTTTTGTTTTTATGTCATGGAAGAGTAAGGATCCCTGATGTCGCTGTACTTTCTCATAACTCTTGTTTGCTGGTGTTTCCAGTGTGAATCCACATGACTATGAATTCTAAATTATTACTTTCTGTGAATATGGCATATTCTTCGAGTATATGCCAGAACATAGCTAAAATATAAAACAAAAATTTTAAGAAGGCAGAATTTCAAGGAAAGGATACTGAAGTGACCTGAATTTATTTTCCCTGTTAGCCAGCTTCATTCTATGTTACCATTTCAGTGGTCCTGGTTTCCTCAGATGAGTCAAGTTGTTCTCAGCTTTGAACAACAAAAGAGTAATCAGATTAGTCAGGTCTAAATATCAGTTGGGAAGAAAAGGTAGATAAATTGTCAATATAATAAAAGATGAAATTAATTGCTGATAAATCCATAATAATGCATATTAGATGCTATTTGTAGGCACTGTTGAATTCTAAATGATGATATACTGAAGAATAGAGATAGGAATGATTGTTTCCAAACCAAGGAAAGCCTCTAGCAGCATGCAACAGCCCTTGCTGAGGCAAAGATAGATATTAAGAATGAAAGGGAAATAATCTTGAAATTAATTAATCAGTAACTGTGTTTAATAGATTGTGCATGCTTTCATTGGAATATTGTATGATATTTTCATAAGTAGACAAAATATAATAGAAGTTTCCTTTTTGTACTTGAACATATACGGAGATCCTCAGAGTGGAGAAGTTACTAATAAATTAAATACATTTTAGGAACTAAAATAGTAAGCATTGTAAAACAGTAATTTGTAGATGGGAAATGAAGTTTTCCTTCATTTTAATGAACTTGAGTAGTAATGAAAATTAAACTTATAGTAGAAAATAAGATTAATTATGAGAAATGCATGATACTGCACACAAAGAAGTGAGGATATGGAAAAGAGCTGTGGCTTGGATTCTTTAATTCAAGCTACTGTCAGTTGGACATCACAGAACACTGTTTTGGCACTAGTATTTTATGTTTTACTTGGTAATTTTGTGAAGGAGCCTGAGACCAAGTTAGTTTCTGACTTCATAGATAAACCTAATGAGGAACAGATGTCCTCAACTGGGCAGGAACACAAACTCTGAGGCAGTCACCGAGAATCCTGACACATGTATGTCAGTTCTGCAACAGCCAGTGGTGAGTCAGGGGTGCAGGCTGTCTAGGAGAGGGTAGAAGGAGAGGCAGATCATCAAAGGGAAAGCAACTAGAACAAGCAGCCACAAATCTTTGTACAAAGTACAGCAAATGTCATCTTCTTCTCATCTGCATGTGAGAAAGAGCCAATTTAGTGGCGTGTGGACATACCTGCTTTGTTATAATGCCTTTGATCTACACAGCATCATCAAGCAGATAAATTCTTTCTGCCATCCTTCACAAGTGCTCAAATTACTCCATAACAGTAAAATACCCATGAATTTTCCCCTTCTGGTCTATTTCTGAGTAGTTCTCAGAGAGAAAACAATTTCTCGTAATGTGCTGTCATTTGCCAAGGAAGGAATTGAAGATTAATTGTTGTACTGTTATTAAGTATGTGTTCCCCACTTTGCCCTTTCCTGTGTCACAGCCCACCTTATGCCTTCCCTCATTTTTCAATCTGTGCTTCTTGCCTGTCACTGAGAGCTGCCCCTCAATCTCTTCTGCTTTTAATCTTTTCCATCCTTCCCTGTGTATGGTGGTCACTTCACCTCAGTTGTACATCTGCAAATCAAAGCAATTTTGTATGCCAACAAAACAAAAGATGTAACTGTTTTCATGCAGGCACGTGGCATTGGGAAAGCCACAGAGAGCTTGTTATCCTCCCTCACTCTACCAGCACAATCCTTAGGACTGCATTTGATCACAGTTGATATAAAGAGATTAAATTCACGCTCAATATCACTCAATGGCCCTTCAAGAGCATCACACACATCAGCTGACTGAACTTTACTGCCCTACCAAAGTAGTCTGTTTTAACTCTTCTGCTATAATAGAGGAACAAAACAGACTTGCTGCCAGTCACAGTACATCAATAGCAGAGTTCAGCTCTGAACCATGATGTTTTGGCAACAGCTGACTAAAACCACCAAGTTATATTCCCTCCTATATGCAAACCTAGACTCCAGGCAGGGCCTCAGCTGAGACCACACTCCCCCAGACTAAGCACAGATCCTGCACTACAGAAAAAACCTTTCCCTCCCTTTCCACATATTCACCACACTTTGCAAACATTAACTAATTAGTTAATCTGAGGTCCCACTTAGAAACGAGATACTTTTTTTAGCATCTGATTTAAAGCTAATTAATTAAGATACGTTTTTGGCTTATTAAGCTCATCATAATAAGGACATTATTTTGATTAGTCTAACACTGCTCTCTCTCTTATTTTTTTACTCTGAATTCATATCATGTTTGATGAAAGAGTAAAAATTGCTTATTGACAATTTCACAGTGAATAAGAACAGCAGGGGTCAAGTTTGCACTTATAAAAGCAATTGTGTTTCCCCATACTCTGTGATATCCAGGGTATTTTTGCTTGGTAATAGCTACAAAGTCCCACTTGTCCTCTCATTTACATCCAACACTGCATCCAGTTCAGTGGAATTTCAAACCTCTCTGGAACATTCTCTCTAAGCAGACAATGTTTCTCTATATTTCTCTCCTCAAAAGCATAGAATTACCTCATAAACAATACTTGAAGGAAATCCACAGCAAAGGTATCAATCCTCAGTTCTGGTGAGGAGAGAACAGAGAGGAAGGACCTGCTTATCTACATTCCCAGAAAGCTTAAATCTTAGATGCTCTGTGAACCAAGCCCACTAAATGCCTATCCTTCTTTTTTTTTTTTTTGTTCACTTAAATTTATTATCCATCAGGTTTTTACATTACTGCACTACTGATATGATAAGGTACTCACTCTGACCTGCCTTAGAATAAAGGTTTAAAAAAGCAAGTAAACAAGGAATGACCTCCAGAAAGCAGCAGAGTGCCTAAAGCAGATTTTTCAATGTATTCTTAAAGAATACTAAGGAAGAAGAAGATTTTTTTTTTCCAGCATATTTCCACTAGTCCGCATATACATATAAATGGACAACTTTCAAGTAAACTTTGACTAAACTTCCAGTCTCAATGAATTAATGAATTTTCTCCTTTTTTTCATTGCCTCATGTAACAATGGGGTGAATTTTTTAAGTCACATGCTGCTTCACATTCCTCTGCTGCTTGTTAGAAGTAAATAATGAGTGCCCAGGAGAATTTATTTTCTTAAATGTAGCTTCACTTTTCAAAATCCCCAATGTACCATTAGAGTACCTTTAATATTAGTCAAGATTCATTTATAGAGCAAGAGTTTGACTATCTCATCTTTTCCCTTCTAAGTTCCTTTCTATTATTTCATCCCTTCTGTGAAGATGGAGAGCAGGAGCTAAGGTTTCCTTCCCTTTGCCACTGTTCCCTAGGAGCAGGCTCCCCTCTTTCTTCACCTTTCTTCATATTTCTTTCTTTCTTTACATCTTATTTATCACCCTTTGAGTGTGCAGTAAACTTTATCTATCACTTATCCAGCAGGATATTCAACATACATACATCTTAGATGTGTAACTTCCGCATGAAAGGAATCTTCAAGCAAGACATGTAAATACAGCTGCTGGAAGAGCTATGTTACCACTAGCAGAACATTCACAAAACAACCATTACATCTTGGACTTCGAGGAAAACTTTCAAAGTATCATTAAAAGACAAGCCTAAGAATTGACTCTCATAACTTTAATCCATGAAAAAATCATACAATGAGATCAAGATTTTAGAATTTCCCTTGTGCCAAACATCACTCCTACCTCATTGCTCCATAGGAGATAATGACTTCTTTTTCTGTATTCTCACAGGAGCTACTGAACTTCTCTCCTCCTCCCTTTCCTAACATATTGTTCTATCTTTCAACTACTAACTCCTACCTCTTTTTTTTTCAGACCGATGAATATAATTAAACCGAGACCAACTTTCACAAGCTATTTGAAGTGTTTTGTTTCTGTTTTCTGTTTTCTTACCTAAAACAAGTCTGTGCAAAAATGCTTGTCTATTTTTTCCATCTGTATCAACGGCTCTAAAAAATACACTTTTCCATTCAAACTATGATCACCACATGCTCTCTACTAATGGAGAGATTTTCACTGATTTTGGTAAAAACGGTTTTTGTCCTCATGTAGTTATGACCACATAAACCAGGACTGTTCAATAGGAGGCCAGCAACATAATTTCATCTGGTCTCTCTTTTTCCATTAATACTTGACATAATTTCTAAAGATTTATTTGCCATCTGGTCAATGAGTAAACTATCAGAATACAACCTGGCATCCAGTTTGTAATAAACTGGGCAGTCCTGCAATACTCTGTGGATCTTAGAGCAAGACCATGACCTAAAAAAAAAAACCAGGAGAGAGGTATATTGTGGGCACAGGTATGAAGCAGCAGCATCCAGTCCTTACTGCTTTCAGTAGTAGAAGAAAGCCTAAATGGAAATTGGGCACCTGGAAAATTCAGCACTTCTTTCACCCATACGCTGTGCATGTATGTTTGAGCATGAATGTAACAGGGACTAACTTGACCGAAAAAGGGTTGAATGAGAGAACGAAGTGTCTGTCTTGAGATCAGCTGTAGCTTTGAGGAGCCACAAGTCTGATAATGGAGAAGGTATCATCATGGTGGATTAGATTATGTCTGTAAAGCACTGAGTCATATGTCCATAGCTCATTCCATAGGGGAACAAATAATAAAAACAGTAAAAAAAAAAATCTATACAGTGAAATCAAAAAAATTCAGAAGAATATCCTTGTCCCTAAATCCAATTTGTGTACTTGCACCTATGCCTACATTGCTTCTGGCTGGTTCCTTCTACTGCAGGCAGCTATTTATCACCTGGCTTATGTGGTATTCCTGTAGCCCTAAAACACAATTACTTTTATGTTCAAAGTGCTTGAAACAATGAGAGGAATGTTCTACATTCCACAAAAATTTTTTTTTCACCTGGCACTGACATTGCTTATGACAGGCCCTGAGGTTCTCTGATTATTGAGGATGGGGTGGTGAAGAATTGTACAGGGTGGAGAGAACCAACACTGTTGCAGCCTTATGCTCACTCTTTTTCAGTGTGATCCCTGATGCGAATCATCCCCAGATGAAGTGAGGGTGCTTTGGAGAAAACTGGTCTGAACCATCCAGGCAAAGCCAGGGGGAGAAGGAACAATGGAACATTACACACAGCCAGGGATCAAGCACGCAGGTTTGATTCTTTTCATTTTATCATTGCACACATCCTTGAGGCTTCACTGCTAAGCAATTTTGCAGACTAACACTTTTAAAAACAAAAGATCACTGCGAGAGAAATCTATTATAGTAAGGCTTTGCAAAAGGAGACAGGAAAAGAGCTGTATTAGAAGGAAAAAAGAAGAATATTTGGAGCACAGGAAGGAGAGCCCTATTCCTTTTGAAAGAGTGTAAATAGAAGGCAGGAGGCAGAGAACTGAAGAGAGACACAAAGGTAAAGAGAGGACAAGGCCAAATAGATTGTATAAGAGAGATGTGCAAATAAGAGCACAGAAGGAAGAAAACCAGGCAAAATTAACCAAGCTGGGAGCAAAGTGGCAGCTAGCTGTAAAAGGTCACAGCAAGGTGTACTCATGGGATTGAATCAGGTTTTAAAGGACGCAGGTGAGTCAAACTGCAAAGAGAGTTGCAGACAGCTGCAGGAAGATGAGAATTTAATTCACAGGAGAACTGGGATAGAGGGAAAGCAGCATGTTTTGGAGCAGTAAAATAGAGGTAGCTCTGGTGTTATTTTTTAAAGGTGATTTAAAAAAGGTATCTTGGGCTTGAAGTGGGCTGAGTGAAAACGTTGGTAGTTAGCTGTAAGTAGCTATTGGCCTCATTTGGTCTCAGTACCAGATATACCTGATATATACTCTGATGGCTTTCTTCCTCTCTTACAAGTTTTACTTTGTCTATGGAATTCAAGCTATAGGTGATGCATGAGCTCAGGCACAGCTGTACGTTGATGCTGATGGTATCCCAGTGCAAGGGCCTACCCTCAGTACGATATGGAGTGCCTGAAACATAAGCTGAGGCCACTGAAAGAGCAAGGGTAGATATGTGTCTTTAACTCTAAGCATCAAATTTTCAAGTAGCAGATGAGTTCAAGTCTGAGTTCTCTGATTCAGCCTGGAGATCTCTGCCACTTGGATAGCTCTGGGGCTCCCCAGAACAAACCCCTAATCACTCCAGTTGACCCTGCAGCATTTGCTAACATCCTTGAAACTAGTCCAAAACATCATTTGACTCTTCAAGCAAATGAAAACAAAACTTCTACTAAAAAGAATCTCCAAGATCAGGATGGATGGATGACTCAGTGTAAACACACCACCCTCAGTAATAATGCTGAAGTCCCAAGTTCATTGTAATCTTAGAGAAACACTGTTCAGCACAGGAAATTAACAGTATAACAGAAGAGGCTTGGATTAGTCATTAACAGGCTAGACAGATATATGACTTGATCACTATCTCCTCAGTCAGAATCAGAAAACATATGGTCACTTCATTCTCTTTATTTCAACATGCCAATCACAATTGGGAAGGATGCCCATCTTCTACCCTCCTTCAAAATTAGAATTGGGAATAAGCATAGACACTGTGCTTTGTTGGGTCATACAGGAGATCACCACCCCAATTCTATTACTACTAGTTCATTTTGAGGACTACTATTAAAAATGTGAAAGGAAGGTGAACTAAGCTATGCACAGGGAGAGGACACACATATGGAAGTATTCCCAGGTATTAATAGGATTCACCCTGCCCTCTCCATCACTGATGCAATGCACACATTCTGTGTTTTGCTCCTGAAATGCATTTGTCATGCTAAATTCATGACAGACCCGTTGCTATCTCACATTACACTCCCAAACAGCCTTCTTTCCAACTCCTGTGTCAAGAGGCTACATTCTTCCTCACATCCTTTTATTACAAAAAGAATTCAGCTATGTGTCCAAAGACAAATCAAAATTGAAGGAAATGGATTATTTTGGCAAGCAAGAGACGCATTTGGCTTGTTGCTGGTTGCATGCAACTGCAGATATTAGCAAGTGGTGCAATCCAGCAGGAGTGGGTACGTAGGGAGAAGCAGTTGGTGCAGACGATGCAATGACCAGTGCTGGAGGTGGGTTCTTGGAGGGCGTTCTTTCAGTTCAGTTTCATCAGAAAATCTCTTGTACATAATACAACTGCTCCGTGATGTGAACCAACACATGATACACAGAGCATGAAGAGGGGATTTACTTCAAAAGCACACTCTTGAGCCAAACTCAAACATGAATGTAAACAGGCCCAATATAAGCTGAGTGACTTTGCAATGCCCGTGAATTTACATGACACAAGAACAAATGTGAAAATGGGATATAGGCAATTGAAGACAGGAAGAAGAGAGCAAGCAGTTGTAATTGAGACAAGGAAGCACAAAAATTCTTAAAGAGCAGCTGTCTGATACATGATAGAAAACTTTGCCAACAGCAACAGTTATTCCTGTACTTACACTGCTGTTATGTTTTTTTTCTTCTGCATCTTGTGAATGTATATTGTAAGCACAGAGGATGATCTCTGAATCTATAATGTACATTGAGACACTGCCTAGAATAAAATAATTCAGGCAGTGCCGGGATAAAAATTCTATCTGGAAAGATGCCAAAGAGGTAATGGACTACATTCTCTTTTCAAATCACTTTTGCAGGACTGTGAATCCCTTGGCTGTGATGGAGTTTCTCCCGGCTTTCATTGTTTTATGAGACAGAATATCCAAAATTGTCTTCACGTTAATGTCAACCAAATCAATATCTACCTTCTATCAGTGCTTTTTTAGTTACGAGACATTCTAAAGATCTTACTCTGTTTACAGTATAAACAAATGACACATGGAAGTTAACTTTAATTTTTAAAATAATTTGAATGTGTTTTTGACTTTTAAAATAAACTTTCCAGATTTAATAATGCACAGATTTTGGGCACAAGTAAATTCTTCCACATACTTAGAATCTGAGAATACAACTCATGAAAGGTTCTATATAGGCCAGAAGTAATGGAAGTTAGCTAAAATATTATTTACAATTTTATGACTGAAATCAGAAGCGAAGCATTCACCGTTTTGTTTAACTTTTCTATTGTTTAAGAATTTATTTAACTCCCTTTACCATTTCATTTTGCATGTGTCAAAACACTGAATACTTAGAATTCTATGTGTAGATGACAGTAACAGCTAAATTCAAAATGCTTTTTTTGATATATTCGCTTTCTGAGATGATAATCTTTCTTTTATATTTACATTACATACAGAGGGCACCCCAGTCAATCATTGTGAAAATATATGGACTTCTATACAAATTTTATGGCCAGAAGAAACAGTTGCACTGTTTTTATGACCAGAAGAAACAGTTGCACAACTACCTTTTGGCAAGCTAGTTAATACAAAGGATATTACTTCATCATTGCCTTGTTAAATACCAAAGCACAATCTTGTGTGCTTCTGAGTAATACCTAGTGGGAACATTAAGAGACAACTTTCCAGAGCTGTCGTGAAATCTCTTTTATGTAACTGTAATATAATTTTGCAATTTTAATTTATTTTTGCTTTGAGGAGTAAGGATCCATGTGACTGTACTCCACCTGAAATCTTCAAAGCCTGCTTTTATGTAAAACAGCACACAAGAGAGGAAAAACTGTTCTTTCTGAGTGTGTATTACATTTGGTCATCTTATTTCTCATCTTCATTAATCTAAGGTCAGAGTTTTTACCAAATACATTTTTTGCTTTTTGATAATTAAAAATCATAGTAACTAGTGTAAACAATATTAAATTAAAATTTCATTTCATTTTATAGATAAGTCAATTTTTTATAATACCTGTCATTTCAATAACATCGATGATTTTCAGATTTTTTCTGAAAAAGATTTTTTTCTGGCTTGCTTTGGCAAGTCAAAAAGTCTTTATTTGAGATCAATATTATGCCACAAGACTTCTGATAGGACTGTGTTGAATTGGCAGGAAACTGTAACAGTGTGCCGTAAGTTTTATTAATCTTCATTATCTTCTTAAGAGTTTTCTAATATCAAAAGGCCCATTCTAGATGAATGAAATGAAAAGTTAGCTAATGTTTGTCGGAGGTAAGTAATCATTTTGCAAACTCTATTCAGCCTTTTCTTCCAGAGCAAAACTGCAATGCTGTCATTTGCAATGCTCAGATTGTCTTTTCTAAGCCCTGAACAGCTGATGGTTATCAGTACATCCAGGGTACTAGTAACAGTACTACTGAATGGATAGTTATTTAATACCCAAGACAATTTTCACAGAGAGGTCAAAATCATCTTCACCAAAGTATTTTTCCTACTAGAGACATTAGAGTCTCTTAGAGACAGCAGTAAAATGAACTGATAAGATCACTGAATCTTCCACATGTTTAAGGTAACCTGATTATCTCCAAGTTAAAACTTAGCATTTTGTTGGTATTGGCTTCTGAGCTGTTAGTTCATTTCTTTCCCTTTATCTCCCTCAGTACTCAGCTCTGAGAATTAAACTTGTATTAGACATTCTCCATTCATAGGCAGTAAGTTCCTTCTAGTTAAGTCAGAATTCTTACTTTTCTTCTTTCCTTTATCTCACCTATATGTAATCAAATACTCTAGATCCCCTGGCAGTAGCCTTCCCAGTTTTCCAGCAGACAGTTTGCAATCCAACCAAAGCAGCATTTTGCTTTACAAAGCGAAGGATAATTAGTGCACTTTAAGTCCAAAAGGCGAGTTAGACGCAGAGTGGCCACATGGTGCTCTGTGACTGAGTGTAGGGCGTGTATTGGAGCACTGCGAGGCAATGGCACTCATGAACTGTAGTAGCAGAAATGTAATAAACCCAAAAATAGTTCACCCCGACTATACCAAGTGCACATTTGAATGATAAAAACCTCAAATGCTCAATGATTTGTTTTGTTCTTTATGTTAACCATTTTGACAGGTTAGGGTGACTTAAGATGGCAATAAACCAATGCTTATTGTTTTCTGAAACTTGGGATCTACTTTTAATTCTTAAATGAAACAACTTTACAAATCTTTTCCCTGCAAAAGAAAAATATCACTTTCAATAGATTACATAGATCCATGTTTTCTGAGAGGTTTAGACTTGCTTGTAATTGCCTAGAATTATACTAGTAATATTGATATATTGACTTACCTATAAGATTGAATGAAATTTTATTCCAACATTATTTATAATAGTTACTATGTTTTTTCATCATCAAATATGTACTACCTGTATGAATTAAAGATCACATATAGCAAAAAATTCACCTATTTTTGACTAGATGCTCTGGTTTCTTCTAGTTCCATCCTTCTACTATTGCAAGGCAGGAGTCTCTTCTGCTTTTAGAGATAAAAGCTGCATACATAGTATCATCTGACACTCTCTTTAGTTCTACTAGAAGTTTTTTCATCAGTGATGTTTTTTTTGCACCATCTGAGAAAAATTCTGCTCTCTTTGTAGTTCACTGATGATGTAAAATTTCATTAATGTGGATGAATTATTAAAGTAAATTTAGGTGTGCTGAGCTTTTTACTTATTTCACATACATTTATAACCAGATATTACAGATACAGGGATCTACATTATATATGTTCATGTTTGTGCAGTATTTCATTTTAAAAAACCCAAATCCATCCAGACTAAGCATTTTATCACATATCTGGTGACACTGTTCCCAACAGTGCTATCTCTATTCACAGAAGATCATGAATTTGTGCAGTCATTGTGTTCCCCATCATTCTGTAGTGAAATAAATCCCTCTCTTGCATTGCCCATCTTCTCTAAAAGTATGGAAAGATCCACTGGGGAGTCAGAGAACTGCTTAAAGTATGACTCACACATAAAGATGGGCCAGTCTTTGGTCTGACTTTGGAGGAGAGTTAGAGAAGTGAAAGAGGTGGGAATTTCACTTACTTGCATTTGCAGACTTCTGCTTTCAAAAAAATAGGAAATGCTGATGTGACACAGGCTATCACTGTTTCAAGTTATGCCAAGAATTTTCAAATGAAATTAATCTGGGGATTTACATTTATAGTAAGAATAAAAGTTAAAACCCTGAAACACAAAAGTAATGTACTCTATCTTATAATTCACGAAATATGATTGGTTTATACGTGCTCACATATCAGTATTTACGTATTTATATATGTAATTGTGGAAATACAGCTTAGTAACTATTGAAAGGATATAATAAAGTCTTAATTTCTTAAAATCAAAATTGTTCTACTAGGGCTTGTGAAGCAAGGGAAAATCAAAGACTGCTCAGATTAATTTTTCCCCCCGGTAGAGTTTCAATCCTGCAGATATGGTTTTGGTTAGCTGTGGGCTTGTTTCTGGGCAATGATATTATGCTTTGACAGGCCTCTTTAAAGACTGGACAGCACAAGTTAAATCCTTGGTGGAAAGTATCTAAAATTGATGTTGGTTTTTCTGAAAATATACCCATTAAATAATTATCCTTTATTTTTGCTGAGTGCAAAGAGTGCAAGTCTAGGAAACTGGAAGTCTCAAACACATTTTCGTGTCTTCAAGTTGTATTATTGGGAATTAATCATTGATTTATAGTGAAATACCACAGCTGTGAGCTCGGCATTTTTCCACTTTTTTCTTTAGCTTTTTCTTGGTCCGTCCCTTTATCTCCCATACACAGAATTATATTCTGCTCTGAAGACAGTGAAGAAATTCCTGAAGTGTTGCTTTTCCTACCCATATTTTCTAAGTTCTGTGGAAAATTCATGGGGTAAATATTCTGAACTCTCTCTCAGCCTTCTGATTCAGCATCAGAGCCTTTGCATGGCTTCACGAATGTTTCTCCTCTCTCTTCTGCATTTCAATGGGTCCTCATTCAACATATTAATTTCTACATAACACATATTAATTTCTACACAATACATATTAATTTCTACACAATATATCTTGAATGTGAACCCTAAACCATGAATTCTGAAGGAGCTAACTATTACTTATTTTGACTATTGAAAATAAGTAATTTTGTGCTTAGTGTTGTCCAGTCTTTGAATGTACTTATGCTTTAATCTACTGGGCTAATGATGTTTTCAAAAATATTTCTCAAAAAAATAGTTACGCATTATATAATGATGTCATATTTTGATTGAAAATATCAAATCCTCACAATCCCTCAGTGTCTCTGGTGCCTGGTGACCTTTGTATCTCAATTAGCACTGCACTTCAAAACCTACCACTGTGTTTCAATTTACTTAATATGTGTTTATGTCTTACTTTACATAGTTTATGTCTTACTTTTTCTATGAGACCAGGAAATTAAGATGCCACTTTTTTGTCCCTTTTGCCCTCTAAAGCTTAAACTGTAACACTAACAAGCTCTAGTTCTGCCTGAGGTAATTATTGGAGCCCTGAATAACCAACTAAAACACATTCTCTATGAATATTGGTAAATATAAAGCAGAGTGAGGTATTACACTATCAAATAGTTCATGTCTTCTCAGTGATTTATTTAGGAGATTTTTATTTCCATAAAAAATGGAAATAAAAGAGAAAAGATATGCTTTCACATCTGTGCACAAGTTTTTCACATTTTACATGGCCCGAAACAATAAATTTTTCATTGTTCTCCTTAAATACACAGAGAAACATCTTGTCTGAGTAAAATGATTATGGGTGATACAAAATAAACATTAAAGCAACTAAGATCATATATACATGAACTATGGAGAGCATCATTGCTCAGTGTTGTGACATTTTAATGAATTACTTAAGATAATTGATGCAATTAAAACATTTCAGCCTGAGCTTTTCTGCATGGGTGATCTTCAGTTTAAAAATACCTAATGTAATTGGGTCATTTTTGATGAATGGCAAGTGTTAGATTCTGACAGAACGTTGAGGTTAATCAGAAGACCAAGTTTTCCTCAAAAGAGAAACAGAAGTCTTGATAATTTTTTAAAACAGAAAGATTCTAGGCATATTTTTCTACAGATCCTAGAATCGTAAAATCAGATCTAGTTCCAAACCCCCTGCCATGGGCAGTGACACCTTCCACTAGTCCAGGCTGCTCAGATGCTGCAAAGGAATCATAGTTTAGATTATACCATGTTTCTATGTTTGGGAAACTGGGTGCAGATGAAATGCCGCTTTTCAGGCTCCTGTGAGTTATGCTCAACTATTCACATAATCAGGTCCTTTGTTGCAATGAATTAGGCTCAAAATCCTGTCTAAATTTTTGCTTTTTTGAGGATGTAAATACAGCCTGATTTACATAAAATCCTACAACATGTAATGATGTGGATATGAATGACGGAGATTAGTTTTATTTAAACTCCGAGGCTCTGCGGTTTGACATTTTTTTAAAATGTACCTCTCATGTTTTAATTGACAGTGTTGAACAAGAAAATTGTTAATTGAAATCTTCTGTAAATTCCCATTGGTGCCAGAAAAGATGCTGTAGTCCAGTGGATTACATTGCTATATTGTATTTAAAAACCAAAACATTAACATTCTGGTAAGCTTATTCTTTTCTTCACCATTCTAATAGTTATTTTTCACTGTGCAATTATGGTTTAATTACTTTCTAACACTTTAATCTATCAGTGCTTTGTAATGGTTTGAATTTAGAGAAGAGGAGGTACAGCTGTTAATACATTCATGGCCAGTTTCAGGGAGGTCATTACATTACAGGAATAGTCTCTAATAATTTCTCAGAATAAGTTCTCCTGGGCATGTACGAACTGCAACTGCATTTTTAAATCCCTTGCTACCCTTCTCAAGGAACTTGCGAGCAGCATTGCATTAGATTTTGCAAAAAATATTCTCATCCCTCAAATACTATAATTACGGAATATTTGGGAATTTTTACTCTAAAATTGTAGTTCTTCAATATAGATCAACAAGCATTTAATGAGGAATAAGACTTTGAAAAACTAAACCACATCTGTAAGCTCTGAATAGCTTCTATCAGGTTTGCTACCAAAATCGCCTTTGTTTCTACAAGAACAATGGGACAAATTTAGCCAGAGTATAGTCTAAAATTCACGAACTTCAGAATTCAGACATTTTACAGTAGGGCTGAATGTTGGTCAAAGTGGTATTTTCAGTACCTCTTCTAAGATGTTAGTTTTAAAAATGCATGCAAAGGGAAAGTTGGGCTGAAGCTGTGCGAGCCCTACAGGAATTTAAGCAGGACGAAATGGCAGGTTAGCAAGGTTCACAAGCCACATCCTGACTTCAGAAGTAAGCAGAACAGACTTCATTATGACACCTGAAGTTATGAAATTTGGAAAATACAATGAACTTTTTTTCAGCATTAAAAATCAAAATAAAAACCTTAAAACTGAGAAAGAACTTAGCTTTCTTGTCAGACATATTATTTTGTTTCATATTTAGGTTTATTTTGTCTGTATTCAGAATTTTTCCTATCTTCATGATTTATGTTTTAGCAAATTGTGCCAATATTAGGTATTAGAATACACTGATAGAGTAAAGACTGTATAAAACAAAACAGTTTCATGCTTACAGTCAGCAAAAATCAAAGTCATTGCTTTTGACATCTTCCTGTGCTCACTGATATTGCAAAGCTCAAGGAAAAGTAGGTGACTAAAAAAATCAACAAACTCTCAAAGTACCAGCCTCCACACTGCAGTATGCACTTTTCATTATGAATGTTTTATACAGGAGATGTTCAGCAGCGTGGCTGCTTCATTAGCTCTGGGTTGTGCAATACCCAAGTATAAAGTTGGCCTCATTTTCATAGGTGCTTACAGCTCATTATCAAGTCTGTGTAATCCCAAATTTGCTGTACTGCTCTGTAAATCAGGCCAGCGTCTTTCAGTAGGGATAGTAATTAAAAAGAAGACTGGTGATACGATGTCTAACTTGTGTGATAAATAAGCCTGAATGTACGTATGACTTATTTATCACACACAGTAGGGTATGTTCACGTTGCTGAATGGTTCTAACAACTATTGACAACTCTAGTAAAGGAAAATTGAACTCTATAGAAAAGTTAAGAATAAAATATGTACATGTATGTACACAAATATACACATATCCTCTATCCCCAGTGCAGACTCTGCCTGTTAATCCATCATCCCAGCATATTATCTTCTATCTCTTCAACCATTTTCCTCCAAGGTCAGTGTTTCCCCTCCGTAGTCCATAATGATTGATAATTCCCTTTATTTCTACCGTACATCTCTGCTCTCCTTCCCCAAATTAAGACCTGGACCTCAAGTCCTTCAGCTACTTAAGGCACATGGTATCTCTACAGCCCTGTGGCATGTACATCACACTTACCCTCTTTCGATGTCTTGAACCAGCAAGGCATTTTTTGAGCTGCTTATATTCCCGCAGAAGCAACCCTGCTAGCTCTTTAAAAGATGTGGCCCAAAGCAACAGCTGCAATTTATCACTACCTTCACAAACAGTTTTAAAACTTCCAGTCCTTAAAATGACTCCAATTCTCCCATTCTCCTGGAAGAACATTTCTTATTCAGTGAAAGAAGCAAACAGTTTGACTTACCCGGGTCAATGAGATGTGGGTTATTACTGGGTGGGAGCTTGGTGTGCAGAGTAGCTTCAGTTTTGCAGCCCTTCCTGCTCCTCTCTGGAAGTGCTTGGCTGCCACTGCTCCGTGGGGTTTTCATTGCCAGTACAACTAGAAGGTACAACCCCAAAAGCTACCGTGATACACACATGGATTGTGCTCCCCCTGCTTGGAGAGCTCTGGTATGATGGCAGTGGAATAGCAGCAGTGTAAGTCACACTTCCATTTTCCCCTTTCACAGACACAATGAGTGTGTCTTGCTCGTAAGTGTGCTGCCAGCTGCTGCAGGAAACATGTTTCCTTCAGACAGATGAAGAGTTTGTTTGTAATTGCCATTATTTTAATTGTGTGTCATTCGCTTATGTAAAATCCTAATCAGGCAAAAGCTCACATTATTTTAGAAACATTGACAATTTAAGAGTCATATGTACATATTTTGAGTACAGTCTTTAAGAGGCAGTTCTATTAACAAGAAAATATTCTAGTGATTTGTAGAGCATTATGAACAGTTAAAAAAAGAAAATAAAATTAAAAATCAGTGAAGAGTTTGTTGATAATTATTGCCAAACAGGAGCCACCATAAGTTGTATAGATAAACAGCGACCTCTTATTTGTAAAAATTCTTTGAAAATGTTAGACGTATATTATTATAAGTGTATAAAAAAAATACATAGTTTGCATTTATTCAAACTTTGATTTCATTTTTTTTAGTTTGCTGCTGTCCCAGCTATGCACTGGAAGGAGATTCAAGCCAAAATTTAAAGATTTTGAGCCGAGACAGAACTCTACAGAAGGAAAGGATGACACATTCTCTCCTAATGCCCAGGTCAGACACCTCTCTGCTTCTGTTCCTATTTTGTTCACCACCACCAGTGTCTGGGTGACCATCCAATTTCATAAATTATTGTGAAGAACTCTCTGGCAGCCATCTCAGCCAAATGTCTCCAAGGATTTCCCTTGTTTCCAGGCAAAGCAATGTACAACTGTAATGGTTACACACCTTTTATGAACTTGAATTTTCCTGTTGCATCCAAAAACTTGTCCAGAATCCCAGAGCCAGCTGTTTAGAAGGAACTAATGGTCCTGCTGAGGGCTGGGATCATAGGGGACTCACAAGAGGAGGTGGCTCTGCCCACATGACATTACAAGTTAAAGACTTTTACTACATGAATCTGGATGTTTGTCTGATGTGGATGTGGAGTGGGAGCTACAGGCTGGGAAGGAGAAGGTGGGGAGAGTTTTGGGGTCAAATGTATCTGCTAAATTCTTTTTGGCTGCCTGGAAACTAAACATGAACTGGGAGGTAACAAAATAATACACTTTTCAATACTTGATAAAAAAGTTTAATTATTGGATATCCTGGAGCTATGCATGAAGTTGCTACCTAAATTTAATAATCTAAATTAGGAGGTTAGTGTGGAATTCATCTCACCAACTTCTGGCATTTACAACATAAGCTGAAGGCATGTGCACTTAAGAAAGTAATTTGAGGCTTCTTTTTAAGGTCAGCGGGGGAAGCAGAAAGTGATTCATTAGGCGTATTCCAGACATGTAGTTTAAAGAAGATTTATTTCCTATTTTTCCCACTGACCTTGAAAAGAAGCTTCAAGTGACCAGCACAGCTCTTCATACCTGCATTTGGTCAGACAAATCTCATTTTTAGGTTCCCTACATAGTCAACCTTCAGCAAGCAAAGCAGAGGAGAAGCCACCTTTAGGCACTCTGAACTGTCTTCTTGCTCACTACTGGCCACAAAAGAAAACCGAAGACAACTAGATTTAGCATTTCAGCTACATATTTACAAATTTCACATCAATAATTCCTCTGCCTTCATTTTCACTGTATATTTTTGCCATTGGTGACAATCTGAGAAGTCAGAATGTATTGCATATCAATTAAGTTGGTTGAACATATACATGCTGTTTACATTACTTACAGCTGGAAAGGATTGGATTCAAAAAGGTATAAAGAAACTATACAAATTGGCAGTGTGACAAGCAGAATTCAAGAAACAGGAACCCTGGAGAGTTTAAACATTAACACAATAAAACATAGAAATAACTACAAGCATTAACAACTTTGAAAAGAGCAGAATGTACAGAATGGCACAAACTCCCTGTGTAACCGATGACATCTTTCTGTTTTTGAGGTCAGCTGAGGCTGAGCACAGCCTTTTTAGTAAGAAAAACACAGGTTTGGGCGTTTTTGTTAAGGATGTAAGGATTTAGGTAGGAAGGTACTCATTAGAATGTAATTTTGATATTTTAAGGACAGGTAAACTTTAAATACAAAATTATTAAGATGAGAGAAGTGGTAAATGCCTGGCTTCTCTTCATGCAAAAAGGAATTTTATAAGGAGTGGAAAAGTGAAATCTAAGACCATGGTGAATACAGTAGAAAATGTCTATAATCTGCTCTGCTTATATATGTGAATAGGTGCCCACGGAAAAGACACCAATTTCCGTGAATTTAGAGGTGCTCTGAGAAGGCCAAAGTCATCCTCCTGAACTTGAACTTGTCAAAGGAGATAAAAGCTCTCCAATCCATAATGAGATTGAAACTTTGATTGATGCCTGTCCTTTGGGAGCAGCTCACAGGAATTGTGATTTTACAATGCTGTAGAATAATCTTTGTTGCTGTCAGACACAGAGAAGATAAAACAGGGGTATGCTCATATTTAGTGTCTTCCCTTGATGCTTTGACTTGTCTTTGTGTACTACAGGCTGTAGAGTCTTCTAGACTAAACGACTTGCATAAATTAGACAGAATATAAGGAAGGACAGGGTTTTCTCCTTGCAAAAAGGCCTTTGAACTGAATCAGGCTAAATCTCGGTCAGTGCCTGAAAAGAATCTGTCAGCACTCCATATACTTCTAATAGTTATCAGCAGTAAGTGTAAAAGCTTGACCTACAAAACCACGGCCCAGCTTCCAGCTGTGACCACAGGGAAAGCACTTAGAGGTTGAAGCATTTTTTTTTTGATAGACCCATTTTGATCACGTCCTCCAGATGGAGAATGTAATATGTGTGCTGCCTTTTCCTGAGGCTTGATCTAAAGTATTTTTTTAAGGATACTTACACCTCAGCAGGTGGCTTTTGTGAATTGCATCATCTGAACATTTCACCTGTCCTTCAGCATTTTCAAGTGAGAAGACAGCTTAAACAGATACCATTTAATAAATTAATTTCCATTTATCTCTGCTGTTTTCTACGTATATTCTAAAACACGGGATTCAACAAGCTTATCAGACACTTTCTTTTATAACCACTAAACCATGTTTACTGCAATTCTTATTTGTATAGAGATTTTTAGCATATACCTATTTTAAAACATTAATTAAAATCATCCAATATAATTATCTAATTTATTTTGTTTTCTTTTTAGGGGCAAGTATATAACAAAAAATCAGTGTCTTTAGAGCAAAAGTTGATTTCATCTTTTACTTATTCATAAATATCCTGTTATAGATGTTAGATTTTTATGCTATATATATTAATAATATTAATAGAATTCAAAGTCAGAGAAATATTTTAAATGTCTGTTTGACCTCTTAGATAATATTAATATTGAATTGCTGAAAGTCATTGCTACATCTGACTTGTAAAATCCTCATTTGAGTGAATCTTTTAGAAGGACATCAATCCTAACTGAAGGTGATGAAGAATTCGTCATGTTCCATGATATTCGCCCTCACTGTCTCACTACTAAATATGGCACTATTTTTCCAGTTTGAACTCTGCTAACTTCTGATTTCAGTTGTTGATTCAAATTCTGATTATCTGTAAAATCCCTTAATCCTTTTCTTGACATCATGATCTTGACACTTCTTAGGTGACAGAGCAGTTGCGGGAAGGAAAGGGCCACTGAAATCTATTTGCATCTAACAGGTGATTTGATCCTAAGCATCCCTCTTTTGACTCTTGGTCTCAGTCTAAAACGAAGCCTCTTCCTTCCCTTCACTTAGAAATAGCAATAACAATGTTCATAGCTCACTTTTTTGGCAAACCCAACTTTCTGTTTCCTCCAGGTATTTGTGCAGTTTTTTGAGGGCATGGAAAATAATTTATCCTGTTGCCATTCAATTGTTCTTCTCATGGGACTAGACACAATATAGATTGAAATTCATTCTCTGCCATAAAAATATTATTTAATGGAATAAGAGTAACAAAAATAGAGACAACTTCTCATGTGGGCATACAACTGTTCAAAATCAGATCCTAAAGTACACACTACAAAATAGTAATTTTTTTTATATCTAAATTCCATTTGAAAATAGTATCAGTTTTCCATTTATGCTCACATACTCAGTGTGTGGGTGATGAAATTTTATTTCAGTATTTTTAAGTATTTTAAGCCAGTCTGTTAAAAAAACCCCAACCACACAAAATCAAATCAAAACAAAACCCAAAAGGATAGCAATTATGTTCTACTATTAAAAAAGATGTCAGTTACACCATATGAACATTTCATCATTTGCTAGAGGCCATATGATAGTAGCAACTTTCTACTTACTATAGTAACACAAAGAGCTGATAATTTGCTGATGCGTGTTTGTCCAACTCCTAAATTCTTCGGGGAAAAAAAGATGAATTTAGAAAGAAACATTCTGTCTCACCTAAATTCCACTATTGTTGTATACCTATGTTTTTTTTCTCTTCTTTCTCATTTAGAAAATCTCATATACCATTTACATACACATACACACACATACAGATTTCACATATTCTTATTTTTTTTAACTAAAAGATAAATTCAAAGAAATAATGATCAATGCAAATGGTACACCAATATGTGATTTTCAGAACTGCCTTCCACTGTGTAACAAGAGCAAATTCATACATATGTTATCTTTTATAACTTCCTTCTAGTTTTCTCTTGATAACTTTGGTAAAAGCAAAATGCAGCAGTGCTGCTATAGGATGGAAATAGAGAAAGAAAAGAAATTGTAGACAACAAGCTGAAAAACAACCTCAAGACCTCAAGTGGGGAAGTGGTCTCAGGAGACAGTGTATCAGATACTACCCTGATTCTGTACCTGAACATAACCAAAAAACAGTTAGGCAATATGCATAACATATTTTGAGCATGTCCTTAACATAGTAATAAGAGAATCTTAATTCGCAGTTTTCTCCTTGCTGTCTCTGTTTTTCAAAACTGCCTTCAAATTTATGTCTGCTTCTACACTCTCTGCAGCACCCTTTTACACTTCAATTCTCCTTGTTCTCTCTAAGAGCAATGAGAAGAAGAGAGGGTGCTCTTTTAATTACTTATTTTGGAAAGAGCTGCAGAAACAAACTTCTTGTTTTTGGCCTTCCAGCCATGCTCAAATTTGCAGCTTCAATACTGAATAGATCTCTTTTGAGGATTAGATACTCCTGCTGAGGTGACTTCTCAGATTAAAATGTCTTCTCTTTCCCTGACAACTTTGGTCTTTGAAATAAATGGTAATATTTGGGTTTGCTCCAGTTGACATTCCATTTGTGTTATCACATCCCAGATTAACACATATTCAGAAGTTATTGCTAGGAAGCGACTTGCTACTGATAAGAAATGAAACACACTGATTGTAAATGCAATTAATGCCAATAGAATATTATGGAGCAAAAGGTTTTGTAAGTCCAGTTTCTCCTTCTGTACAGTACCCCTGGTGGTCATCTCAGAGGGGTATACAAAGCAAATTCAGATTGTCCCCCACATAAAAGAGAGGGAAATACATTAAAAATCTTTCCTTTGTCAGAGGGCAGACCAGATTATGTTGAGTCAGGATACTTAAATATTCTTACGTATGCTTATAAGATACTGAGCAAACAATCAAAATCTATTACCTGTGGAGCATTTTTAATCATGGTAGAGAATATTTAATCAGTTCTAGGAAAGGAAAAATATATTAAGAATACTCCATAAGGGATTTATTTATGGTAGCAGCATAGTATTTGCAGCTTAAATAATGGCGCATATATTTTCGCATCCCCGTCAAAGTACTGGCATTATACTATGGATAAAAACTGATGTAATATATTTTGGCCTTTATTTCTGAGAGTAATGTTAGTATTCAATTTAGGCAGCATCAGTCTCTATAGGAACTCACATTATTTGGAGTGATTCATATAAATTCTTTCAAGCTGTTTCTCCTGACCCTAGGATCATAGAGCAGTTCATTGTAACAATAACAATATTTTTACTGGATTTGTGTTATTTTACATGTTTCCTGAGTGAATTTTTGAAGAAGTCTAATGTTTTTATTTATTTTACTGATAATAGTGGCAATCGCAAAGTCTGTATTATAACAAATGTGGTAAAAATTTGTTTGGCTACAAAAGGACGAAGAACTACCCAAGAAACTTGCACAGCTTTTTGCAAGTGCCCAACTGCCTCTCTCAGCTATTAAGCCTGATGGTTTTCCTGACTTTCTTTGACAAAGTAGATTGCAGAAAGGCAGAGAATAATCTTGAATGGTTTCTGCACCTATGCACTGGTGGTACCTGCAGTCCAGAATAAGCAATTAATAGACTTGAGGGTTACTAAGCTCGTTATTTCCCTTGTGTAGAGAGAAGATGTAGAGATACTCTTGCATGAATGCAAAATCCAGCCCATTACAGAATTTAATAAATTAGCAATGTCCACAGAAACAGCAAGAAACTTCCCACATAATCCCCAATCAGATTCCATTATCTTTTTGCTCTGTATGGTATTACTAGATTGATGTGGCTGCTGGCATGAGCATAAATAGAAGATTGGATTTTTTTCTGAATTTACTCCATTATGACTTAATCCAGTATGATACAGAATTTGTATCTCTGTGGATTTTGGAAAGATTACCAGCTTACTAAACAGAGATGAAATAGCAGCAAGGGGAGATAAATTGAAGCACCAGAGTGTTGGTGTTCATTAATTTGTCTTGTTTTAAATACAGGCTTGAGGTGCTGAAAGAGAACCTTCCCCTAACCAAAGTGATGACTAAGATTGTCAAGTGTTGTGGCTACCACTTATTGCTAAGGAGAAAACCCAGCAGTATCAGATAACAATTATATACTGTACCTTCTCTGGATAAAATTTTCAAATGCTTTTGATGCTTTTGTTTTCTACAGCTTGCATGCTTTTCCTGACAAAAGGTACAGTTTTTCTCATTGTAATAGCCCAAGCCTTCCATTGTGTTGTCTGGTTTTGCAGCCAGCAGCCAGAAAAGCTGGGCTGTTCTTAGTTAAGAGTGCAATTTAGGGCATTCTTGAAGTACTGTCTTGTACCACTACAGTTCTTACTGCCTCTTTTCTAGCTTACGATAATGCCCTAAGGCTTGACTAGTGATGAAAATACCATAAGGCTTTGGAAAAATGAAAGCAACATTGCAATATGTGCTGAGATGTTTTATAAACAAGGATGAGCCTTGGAACAGGAGCACTGCTGTAATTGACCATACAGGACAGAAGCAGTGAGGAAACTGGCATGCTGCCTTGATGTTCTGGGAGTGGTTTGTTTGTTTGCATTCATTTTTATTTATCAAAACAGTAATCAGAACAGCAATGTCAGGAAAAAATCAATGCCTTGCAAGTTTTATTCAGTTGTAAACAGATTTGCTTTCGCGTAGCAAAAATGTAGAAACATTTGCATACATAACCACCAGAAAATAAGAGAGAAAACGTTTTCACTGACAAAATCTCTCTTCACCTCATTATTGTTGGTTTCATTTCCAGAAAATCTAGTTTTGCATCATTTGAAACATGCTCTTTCCTCTTGGTCAAGAGAAACAAGGGGTTAATTTTACTGTGAAAGATATTTCTGTGTTGATTATGTCTAGCAGGCAAAAGACTTTAAAGAAGCAGGCTATCACAAAATGCATTAAATGGCTCAGCTCAGCATTTTGTATAAAATCTACCCAAGTAAAAATGTGATATCGGTTTAGAGTTCTCTTTTTCCTCTGTGAATCTAAGAACAAACTTCAGTGCTAGTGGTGTTTCTGAGTCTCATAGAAACCCACAGACAATAAAACTGAGAATCTGGTCTTTGAAGCATCTGTAACAGTTGCTTTCCAGCTTGTTATGTATATTCTGTGCTCTCAGGTATGCAAAGGTCTCTGGAAAACCAGGATAATCATCACCAGTCAGGGAGAAGTTAGTGAAAATACCAAAGAAGTATCCATGACCTTTCTAATGTAACATTTCTGTGGACTTGGAGAAACCAGCATGCTTTTTGAGCAAGTTTTTAAAAAGTTTCATAATAATCATTCATGAGAAAGGATAAAATATCTAGTATTTAGCTCCAGAGGTACATGGAAAATACTCTGTGCATAATTTCTAATATACAAAAATTTATAAAGTATCAGTTCATTAAAGTGGACCTAGCTTTAATAATATGTGCAAGTAATTATATCATGTCATAAGAATTCCATTTGCTTCTCCTCTTATGTTGTTAATTTCTCATAAGTCTCACAAGTCAGCAATCAAACCATGTTTATTACAAATCGGTGCTAATGTGCAAGCCAGTAAATAAATTGTTAAAGAACCTCAGCGCTCTCAGCATCCTAAATTAACTACTATGCCTCTTTAGTGAATATTTTGCTACCATTTTATTCATCTGTCAGGAAAAATGCTTAACAACCAATTGAAATGTGGTATACTACGCATGAAAGAAATATCAATACCAGATTCATTGGCCTATTAATTCAACCATATTTATGATGCTACTATTACTCAATGTTTCTCTTGAATATAGCTCAGTAATATTGTTTCATCTTGTTGGATACTGAACTTTACCCAGTCCCATATAGATTGGAAAAAATACGGACATGACAGCAATCCCTGGTTCCATCACTTCTTTAGCACAACTTGTGTGAAGTGTGAGAAATATTTTAATTTTTTTTTGTGGACTTAGAAATATCACTGGGAGTTAGAATTATAATTTGCCCATCATAAAAGGTGAGGGAGCAACTGCAGTTTTGATAGTTCCCTGAAAACCACTATTCTTTGGAAAATGTCAGGAAGAAAATAAAAGGGAGAGTTAACTTTGTATATTCCCTGTTGATTAATCTTGGGGGAGACAGATTTTTAATTTTTTTGTATCTGTCTTTGGAATTGCATGGATTAAATCATGATGCTGACCAATGGTTCAAAGAAAATATAAGCATATTCTTTCAGAAAATTACAAAATGTGGTCAGCAGAATGCAAAGTAGTTCATAAAATGTTCATGTTCAACTACCTTCAGTTTAAACAACGACCATTTCTTTCGATTTTTATTGAATATACTTTTTGATGATACAAAAAATATATGACATTCAAAAATCACATCTTCAAAGACTTTGAGGACAATACAGAAAGACAGTAAATACCTGTTGGTACTGATCTCCATAAAAATAGAATCATGATCCATTCTGTATAGGAAGCCTTTCCCTTGTGAACTGGGAGAGAATACTGTTAATCAAATATGAAAAAAAAAGAAGTCTGGTGTTTGATGTAAAATAAGATTGCATGATTTTCTCCCATTTTTTCCACCCAGTGTAATTTATAGTCTTGTGCAATCTCAGTGAATGAAGGATAAGAAAATTTGGAGTTAAAATCTAAACTGCTCTGAGTTGCTGAAAACGTAATTCTGATTTTTATATCATGAATCAAGAGTAGGCCCAGCAAAAGAGATTTCTTGGAACTCAGTAATTCCAACTAACATGCAATTGCCTGTTTGCGATTTAAAACTACCTAGGTATTTCTTGAAATACAGTGTAGTGTGATTATTAGTCATTGATCATCAATACTAGTTATAAAGCACCTGCTTTAATGTCCTTTTTGTGGAATTTATTAAGCATGAAAAGAATAAGATTTCTAACACAAAGTCACTGAAGAAAACTGCAAGGATGCATCTCCACCTCCTTTATTTCATTCTGCTTACAAATGACATTTTAAATTTGTTAATAGATATTTCATTTACTTTAGTCCAGAAAGGATCACTTAAGAGTATTACAAGTTCTGACTATTTAAGAAGTGGACAGAAGCTCAACTTCTGCAGAAAAACCTTTTGCCTTTCTGACTGTAAACTGAATGAAGACGAATGAAGAGAGGAAGGGGAAAGTATTGTCGTACTTTGCAAGATTGTCAACAATCTATTATTTCTGTAGAAAATTCTCACTTACTTTCAGCTTTTGCCTTCTTTTGTCCTGTGAAGCTATGTCCTACTTCCTCTTATGAGTCTTCAGGCCAGCAAAAGGCACAAAAGTGAGACAGGAACTTGGATGTACACAGTAAGACCAGTGCGTTAAAATTAATGGGATCCACAGAGAGGAAAAGTGCCACAGGCAGCAATGGGAATAAAAGGCCATTTGCTTTCCTTTTGCAGGAAGAAAAGCCCTGCAGCCTAAAAAATGTGCTGCCACTGCATTCCTTTATATCCCTTCTTTATTTTTCTTTTATTCTTTGTTCCACTCCTCTGTGGGAGGCCAAGCGGACACAAGGCAGAATGTTGTTCCAAAGTACAGGAGTTCAAGGAGAATTCTTAGTCCATGCATAGTTGTGAGCCCATCCCTCTTACAGATTCTCACTGGGAATAGGTAGAAAGGTGGACAGAACTGCAATATATAGGCCTATTTTGCTATACATGGGAGACAAGCACACAGTGCAGTTACTACTCCTGTCCTCTGGGCTACTGATTAATCCACTCTGTTCTTTGTACAAGTCTAGAAATACACAAGAGTCCAACAAATACCTGCTTTCTTGCCTTCCCTTCTTTACCCTCTTTTCCCTTGCCTTCCCTTGCCTTCCCTGCCCTATTGTACAGAATGTATGATATGGAAACATAGAAGATTATGAAGTTATTGGTGTCCCAGACAACAGTTTGTTATCAATATCTTAACTTCCAAGCTTTTCTGCCCGGTTTCTTTTCTGTTTTCATGCTCTTTCTGTTTGTTTTTCAGTGTGCTATTTTTCCTCTCTGATACCAAATGTCCAATAATGCCAAGCAGAAGACTGGCAAATGTTTCAGCTTTTAAGGCAGGCTCTGTAACAAGCTATTAGATGTTCCTATCCCACCATACAAAACTACAGAAGCTACAGTTATGTACTGCAGCCACAAATATTGCAGCTTATTTCCAAGCCCTAATGATAAGCCAATCCATTAATTACAAAAGTAACAGTATCATTCCTCACTCCTATAACAGACACTGTGGGAAACCACAAACCACCTCTGGAACTGCTGTCAATGGCCTTATTGGTAGTACAAAAGCAAGCAACTTAAGTCTGTAAGGTATCCAAGAAAAAAAAATCTTGCATAATATTATTGACAAATTCAGTAATTTAAAGAGGATGAAACATGATATATCCCCAAATGCCAAAATCACTGGAAAAATTGATCTTTTGTATCTGCTTTCTGTTTCTCTAAAACCGTGAGATGCAACTGGGTCATATTTTCAGGGTTTCTTCTACAAACTTAGGTTACTCCCCTCCCTCAAATATGCAACATACAAAATTCTCATTTGTTTGCAGAAACTATTTTGCATTGGGTTCTCTGCTTGGTTGTTCTTTTTTAACTGAATATTTTGAATGCCATCAGATGATCTTTCAACTTACCATGGGTCAACCAGCTATTTGATGATAACCTCCTTAGGTTGAGTAATAAAGAACATGACAGAACATGGCTACGGGATATGCTTGTATGAGATACTGTGGCCCCTGTAGTGTGCTCTGAGGATTAAGGACAAGCCTTTCCATTTTTTAAAAATTAATTTTGAAACTTCTATATTTGAGTTTCAAAACTACATAGTGAATGATGGTTTTAAATAAGAGGGCTGGGTAGAGCAGCTGTTCACAAGGTAAGGAGATTGCATTCTATAGTTCAGGTCAAGTAGTTATGCATTAGGTCTTGACATTTTTGCATTATCTGGCCTGAAGGTAATGGAGGATGCTCCAGATCTTCCTCACTTTTTAACTGGTCCCTGGATTACTTTACCCTGAATGTAAGCTTCCTCTCTGCCAAGCTCTACCCACACCAGTGTTTCTTCTTTTGTTTGTGAAAATATCTGGAGGTACATCCCACTGCTCTTTTAGATGAGCTACATCAGATATCTTTCCCAGCCAGTTATTTCAGTTCCTTAAAAGATATATTTGGAAGAACTGGAGGAATATCAGCTCACAGTGACTAGCTCTTTGCTCATAAGCAGCATGTCATGCTGTTAGTGTTTAGGGTCCAAAGAGTAATTTCTAACTTTATAGCATGCTTTTCTTGCCTCCATTTTGAACTGCTTTACAGCTTGTATTACAAGAAGAAATTATATAGGTTTACTGCTTTATTAGTTTTGGAAGACATATTCATTATTATTAATAATTAGTTTTTGAAGAAATTATTCCGTGAAGAATTGTTAAAAATGGATTCCCTTAACATATTCATAAATATTAAGGTTTCCTTCACTACATTACTAGTAGAGAAAAGTAAATATAAAACTTTTACAGAATTTAGTTCTTTCTTTTGGGATGATAAAGCAAAAGTGTATTAGAAGAGTGTTGAAGGATATTTCAAAATCAAATGTAAGTAGTGACATTTGCAGCAGACTGAAAAGGTTTAATGAGAGTTTGAATAAAGTAACTCCAATTAGGGAGATCTTTACATCTCAGGCATATAGGTAAATGCTAAACTATTTTCCCCAGACTCTCTGTTCATTCTAAGTCCCTTTTGCTCTGAATCCAGCTACCAGGCTCCATAATGTTGCTCAATCCTCTTCAATCCATCCCCTTTGTTTGCCATGTGCAGACTGAGGCCTCAAATCATTAACAGACTTGATAAAGACTACAAGCTCCCTTTATCTAAGACACACCCTCAAGGTGGGCAGCAGAGGAGGAGGTGTTGATCTCTCTCTGGTGACCAGCACTAGGACACAAAGAAATGGAATGAAGCTGCATCAGGGTAAATTCAGATTGGACATTAGGAAAATGACTCACCCTCCCTGTGAGAGGGTGAATCACCAGGCTTCCCAGGGAAGTGGTGACAGCACCAAGCCTGCCAGAGCTCAAGGCGCAGCTGGATGACACTCTCAGCCATGCTGTTTACTTTTAGGTAGTCCTGCAAGGAGCAGGGATTTGGACTTGATGAGCCTCATGTGTCCCTTCCAACTCAAGATATTCTGTGCTTCTATATAATTCTGAGATTAGTTTATTGATTTTGTGATGGTGCTAGCCAGGCAGTACCACATTTGCCTAAAGTTAGAGTTACAGGGAAAGCTAGTGAAGAAGTATCCATTGAACCAAAAGAAGGAACTCATGTTGGATCAGTACTTCGACTGTAGGGATGTAGCATTTATGGGATAGCTCCAAAACAGTATATACTGAATTGCAGAAAGACAAGCCTCAGTCTTCTCTAAAACCAAACTCTTGTCTCTTCTGGTGAAAACCCCATGACTGACTTCATTCCTAGAAAGCCAGTTCTAATTAACTTCCACTTATAGTTCCCATTATCAGAGATAACATTCCATTTTTAAACTTCCTTTCCTTTTTGAATGGACTCTTCTGTCTTTTATGCCTTGCTGTTAAGACAGAGATTCACAGAAGAGAGGATCTTTTTTCGTTCTGGTTCCCAACCTCACAGAAGAAATATAGACAGAAGAAGCCCAGGAAAACTCTGCTTAATATGTGATATTGGGGTATTCTTTACCTATATAGTTTCTTGGAATTTCACGTGAGCTCTAAGAAGTATATAATGAGCAAACTGTATGAATTAGAAGTACAATATGGTCAGTTGTGGATGGATTTTTACAAGAAAGGAGGAAGCATGTTCCTGGTGCAAAATCAACCCCTTGTAAATTCTACTTCTCTTCCAAAGCATGGAGTATATTAAAGGTCTTTAAAAAAGATCCCTAAAGTGCCCTTATTTTGATTTCTGTAACATTTCAAGAATTTGTATTTGAATTTGTAAATTCTAGAACACCTGATAAATTTGGTTGATGGGTTTAAGCATTTATGTAACTGCTTCAGGTTTTTCAGCTTCCAACTTTCATTACATAAGGATAATTAAATACTTTATAGAAGGGAAGTAGAGTGCTGCAAATTAACTGGAAAACAAACAGCAATAACCCAGTACACCTACTAAATACTAAGATACCTTACACTGCATCAATCTTTTCTACTTTTTCCTAAGGACTATCACAATTGCAAATGTTTTCTGCATGAAAAAATCTTAGTGACACATCTAGGGATTATCTGAATCCTTCCTGTGCAGTATAAAAAGGGATCTTATGCACCACAACAATTTTCAGGAAAGGGTAATGCGTACTTCAACATTCAATAGCTTGACTGTTTACAGTAATTTCTAGGCTTTGCAGATGATCAAAATTCCACTTTGAAAAAAGTTCTAATTATTTTTATTTTTCAGTCCCCTAAAGAAATTTGGATTTTTTCCTTTCTAGAGTAACAAACTGTGTGATGACTACAGTCCCTCCCTTGCCAGTTTTCCAACTTCACAGGAGTTTTAATTTTTCATTTCAAGACAATTTGGTTTAAGCCATTGAGAGTGCTCATGAGGAAAAATAGCTCTTCCCTTAGAATACATTTCCTGTGGATTTTGTTAGAATGAAACACATTTTGTATAAGAAGTCAGCAAAGTCCAGCAGGAGCATGTCTCACATGTGGCTGTGATGTGTTGGAGCTGTGGCAATGCTGCCTGGCTCTGCAAACAAGGGCCTAACCAAATGATACAATGGAGGAAGCACTGCTTGCAGAGATAGATATCCACGCTCCTTCATTCAGCTTTTGTCTTCCAGTATAACCTCCAAGTGAGGATACAGCTAAGTGAGGATCAGCTAAGACTGTTTCTTTGAAGCTGTGGCTCTAAAGGCAAACATATTGTGTTTAATTGTGTTAATCTGATCCCAGAAGTTCCTAAAAAGTAAGACTATCCTATATCCCAGGGATCTTAGACAGCCATCATAGCCATCAATGATTCAGCAAAGTGTTGGTCATTTTGGTCTCATTAACACAACTGCACGTCAGTGCATATTCAAATGGGTAAAATGAAGAATGAACCAACAGCTTTTCTGGCCAGCTCCAGCATGTCCCCTTTTGAATATGTTAAATGGAACAGAAATACATGAATTAGGGAAAAAAACAGTTTTGGGGGCAGTGAGAAAGACTACATCATTTATTCTTCCCCCTTTTTCTGAAATGTGAGACACCATACAGGTATATGTTTCAATCTTCAAACCAACTACTGCTTCTTGGTGTGGAAAACAGTTTGTCAGACACGGAATATCGGCAGCTTTGACTCATGTCCCCTAATATAATCAAGAAACAAAGCTGACCCAGATGAGGGGATCTACACCAAAGAAAAAACTAACCTTGACTATCGGTATTTGCATTTGTTTCCTCCTTTGTACTAGTTTATCTTGGTAGAAAACCCCTCTAGCTCTCTAGCTGGAAATCTTTTTGTGCTAGGAATCTGCTTCATTTTTCTTGTCAAGGTAAATGCACTTTCCTGAAAATTTTTATTTTTTCCTTGTATTGTTACAACTCTCAAACTGGTACACATTGCTTGCTTTTTATCACCATCTTTTTACAAGTGGTTTCTTTTCCTGTTAGCATTTGGCACCAATAGTTATTCATTTCCACCTCCTTCAAATAAGAGTTGACATAGTCTGTATTTTTATTTTTCTGTATGCTAATTCTCCTTTGCTCTGTGTTACTTAGTGAAATAGCATCAGGATTGTAAAGTAATCAAGAGTTTGTAACGCAGCTGTCAAAATCAAGTAATGAATTCCCCAAGTCTGGTTGAGGCCATACTTGTTTGACAGCACATCTATAGTATTCTCTGCACCCTCACTACGTTAGTAAAGCCCTAGTAGAGAAACACAGTGAAATCCTTTACTGCATAACCAGTGGGTTGAAATTTCCTCTGTAGCGTTTAATCATTAACACAAAACCATGCTGTATATTCTGGCTAAAGAGTGGAATGAATCCCAGGAGATCCTATCTCAATCTTTAGGTCTTTTACAGGCTACTTAATAACTTTTGGCATGTCTTCTTTGTATCTCAAGTTTTATCTGCTAAAATGGAATAACTGCTTCCTTTCTTTCTCTGATCTCTGTCTTGTTTATTCAGATAGAAAGCTTGAGAGGCAGAGAATATCAATTAGAATATATCTATGCAAAACCTTGCACAAAGAATCCCAAGATCGCTGTCACAGCAAAAGCGAATGAGACAGTGTCTGTCATTTTTTTTATATTGTACCTGTGCCATAATGTATGCTAGGCACTGATTAATAATAACCTTTAGAAAACTTGTCCTGAAATGTTAATCATGTATGTAATCTGGGTCAGTCAAGCTTCATATAAAATACACTTATTTGTAAGGACACGATTCTCTGTAACTCAAACCACCCTAAATCCAGGCTGCTACAGCCTATTCGTCTTCTCTCCTGCACCAACCATGTGTGAACATTGTCCTTCCACTCTGCTCTTCTATGCACAGCTGCTCTGATTCAAGCACATCTATCCCAAATGCTGTTAGATCAGTTGGGCCATGGTACAAAGATAAGCCTGTAGTTAAAGAACTCATGTCATATTCCCTCATGAGTAGTATTTAATCTTCACACCAATAAATATCTTTCTGGTCACACAAGGAAGTCTGATGTCCGATGTAACATGACAAGTCTGTTAGGGAAAAAAAGTTATGTTTTTTGTGACATAACTTTCTGCTTTGTCTCAGTGGAAAATATTTCAGCAAATAATGACCCATTTGCCTGTATTTCACTGGAAGCCACCATCCAAATGCTTATAAACACTTCAGTGAAAAATGCTTTAAGTCAACTGTATCTATGGTAGACAAGATGGCACAAATACAGATAAATTTCTTTTTTCTTCTAAGTTTTATTGCAATTAGAAAGTATGTAGTGTTAAAGCTTCTGACACTGTAGCTTGTAGTTTGACATTATTTAGAAAGTTCTGAGCTAATTTCCAAAGGGCAGTTGTAATTTAGGTAATTTTTTTCGTTCAGAGAAATATCTTAAAAAAAATTCTGTGCTGTGAAATTAGGCAGAATATACTGAAAATTAATTTTCTGTATTAAAAAAGTTTGGATTATTTGAAAGTATACTCTTCTGCATGGTAGAAAAATAATTTGTAGATAAAAAATGTCTTATCTGTAAGATTGCTCTGGATAATTCCTGTTTTAATATTTTTGTACTGAAAATTTTGCTGAGTAAGTACAAACATATACTACAGAGGTAGTTTGCTACTGAAAAAAAAAAGAAAAAAAGGCTTTGTGCTGGTTTGTTCTTTTTGAAATACGTTTCTTTCTTTGTCCTACATTATGCCTTGTGAGAATATACTTAGGGAAAGTTTCAGAGTGCTAATCTTAGAGCCTGTTCTTTCCTTATACTGCCCTACCAATCAAGCCACAAAAGAATATTCACTAATGTTTCCTTCTCTGTGTTTTACCTCCCCCACCCTCCAATTGAATTCCTCTATCCCTGGACAACTGTTAAAAACGTTGCCCCTTTCAGTGTTTTTTGTCTGCTGACTGCCACTCCTCTGGAACAATTTTAACAACTCACTTCAGAGCAAGACTCTTCGAGAGCTTAGATCTTGTCAGCAGTCTGCTTATTGCACTTAGCTGCACCAACCAGATAAATTCAGCATGAAGAACCCAAGCTGAGATTGATGTGAACCTGTCCAATAAACAGAAAAAAAAAGCCAGCACCCTTCACACAAATGTGAAGGGCCTCACTCTCAGGGTAAGTGGACACCTATTACTTGCTGCCGATTTATTTTAAAGAAATGTAGGCCAAATTTTGCCCCCTGGTTACAGGTTCATTATACAATTATTTTTGTTTCGTGACTCCAGTGGGGACATAGAGGTGGAATAGAGGACAGAATTTGGCCCCATTAATATGTGCCACTAATGAATATTATTTTAAGATGCAGGATGAAATCTTGTCTGGACAAGATTCTTGAGGCCCAGAACTGAAAATGTTCTTTGGCAATGTGTGGATGGGTGTGGGGGAAGGGATGAAGGAGAGTAGAAAGAGTGAAGGCAGATTTTGATTTGAGATGTAAGATATCATATATTTTCTCACAATCCCTAGTGAAAGTGAGAGCATCCCAGTCCATGCTGTTATGATTAATGATGTTCCTAAAAGGTGGTTGTTCTCTGTGTGAACGTTTGTGTGGGTTTTGTTGTGTTTTTTTGTTTGTGTTTTGGGGGTTTTTTGTTTGTTTTGGTTTGGTTTTTGTTTATTTTGAATCAGAGATCATGCAAAGAAGAAAGAGTTTGAGGTTAAAATTTCAGGCAAGAGACACAGAAGAGTTTGGTTAATAGCTGAATTCAGAAAGACATAGGGAGGATAAAGCAGGGAACATTATCAGTATTAGACAATGTTTCCATGTTATTTTTGAGGTAGGTGTCTGATATGTTCATGATGTAAAATCTGAAGCACCTCCAACTCCAAAACTTCACTTTAACTCTAGGTTTGACCCTCCCGTTACATACTTGTGACTTCAATTCTTGTCTAAAACGTGAAGAATATAGATATTCTGTATAAAGGTTTCATATTGTGCTTCATAGGATTTGGCAAAGCAACAATGCAGAAATTATTTACATATCTCCATATAGCGGTCTAGCTTTTTCCTTACATTTTTCCTACTGCACATCTAGTGAGTTTTACTATTCTGACCTTGCGTTTGGCTCCGTTGG
Source organism: Edolisoma coerulescens (assembly GCA_013397115.1). Classification (NCBI taxonomy): domain Eukaryota; kingdom Metazoa; phylum Chordata; class Aves; order Passeriformes; family Campephagidae; genus Edolisoma; species Edolisoma coerulescens. Next base: position 644,314 of record VWZW01007827.1, on the reverse strand, counting down.
ACATTGCACTATAGGGAAAATACCCTCTTTTTTCTTTCTTTTTTTTCCTCTCTGGTCCTTCCCTATAGCAAACCCATGTTTCAATGATTGGCAGCTGTTTCCAGGAGGTAGTAACAGATAGGCTTGGAGACATGGCCAGCATATCAGCACAGAGGAAACAGCCTGCTGCAATGGGATTTTTCTTTTTAGGCTGATAGAATCTGGGAGGTGGGGAAGGAGCTGGTGTTTTGGTAATTCTAAAAATTGTTTGAAAGACTATTAATTTAATCTGGGACAGGCCAGTGTTATTGGGAGGTTAAAAAGATCTCCCCATTTGAGTGTCTTTGTCAATTCCTAGATGAGAAAGCAAGTTCAGCTGAGCTGGGTAAGCAGGTGACAGTTCCCTTCACACCTGGCTGCCAGGCCCAGGACTGCTGCTGGAGCTGGTGTCGGTCACAGCGCTCTGACTGGACAGCAGCTGAGGCCTGCAGGCAATTGCTGCCTGCTGTTTTGGTCAGGTGTGGTACATTCTAAAAAATGGGCCAGTTCTTGTGTGCAGCCCAGATCTGCATTAGAAATTAGTACTTTGTAAGGAGGCTTTGAATCTATTACAGGTGCACACATGCAAGTATAGCTATGGAGCCAAAATAAAGTTTTGCTATAGGAGTTTTTGTCGTTCTAGGTATATGCCATTTGCTGATAAAAGGTCTAAGGTTCTTGTAGATATGTTGAATTGCTAGAACCTGTTCATTAAAAAAAAATGTATTTAGAAAGCTACAGCACAGGGAGCAGGTCCTTTAAAACTTGTCTGGATAAGATTTTTGGGAGAAATAGAAGCTGTCTTTTTAAAAAAATAAATCTGTTGTAGCCCTACCTACATGTTTCCACTTATATGCTGATTTTCTTTGCATTGGCCTGAGTTAACTCTGCCCCCTGCAGCATTCATCCTGTTGGTATAGAAAACGGAAAATGCTGTAGATTGCTTAAAAGGAGTTCCTCTGAGTCTTGATAAGATGGGCAGTGAATTGAAGAAAATTGTAGCCTGAACCATGGTAAGGTAAAATCATATTATGATATGCATGATTTGCATCTATTGCTAATTATATAAGTGCGATGCTTGTAATTTCAGTCATCTTTGCTGCTGTAGTCATCTGGCTATGGAAGCAAAGGGCCTTGACAGGAGCAGGTGTTTGGGTAATTCTGAAAATTGCATGGAAGGGAAAGACAGCAGTTTAATCCAGCTCATACAGCCAATTGGAATTGCTGATCTACTACAGAACTGATTGAATTTTAATGAGTTGAATAATCTTTGAATTAAATTTTTTGATATGCTTGTGGTTGTTCGAACAAAACGGGTTTTTTTGCATAGATCTAACCTGGAAATAAACTGGAACACAAAATCTGGGAAGCAGCTCCTCACTCTTTTCAAATTAGATTAATAGCCGTGTATTCACTAGGGACTGACATTGCATTCTTAGCTTATTACTTTGCCTGAGTAAAATTTTTATGAAAACACAAAAATTTATTGTCATTAGGTTACATTTTCCCACTAGAAATCTTTTCTGCTTGGGGTTAGCAAGCAACAAAGGCTTTGCAAGCATAGCTTGCTCACATAATTTTAACAGACTTTTTCCAGGCTTCTTTTTTGCCTTTTCTCTCTCATTCCTAGTGAGAGTAGGACTGGGATAATAATAATGTTGGCAGTAGTAGTAGAAAGCAGCACACCTACATGTCAAAGAAGGTGTTTGGAAACAGGAGCAAACTCTCTCTTTATAGCCTAGAGACTAAAAGCAACTTTAGGAGTTCATTTTCTGGCAGTCCTGGATAGGCAGAAAGAAGTTCCTCTGGGAGTTGAGGTCTGCTGGTAGCGTAGCTAGGGAAGGTAGGACAAATTAACCCTACCAAAAAGCTAATGTATGTTTAAAAAAAGAATCTTAATACATATGGGGGAATGAGACAATGCCTTGTACTCAAGTACAGTGGCATATTGATTCTGTTATAGTATTAAGGGATGGGGAGCAAAGCAGGTGGCAACCGCAGAGTGACACTAACAACTCTTCTTTTTGAATATTTGCAAGAAGCATAAACAAGAAAGATTAGGATTAAGAAAAGGTTGAAGCGCTTCATATACTGCTATAGGAACAATGTGAAAATTCTTATGCAAAACCAGCATAAAGCAGGCTCTCCTTATTTACAGCACATGCAGTTTTTCTAAGAACAGGATACATTTATATATGTATGTATATGTACACTTGTTGGGATATGTATATTTGAAGAAACACAGAGGCTCTTTTCTTTTCCTTTCTTCTGACTGAACGTTTGCATTTATTCCAGTCCTTTGGAAGTAGGAGCATCTATGAGCATATACAATTCCTAAATGGGCATCTGCAGCTAAAGTTCAGTTCAGCAGCCTTCTAGTCAAGTTATTCTGTGCAAGCTTAAAACTGCTGCAGCTGGGATGTGCCATACATTATATCTCAGTGCCTTCCAGTGTGTCCTGCATGCAGCAGAATCACATAGGTCTCATTTTTGATCCAGGTGTCTTGAGGTTATATTGACAATCTTGGAAATACCTAACTTTCCTAACTGAAGAAACTAGAAAGTTATTAGAAAGAAAACTGCAAATCCTTTTTACTGGTGACTTACAAGTATATAACATTGTGTATAACATTGATGGTTCTGGTTGTTGGTATATTGTTGCACCCTTTTTTGTAGTAGTATTTAGGTAAGTATTTTGAAATTGTCTTTCTTGTTTTAGAAGATGATGCTGTAATTCATGTTCCTACCAAACCTCTGCTACTGTTCAGTTTATTTTTCCAGTATTTCACAAAGATACTAGTATTATCTTCTAATAATAATCCTCAGTTATGAGTTGTGATGTGAGTTTTGCCTTTATCATTAGAATTTTGACAGGAAAAAAAATCATTATCTGTCTGGTTTCTGGCTGATATTTTGCAGTAATACACCTTAAGTCCAATCATAAGGATATTTTAAATTTGCCTTTTGATCAGATGGAAGTAGAGCTCACTGTAGATCAAATGATTAGCCAAGGGCTCTTCTATAATTTTCTCAGAAATTTGTCTGGATTAACTTTTTTACCATTTAAAGGCTATTTTCAGTTAACTGGATTCAAGCGTAGACTTCTAGTTCAGCATCCCTTTATCTGAATAGCTACATCAGTTTAGTTCTGCAGCGGGTAAAAAAAATCTGCAGATGCCGATGTATCAATTGTATATGCTCAGAGAGGCACCTATTTCCAAAGGACGGGAATACATGCAAACACTTGCCTGACAGCAAGTATTGACCAGAAACTGAAATGTTGTTCTGAGCTCCAGTAAATATTTCTTGATGCACTGTGCGAGAAAGTTTTCTTGTCTATGCCTAATATAGCTTTGCAGAGTGTGTGGGCAATTAGCGAGGTGGCTTTTCATAGTGTGAAAAAGGAAAGTCCTTTTTTCTGCTGAAACACGTTTGAGCTAAATAGCAACACACATCAACTTCCACTGAAAGAGATGTCAGCGGACTATAGAAACCACCCCAAAAGGTCTTTTATTTTATGAGAGAAATCCTAGATGCCAGGGATCTAAGAGTGTGGGCATCCCAGCGCCATTGTCCATCGGGACCACAGAAGCGATTTGATTTCTGAGGTCTGGTGCTGGCTGAGCCGCTGCGGCGGCGAGGGCTTCCAGGCGGGACTCGGACCTGGACCGGAGCCGAGCCGGGGCTTTCGCCTCCTGGTCAGGCGAGGTGCGCTCCTGGCTGCCCCGGCGAAAGGACGGGCAGCTCGGTCTGGTTACGCCCGAGGGCACCGGGAGCCCCTGCCCGGGGAGGGAGGGGACGCGGTGACGGAGAGGTGCTGCGGGAGAGGCCGGCGCGGTGGCTCCGGCGCCCACAGCCCCGCATCCCCCGCTGGCCGCGGCGGGGCCGGGCGGCGTGAGGGGCACACCCCGCTCCGGGCTGGGCAGGGCAGGGCAGCGGGCGGCGGCCCCGGGAGCCTCCGCCGTGGGAAGATCGGACAAAGGCTTCCAGGAGAGGGAGTGGCAAGCGGCCGCCCAGCCCTCGGCGGGCTGCGGGCGGGTCGGTGCCGCCGGGACGGGGGGAGAGCAGACGAGACAACTTCCCCAGGGGCACGGGGGGCCCCAGGAGGGCGGCGGCGGCGGCTCCTCTCGAAAGGAAGGGGCTCTCCCGTCCCCCTGGCTGCTCCCCCGAAGGTGGCTGCGGGGAGGGGAGCTGGGGGAGGAGCCGGGCGCATCCCCGGGCGGGCGGCGGCCCCTCCACTGCGCCAACCTGCAGGCGGGCTGGAGGCGGCAGCCCCGCCNCTCCGTCCCGGGCAGAGCCGCACGCAGCCGCTTCCCGCTGCGTCGGTCCTGGACTGCAGCTCGCTGGCGGCCAGGGCAACAAGCAGCGGCATCTTGGAGCGTCTTCTTTCCCGAGTGCCCTTTCATCTCTCCCAGCCCGCTCCTCTCTCGTACCTGCAGCCTTTCCTTCTCCCTCCACTCCTTCTACCTTATTTCTCCTTGTCTCTCCCTTCTCTTACCATTTTCTGGTTTTAAGGGGTTTTTTGCTTTCCTTCTCTTTCTTCTTCCCCCATCCTGTTCCTTTTTGGACCATCTTCGTTTAGTGGCTCTTAATTTCTTGATTTCTTCTGATTTTTTTCCCTTGGACTTTGCCTTGTCATGTCAAGATGGAAGTCAGGCATGACTGGCTCTCCTCATCCCCCCATGAGGGCTTCGAGCAGATGAGGCTGAAGAGCAGACCCAGGGAGCCTTCCCCAAGCCTCACCAGAGTAGGTGCGAACTTCTACAGCACTGTCAAGCAGCAGGACTACAGTGCCAGTGTCTGGCTGAGGAGGAAAGACAAACTGGAGCACGTAAGCCAGCTTCTTTTTCCCCCCCACCTTTTTTTTTTTTTTTTTTTTCTTAATTTCTAGACCACTGTCTGGGTACTCTGTTAGGCTGCCTGCTAGCTGGGACTCCAGAAGAAAAGTGTTGCTCCAGTAGTTGGGCATGGCATTTCCCAAATGATAGAGAAAGGAGCTACTTAGAGGTCCCATAGTGGTCACATCTGATGTAAATGGGATGTCAGTACTGTTCCAAACCACATGCAAGTCTCTTCCTAACTGGAAATATTTTTTAACATTCTTGGCTGATTCGTTCTTCTATAACAGTAAATTCAGCACTGATGTGGGAGGAGAAAGATTGGGATGGTGCAGATGGAGGTTAAAGCATTTATCTCACCGTGATTATAATGTAGTTCTAGAATAGCTGAAAGAAGATAGCTGTTTTCTTTTTTTCTTTTGTTTTTTAATTTCTAGATGTGATTTTCATTCTCCCCCTCCCCCATCTTCTCCATGCATGGGACTTTGAACATACTCTACTTATGTGGGGTAGAGATTTCCTTCAAGACTTTTCTTCCTGCAGCAATAGTAACTGACTTAACTGTGTTTGAGGCCACAATAGAACTGATATTGTGGATAGCTCTAGTGAATATTTTATGAGAATTTAAGGTGCTTCAAAGTGTTCCTGTCTTAGATGATGTTTGAAAGCATTTTTCATGTTACTTGTAACAGCAAGGAAATGGGTTGAGAGGACCTGCATGCTGTGTAAGTTTCCTGAATAGCTTATTGGGTGAAACCCATTGTTAGAGTGTACAGTTCAATCAAGACAGGAAAGTAGCTGCATTTACGGGGATGCAAAAGAATGTGGATGGGCTTGCATAATGCAACAGTCTGCTTGCTATTCTTTACATTAGTGAGTGTGAATTTGCAATCACAGTCACATTGACTTCAAGAGGAACAGTAAAATATTTCATGTGGTACAGCCACCTGAAGTCTCTTTGAATAGAAATGGTCTGATTACATGGATAAATTGCCTTTATTACATGAAAATCCTAGATGGCATAGTAGAGTCCTTTAAAGATGAAACCTGAAAGAAGGTCCTTTACCAACTAGTTCATGGACTATAACCCTCCCTTCCCAGTAACCTGCAGAGTATTTTATCCCTTTTAGTGAAATCTTAAACTTGAGTTGTTTATGCTTCTGGGGAAATGACAAGAACTGATGATCTGTTGGAAAGATCACATTTCAGATGTTGAGAAAGGTATTGAATTCTGTCTGCCTTTTAACACAATTTTGTGATTCTTCACACTGACAACAAGGCTTCACAGTAGTAAGCTTGTAAGTGGAGTATTCTCCCATTGTGAATCAAGAATAAAGGTCAGTGCCTTATCTCAGTACAGCTAAAACATAGAAAGCACAGATATCTGAGCTGTGGCTTTTATAACAGATTTTGCTACATGTTGATATCAATGGTCAAATGAATGATTATTAATTGCAGGGGGGAATAATCTGTCAACAGTTTGATGTGTGGTAGCTGAATGGTCAGATACCTGTATATTAAATCATATCACGATATTAGCAGGAAGAAAGAAAATAGGCATTAACTTGTTTGAAGATTGAAAGTGCAAAACCCTTATTTTGTGTGTGGTTTTGTTGCTGGGTTGTTGTTGTTATTGTTGGGGGTTATTATTATTTTTATTAAGTCAATATTTTCTCACAATAGTAGTCTTCAATAACCCTGCAGCATTTGTGTGAAAAGCTTTCTCTGTAATCAGTGTGGTATGAATGCATGTTCTTCTGGGGGTTTCCCTCTCATTTGATCCAGTTATTTTTACTCCAACAGCCTATTTATTTGAACAATGCAGAGAGAAAAAAAATTGGAGCATTGATATATCTTGCTTGCCATAAAGTATTTATTTAGTTTACATTTATTGTGAATACCCTGCAGTACACTGATATGGCAACAGTAGATACATGAAAATACTTTGTTTTATGGTTTAAGGTAACTGCATTACTCATGAGTGTTGTAAGAGACAGGCTATTGCATGAATATAAATAAAATGTCTATTTATTTATAAATTCTATTTTGCTTGTACAGTTTTGGAGCAAGGTTGTTATTTTCTGTTTTCAGATGAATCAATGAGGGGTTTGAGTGTTCTCTTGCTAAAGAAGTTATTTCCTACGCTCCACTCTTCCACTCCAAGAGACAAACCAGTTACTTTGAGTTGCATCATTTTGAATATGATATGGGATATGATAGCTTATGGCCAATATTGCATAATGAAAATATTCACATCCTCCATCCACCTCATGAAGTTTGCATAACATTTCATTACAGCTCCCTCTGAGATAATCACGTTGCTTGATACCTACACCGAAAATCAAAATACAAGGAGTGAGCTTTCATGGAGGCAGTGATTGTAAAAGTATATTGTCACAGACTTGATGCTGCACAAATGACAGGTTAGGCAGAAGAAGGGTATATAGTGAGTGCAAGTCAAGATACACCTGAATAGGTTTTGAAGTTTCATATGTACTCTTTCAGCATTGTGGAGGGGGTTGGTTTTGCTTCATTGAAGTGATGTCTTAAACTGATTTCAGTTGTAATAGGGATGAAATTGGGCCAGCATATTTTGTTCATTACTTACAGGAAGTCCTTGTCAGTCACAGTATTTTGTATTGACTTTTGTTGAAGTGAATAGCATAACTTACTCATGTGCGACACTTATTAAAAAACATCTTCTGAAGCCAATTTGTATCAAATTGTTTAGGTAAAAAGGTTCTCAAATATAGGAACAGTTTGTTTCTAGATTTCAAAACTGTAACAGTTGTGGGTTTTGGTGTTGGGGTTTTTGGTTTGTTTGTGTTTGTTTTAGGCTTTTTCTTATACAGATTTCAATTTGAGGACTGTGGTAAAGAGGTTCAAGAGTATGGTAAAAAGGTTCACAATTCAACTGCATTATCTCTTCTGAAAGCACAGAACAAGTTCAGATGCACAAATATGGTAGAGTTTTCTTTAAAATTGATCAATATTTAATTACTGACTAACCATAGAGGAAGTAAAAATCTGGAAGATATTGCTGGTGTCTTGCTAATTAATTGTTCTTCAAATGGATCTTAATATCATGTGGCTCATTGGCTAGTTGTTTTTGTAGGGTTATCTTCAAGTGGCAGCAACACAGCTTGTACTATAAAAGATGTGAACACAACTCACCTCTGTTCTTTTGTGAATTCAGACGCTGTATTTAAGATTAAATGAATCTGCTGTAACATTTGAAGGCCCAATGAGGAGTTTTTGCTAAGTGAGGCCTCAGTGTACATGCATGCTGTAGCCAGTGTGCTGGAGAGCCATGCTGTTAATGGAGGAATTTACTAGAGATGTGAGGAACTCCCACATTGTAGATGTGACCACAGTAATGTTGCAAACCTTTATCTGAAATCCCTGCAGAGCTGAAATTGTTCAGATTCTATGTATTTGCTTCAACTAGTTCCTTGTGCCTCTTTGTGAAATTGTTTGCCTGGTATTGAAAGTGTTGGAGAGAAAACTGATGTGTGAAATATTCTTAAATTCTTCTTTGTATCGTGGTTTTGGTTTTTTTTTTTTGTTTCTTTCTCTTTGTCTGGTGTTGCCTGTTTTTAATGAAATGTGAATTCATTAAGAGAAAAAGGAGGAGGTAGGGATTGGGAAAGAGTAGCTAACCTGGTAGGCTTTAGCTGATGGGAGTTACTCAATCTGGTTTAATTTAAAGCAGCTCTCCATCATGTCTCTGCATCCCACAGTAATGACAAGTATTGAATAGCTGCTTTCCTGGTACCTCAGCAAAGTATTCTAGAGAACTTAATTTTATATAATAAAAGCTTAAAAACTGAACAGATTTCTTTCTAAGCTACAATAGATGTGCTTCAAGCATATATTCATTTCTGACAAATACAGGTATTTCTTCCCAAGGATGTAGTGGTAGTCTGTCTCTAATAACATCTAAATTTAATTATTTGCTTGATTATGTTAAAAGATTTTAAAAATTCTCTTTTAAGAGACTGGTTCAAAACTAACTTTTAGGGTGACCTGACATCAGGAGAGTGTTATTTCCTGGCAATCCTCAGTCTGTTATTTTTGAAGAATCATAATTAGGAGAAGTTATTGACCATTATTGCATCATTTCTTATTTTTTTACTGAAGTTCTGATCAGCAGCAAGGGCAGTGTTGGGATTTTCAGATTCTAAGTTCTCTTGCTGTTACTCGACCACTTGATGTTGCTGCTCGGCACACTGCTATGCCTTTGGCAGCATTGCTACCCAGGGAGCAAAGTGGCTATGAGGTACAGAGATAGCAGTGTCACCTGGCAGCAGAGGCAAGTGCAAGTGCAATCTGATGTGCAAGTGTTGGGCTTAAGACAGTTTACAATGGTGCCTGAGAAGCATGGCCAGAATACTTCTTAGAGCTGCATGACCAAATCATAAAGAAAATATAGCTTTAATTCACCTGTTATAATACCTTTATAAAAGTTGAAATCCCAAATCCAATTTTGCCAGTTCATTTTTATTATTAAAAAACTAGTAGGTCTCTTAGGCAGCTTTTGTTTTTCTCTTTTATTTTTTTTATGATACTGTAAGTTCTTAACAAAAGCATTGTTGGACAGTTTCCAAGTGCATTTCTGCTCTTGCATTAAAATGAACGCTGATGTTAAAAGTCAGAACACAGATTTGTAATCTTCAGAAGGATGCAGAAGACACCATATGCATAGCTATAACCTGCAACACCTAAACAAAGAAGGTGGACATAGCTTGTAAAGCACGTAACAGGAGTAGAACCCAGTCAAGCCCAATCCGTTGCTGGACAGCACCAATGGCTTCAGTTTAAGGAAGAATAATGCAAGGATATAAATCAGAGTTCAAAAAACATTACCCATATTCCCAAAACAGCTCCAGTCTTGAAATAAATGCAAACACATGGCTTCTTTTGAGTTAAATGAGTTCATAGAATCACAGAATATCCTGAGTTAGAAGGGACTCACAGGGATCATCCAAGTCCAGCTCCTGGCCCTGCACAGGACACCCCAAGAGTCACACCACGTGCCTGAGAGCATTGTCCAAATGCTTCTTGAACTCTGCCAGGCTGGTGCTGTGACCACTTCCCTGGGGAGCCTGTTCCAGTGGCCAAACACCCTCTGGGTAAAGAGCCTTTTCCTAATATCCAACCTAAGCCTCCCCTGACACAACTTCAGGCCATTCCCTCGGGTCCTGTCACTGGTCACCAGAGAAAAGAGCTTGCTCCTCCACTTCCCATCATGAGAAAGTTGTAACTGCAATGGGGTCTCCCCTCAGTTTCCTCTTCTCCAGGCTGAACAAGCCAAATGACCTCAGGCACTTTCATGGCTTCCTCTCCAGGCCTTTTACCATCTCTGTTGCCCTCCTTTGGCATGACTCTCTCTAACAGCTTCATATCTTTCTTATATTGTGACACCCAGAACTGCACACAGGACTCGAGGTGAGGCCACAGCAGGAGAGAATAGAGCAGGACAGTCCCCTCCCTTGCCCAACCGGCGATGCTGTGCTTGGTGCACAGTTGCCACAGTCTTTTGCATTAAGCAGATATAAATAATTTGTCATCTGGAATAGTGTCAGATACCAAGAAGAATGGTGTGTGCCATGTAGGAAGGTACATAAATGGGGACAGTTCAGAGGGTTCTAGAGAGTCAGTTTCCAGTATTTGAAGCTTTTTGATGATATGGTTGCAGATTATAATTCCAAATGTCTGTCTGGTCCTGGAGATAGATATCTGTATTTAGATTTCATCACTGAAATCAAGAGAACAAACTCAATTAAGTTAGATGGATTTTGGCTTTTTCTCAGCAGGAGACTGGTATGTGGATCGCCTGCCTGGAGCAGTGGTACTTAGTGTGAGTTGTGATTCTGGCTGAAGTAGGAGCATGCAGTTTACTTCACTGCTGGCAGACTGAGTGTGGAGGGGAATTCTTAGTTGAAATGCTGATTTCCTTGCAGGTGTCTTTCTCCTGTAATGTTTTGTAGACAAACATAATTAGAGAAAATAAATGTTCAGAAAAGTGGAAAAAGGGGACCAAAATAATTGAACAGTGTTGGGAAAATAATGAATAACATTCTAGGGCAAAAAAATGTAAAATGTTTTCTTTTGAAAATGGTATGGGGAATTTCAAAACCTGAGTAATTTATTACTGTAGTTACCACACACAAAAATAATTTTGTATTGTAACACAGTGAAAATATGATACCTAGTAGTTAATTTTTCTCTTTTTGGTTGTAGTGGGTTAACTTTGGTTTTCTGCCAGCTGCCCACCAAGCCACTCTCTCTCTCTCCCCCTCCTCAACAGGACAGGGAGAGGACATGAGATAAAACATCTTTTAGCCGAGATAAAGATGGGGAGATCACGAATTACTGTCACAAGCAAATCAGACTCAACTTGGGGAAAATTAATTTAATATATTGCAAATTAAATACAGGATAGGATAGTGAGAAACAATGACAAGACTAAAGCCACCTTCTCCCTTCCCCCCATCTTTCCAGGCTCAACTTCAGTCCTTTGTTCCTGAATCTTCAACCTCCTTTCCCTCAATCCCCCAGCTGGCACAGGGTAGTGGGAAATGGGGGCTGCAGTCAATTCGTAACACTTTGTCACAACTTCTCACCGTTCCCTGCTGTGGTGTGGGATCCCTTCCACAGGAAATAGTCCCTGTCAAACTGTTCCAGTGTGGGTCCTCCACACAAGCTGAAGCTCTTCAAGAGCTGTACCAGCATGGGTCCTCTCCATCGGGTGCACTCCAGGAATGGACTGCTCCAGCATGGGCCCCCCGTGGGCTGCACTTCCTGCTCCTTTGTGGGCTCTCCACAGGCTACAGCTTCCTTGAGAGCACATCCATCTGCTCTGGCATGGGCTGCAGTGTGGATACCTGCTCTGGTGTGGTCCTCCGTGGGCTGCGGGGGGACAGCCTACTCTCTTTGTGGGCAGCAGAGGAATTTCTGCTCCGGCACCTGGAATGCCTCCTTCCTGTTCTCCTTCACTGACCTTGGCATCTGCAGGGCTGTTTCTCTCACAATTTTCTTGCTTCTCTCCCATAGCTCCTGGGCAGCAGGTTCTTTTCATTATATGTGTTATCAACAGAGGCACCAACCAGTGCTGTTGATGGGCTCAGCTTTGGCCAAGAGCGGGTTTGTCACGGAGCCAGCTGGAATTGGCAGTGTCCAGCATGGGGCAGCCGCTGGTCTCACAGAGGCCACCTCTGCAGTGGCCCTTCGTCCTCCCAGAACCTAGCCATGTAAACCAAGTACACTGGTCCTAGGAACAGCTCTTCTTTCTCTGGCATAGGAGAAAATCATTCAACATTGCATTAATCTAACACATCAGTTCTGATGATTTCAACATCAGTCACTTTCAAAGTCCAAATCTCTAAAGCTAAATTTTAAATATTTGAGAGGCATAGTCACTGTAGCAAGCTTAATTTATAGTGTCTGACTTTATGTTGTTGCACAGGAATACAAAATAACTTTTAAGTTTCAAAGTTGCACTTAATTTATATATGCCTGTATAAATTTAATTCAGCCTATTCAGGACTTTTGAGAAATGAAGTTTTCTAGTTTCTGAAAAAAGGACATAAATCTTAGCCTACGTTTCTTCCAGATGTTAACTTCAGTGTAGGTACAGAAAAAGTGTTTTTCACTGCTTTGCTTTTCCTAATTCTACCAGCATTAAGAAAAATCCAAATTAGTTTTTTGCTATTGTCATTCTTTCTTTTTATCAGCGTTTACCATCCTTGTTTAAGGATTTTAAAATAGGAGCTGCAGAAACTTGCAACTTAATCTCCTTGTCTGTTACACAACCAAATACTCTGCAGTCTTCAGTGATTTGGTCTTGTGGCTGACCATTGACTGTAACACTTTTAAGAGTAGTAGGAGTACTTAAAACACTAGGAGAATTATGCTTAATTAATATCTCCTCACAAATGCAGTCAGTTCACTGTCTGTAGGGGATGCCCAAAGAAGATAGTTGCTATGACTGGTTGTATGTTTAGCTTAGGTATTCTTCCAGTCCATAACTAGGAATGCTAAAATACTGAAGGGAAAATAACTTTACCAGACTATGGAAAGGATGGAAACAATAGGCCAGCTCATGCCAATGATTAATAAACCCTGCTTTATTACCATTCAGGATGGGAAATTATATACTCTTTATTGTTCCTGAAAAAGAAAGTCCTGTGCAGCAATAAACTCCCTAGATCTGTCTCCCCTGATTCTGATGGAATGTTTTCTTGAGGCACAAGAGATGGGTTTCTAACAGCCCACTTCCTGCGTTACTTTTTTTGTAATATTATTTCAGGTCTGATTCCCATGCCTTTTTCATAGTTTCATTACTGAGAGGGGAAAAAAATAGGCACCCTGCTAATGTCTTGCAAGGTCCATATATCCTCTTACACTGAATAGCTCCTCTGTCGCATTTCAGAGTCTGAAAGGAGGTTTCTTAAAATGAGATTTGGATGCAACTTTTAAAATTTTTGCATTCCTAGATGACAGTTGGTAGAGTGAAAAAGTGTAACATTAATTTTCCCATGCAGTGACACTCCTCTAATGTCTGTAGGATTGTGTAGTCTGAGTGCACAATCAAGTTGTTTTCAACTTGTCCTTCACAGTTTCTGGGAACAAAACTAGATTACTTGAGGATATATCTCTGTTAGGTAGTAAGTGCATGTTGGGATCCGTATTCCCTAAACAGCCAGGACATGTGCTGCTGCTTGCTTGAGATCTGCATGCCCACAGGGGGAATGATGAGCTGGATGTGTACAAAGGTGCTCCCTTGCCCGGTGAGGATGCAGTCGATCCATTTATTGAGAAATGAGGCACTCACAGATTCCCTGGTCATTTGTGTTACAAGGGAAGGCAGTTGCCCCACTGTCCCCTCACATGACAAACGCTGGGCTTTTTATGGTTGCTTGACTATCTACTGTGCCTGAGTGGGCAGAGGGGTCACTCAGCTAAAGAAGTGTGTGCCGGGAATTGGGAGAACCTCAGAAGCTCAGGAGGGGCAAGAGAGGAAATAAATGATACATTGGTGCCAGTTAAGTGAATTGATTTAATCAGAAAATAATTTTTATTAGATTAGAAACTTATTCCTAGGGTTTTTTTTGAGTGCTTATCCATCAAAACTTAGTCTGATTGTTTTTCTTAATAGGATTTGCTCCTCAGAATTCTTTAACTTTTATAAAGGCTTTCCAAATATAACATAGGATTTGAGTATTTTTAGAGGGATTTGTCTTCTTTTGTTTTGATCAATGCACTGTGAATTTGACTGTGTAGATAGCATCTAGCCCTGGACAAAGAATTATCAGATTGGTATTTTTAGTAATACTACATAGGCTTGCTCTCTGAAGGTGAAGAAAAATTTACCTATTTCTCCCCACTTTTGCACAACCTGTAAAATCCTCCATGTGCAGTATTTGTAGGTGAATAAAGTGCATTTCTCTAATTTCTTATCTTAAAATCAGGATTTTAAGAGAACTTAATAAGTTTCATTTTTGACTGTATGATGTCAACATAATCAGCAGCTTGTTTTGTAATTGATAAAGTTGTTGCAGCTCATAAACACCAGTCATTCTATTTTTATTTTATTACCATTCATGTATCTCTATTTACAGTTGTAATTAAATGTTTAATGGAATAAAAAAGCTCATGTATTTGAGAATTGCTGCTAATAAAACAAACAGTGATTTAGATAATTCCTGGCATTCTGATACATTAAATAGGCTGGATTTCCCCAAGGCATTTTAAACTGTTTGGAGCAGAACCAAATGTGGAGTAGTGCTGAGATAGTGACCAGCTTAAAATTCTTGATACTGTTGTTACTGCAATAAAGGCATATTTACTTGGGGTTGTACTCTTACTTGGTTTTCTAAAAGCTAGTATATGCTGTAAAAACCCTGACATAACGAGCAGATTTGTATTTGTTTTGAAACACAGGAATGTGTAAAAGTTAATAAGGTCTTCAGCACTTCTAGCCACAGGAAACACGTCATGCCTCACTACTGCTTTTTATGTTACAGAAATGGTGCTGCTGTCCATTAAGTTTCATGACTGATCCTTTCTAGGCAGGGGATTTTTTTGATAAGGGAATATGCTTTATGGACTGAACAAACTTCAGGCATTACCTCAGCTGAGGCTATTTGCTTCTGGGAATGGTGTTTAAGGTGACACTATTTCCTAAATGCAGCTTGTGTGCTTTTGTTTGATCTTGTTCCAAAACCATGATCCATTGACTTCATTACTATGGAATCAAGTTGTATATGAGCTCCTTGAGAGAAGACTGTGCATCAGCTCGGCTATCATGGATTCGGAGCTAAAAAACAAGTTCAATATCTCATGCTAAGCAGTTGGAGGAAAAATCTGTCTTGGAATCCTCACTTTTTCTTGAGCTTTAAGTCTCTGGATCATCAGGCTAGTTGCTGGATAAATTATTTGAGAACACTTTGCAGTTAGCACAGGACTATCAAAAGGACAGAAGGCATCCTAATACAACAAAGGGGATGTAAGAAACTGTAATATCTATGTGAACATGAAAAAAATTATCTAGATCCAGTTGCTCACCATTTAAACCCACCTTAAGGTGTTTCAGAATGGAGAATACACAAGGAAGTCAGATGGGTGCAGGGCGCATTTGAAACCGTAATTACGTGCCAAGAGTAATGAATGGATATCTTAAGAAAACTCAGCAGAACAAAGCTACCTGTGAAATTATTTCTTTGTTCCCCATTAAAATACTTCTGTACCTCATTAGAAAGTGTAAGTGAAAAAGAGAGCCCATCATACTAAAAAGGAAATCAAACCTAAACTGGAATGTAATTTCAGATTAATGATAGCAGGTATGATCTGTTTTCATGTTTTCTGCTAATTTAAGTGCAAAACTGCACCTACTTCAATGGTAATAATCGGGGAAAAAACCCCACAAATAAAGAAAACACCAAAACACCTCGTTGCCTCTTGTGAAACATTAATTAGATGAGCAAATACAAGAACGCCCACTGGAGTGACCGGTGGCTACAAAAAAGATGGGGACTTGTGTCAGGTTCTGCTATTTCCCCATAGCTGTTAGTTGGAGAGGACCCATGAGCATTTAGAAGAGCTCATGTTCCTGGAACACTAAGAAGAAACACAAGTGATTAGGGGTCACATAGAAATTCTTGTGGCTTTCTGGCAGCTGCTGACAGAAGTTGGCCTCTTCAGTCTCTTCCCGGGCAGTGATAAAATAGCCAGCATAAATTAGGTTGGGAAGGTGAGTGAAATGGAGTAAGTTAGAGCTAATGCTCTGTCAGTTTGCTCTAGGACTGGAACAGCTTTAACAGCCTTTGCAGTAGAGTGCGGGGGGATTTGTGTCTTTCTAAACAGAGGTTGATGTGCATTTGTAACCCTGTGCTGCCCATTTGCTGGTACCTTCTGGAATAAAGTGTGTCAAAGGTTTCAAGTCAATGGGTTGGCAGAGGTAGCAAACACACTGTTTTCTTTCTTCCCCTGAATCAGTACATTCCATAACTTCTTCCTGCTTATTAAAGAATTGTCTTATGACCTGCAGCCATGTGTTTAGTCCTGTGAGCTCCAATACTGAAGGCAGCTATCTACTTACTTTTGTGATCTTGCATCCCTTATGGAAAAGTAGTTTCCCTGAGTTTTCAGCAGGATCCAGAGTGCTAAATTCAGGTCAGATAGCCTACTCTTCACATCATTTAAATGTGGCTTCAGTCATGATTTGAACTGTTTGCTAAACTGTACAAATTCTCTGTGTATCTTTTCATGGAAAACCAGGATGTTTTGTGAACAGTTGACTTTTGCTATTGACTAGGTAAAGAGTTGTTTGGAGTCGTGCATGCAGTCCTGTGCATAAGTGCTGCTTAGAACAATATGGGGTGAAGTATATTCAATGCTGCCTCTCTGTTGGAACTGTGATTTTTAGGTCCTTGAGAAGATGCATCTTTTTGAGTAATTCCTGTTACATAAATAAAGACTACATAACTCCCCTGGTTAGTGCAGCTGATGGGATGGTTCTAAGGAGAGATGACTTGAAAATGAATTACTTAAAACAAGCAGACAGAAAGATCACTGACAAATGAAAGCCAAACAATTTTGAAATTATTTGCGATTTTAAACTATTTTTGAGTGACTTGTTTGTAGAATGTGAAACAAAGCTATGATGCTGAAGACTGATTGGTACTTATTTGGGATGTTGTGAGCATCAAAATATATCAGTACACCAAATGCTGTTTTCAGGCTTTTACAGTGAAAACAATTTATTGTTTGAATAACAATTCCATAGACAATTTGGGTCTAGCATGAAACAAAACCCTGAAGTGTTTTGGAAAACGTTACCCTTTTGAACAACGCAATTTCCTTTGTCAATGTGAGCTACTGTCCCTGCAGACTTTTCTTTCAATTCCCCATTGGGCTTGTGGCAGGCAGCTAACCCCTTCTGTGTTATTTTATCCCATTTTCTGCAATATTGTTCTCTCTGAGCCTTTTTGTCATGGCTTAGCTGCATCAAACTCCTGCTCCGGAAAGCTGGAATGTGCCACACTATTCTCTGGCTCTGTGTATATGGACTTAATGTACATCAGCCTAAATCAATTTGTTTCTGCCACCATATGACAGCTGAAACCTTAGTGTGCTGGAAATTTCAGTTTTTAAAAAATACTTTTTTTTCAGTTTGTGCACTTTATTCCTCTAGTGTGTGTCCGTCCATTCCAGGCATTCCGTTTGGCTTTAAATAACTGTTGTTCATATCCATTTTTTACAAGACAGTGTGTTGCACAGCTGTTTCCCTTTTAACTTCTCCAAGGTTGGGTTTACCTACCCAAGGCCCTTAGGCTTTCCTTTTTTTTCTTACTTACGTAATCTCATACGTTCTTTCATGGCGCTTATTTTTTAAATTATTTTTCTTTATTGCCTTGTCCGCACCCTGCTGCTGTGCCCTCTCAAACTCCTCTAACAAATCCACAGCCCTGTTTTGATATTGCATGCCATGTTCTGTGATGCACCTTGTGTGAAACACCCCGGGAAAGTATGGTGAGCAAAATATATGTAGGATTTGCAAAAATGTGCTTCTCTTACAAGGTTTCTACATAATTTTTTGTTCTGTCAGGGCAACACTTTCTGAAGTTCTTAAGTGATTTAAACTAAAAAATCCTGAATATGGACTTCTGAAAACTCTGAAGTTACAAGGAAGATGGAAGTTTCTGAGTTGTGTGAGTTTGAGTTGGCTGGCAGCCTTGCAAGTGTGGTCTATAGATCTGGTAATATAAAAGACAATGATTACAAGAAGACAAATAAAACTTTTCACCACCAGCGTGACTTTGTTTTGTCAGCCAGCAGCATGTTCTTTCAGAATCTCTTTCCTTTTAATTAAATAAGAGCTCTGAGGTTTTTTTTCATTGCAGAGAAATACACGCAACTGTACCACTGTGTCTTATAAGGGATGAAAAAACTGTTTCCTTTTCTTATGGAATCTGTTTTTCAAGTGATTGCACATTTACTTCTGTTTTTCAGGAAGAGACAACTGAGAGTGCATCTTTTCAAGTTAGTTTGTGCAGGTAGTAAATAGGTTTTTCTCTGATCAAGTGAGAAATTTGTGGCCAATGTAGAAAGGCCTGTTTATTGTAGGAGTACCACTGTATAGTAATACCTTCTGATTTACAGGCCACAGTACCTAAGACACATATGAAATACTTGAAATTTTTATGTTTTATCTCTCAGATTACCACTGTATGTTATATTTGTATTGTTTTGGGGTTTTTTAATACATTGCTTAAATAAGCGGCGGTGAAGGGTGTGGTATTTTTGAAAGGCTGTAAGATCCCTTCCTGTTTGGACTAATCAGGTTATTGTATTTGAGCTGATGCTTTCTATGATTTCTTTTTTGCTAAAAATCTCTTCCTAACAGCTATTTGTATTTTGGGTTTTTTTAATGCAAGTTTCTCCAGTATTTGCAAGATTAAAAATATTTTATAAGAACTTTGGGGAATACTTACTGCTTTGTTTATTTACCTTATGGTTCTGATTGGCATCAGATGTTCTCAGTTTATTTCTGGGCATTATTAATTTTTGATAGCATATCTGGCTTATTTATTCAGGCTCATAGTGTGGAACTCCTGACTTGAGTAGAATAGCTTGATGAGGAACCAGTTACTGATGGGTGTTTGATTGTTACCTCCATGAAGGAAACACCTTCCCAAAATACCATTCCAGATAATAATTGCATGTCTGATTTGAGACATGATGACGGTGATGTAGTCTGAAAACAACAAAACTGCTGGGAGTGGCCTCTCTTCTGTGAGTTACATTGGTTTTACAGTAGCTTGTTCTAGCTGTACTTAATTAACTTTAATTACATGTCCATATATATGTATACTTTTAACTATTAAGCATGATACTGTAACTCATAGCTTTGTTTAGTTGTATTTATTGCACATTTACCATTCATTGTGTTGTTTTCTTCCTTTACAAAAAAAAAAAAGAAAAAGAAAAGCAGTTTGGCAGCAGAAGAAAGGTTCTCTTGTTATATTGCCCTGGCTGCTCCGCTGTGAAGGGAGAGATGAGTGATTTTTGAAAGCAACTGAGCCATGAGGCCCAGAGAAGCTTTTAGGGTGGAGGTGGGGCAAGCAGAGAAGGAGAGGAATGGTGAGGCTTGAAGGAAACCATAGGCTGGAAGATTGCTGAAAGGAGCAGAGAACTCGCTTGTAGTAGTAGACAGAAAGATGGAAGCTCTTTTAGGGTTCTGGAGGGAAAAACATGATTGTTCAACTCAGCCTTTGAAAGCTTTTGATTTGGATAGCCAAATCAGAGGAAGAGACCTGCCCTGAAAGATGATAGGGCCAAAATCTGTTTTGTCAGATTTTTTCACGCAGTGGGTTTGAGTTCTGGGTTCTGTATTAGCTTAGTACTTTTGTGCAAGCAATTCGAAATAGAGAGGTGTAGGGTTTTTGTTTGGGTTTTTTTCTTGTTGCTGTTTGGTTTTGTCTGTTCTTTTGGCATACTCACAGTGGCAGACTCGATGATTTCCCCTGAAGGCTCTGCCTGAAATGAAACTTATCATGAACCTCCACACACAAACTGGCCAAATATTGCAACAAGACAAGAACAGCAAAAGCAACTTCTGTCGTTGACTCCTTGCAATAGTGGCCTCTAAAAACATAGATGGATGTTGATGCAGAGATTGATTTTCTTTTTTTAATGTAATTGTTATCATGGGCTCTAGTGTCTTCCTGAGACACGTGGACTCATTGGCTCATTGAACTAGCTTCTGTTGCATACCTTTAAGTGAGGGATGTGGAAGCTACAGAAACCACCTAAAAGAGGAATATTAGGTATTTTGACTCAATAGGGGCCACTCTTACTTTCCACAAGATGAGGATATTCTAATTGTGAGTTAATTTTATCAAAGTTGTAATGCAGCTGACAAGTTCCTTTAGGATTTTCTGTTGGTTTAAATTCTTTATTTATTTGCAATTCACTGTGTGTGACTGGACACAAATAATGCTGTCTTTACCTTGCTCTCTATTTTTTATGTTTGCTCTTTGCAGAGAAGGCACATGAGTAACTTCTAGATGGCCACATGAACACTTTAGACATAAGCCTTTGCAAATGTACATTTGCACAAACATTTCTGAGGTGAGGTTTTTTTCCAACCCCAAAAAAGCATATTTCAAAGTCTGTATGTATGGATGTCACCTGAAAACAGAGGTAAAACATAATGGTCTCACCTGATTTGTTTAAACATACTTATTCTGAGATACGGGGTTTTTGGTTTCTTTTTGTAGTCTTTATGTCAGGCAAGTTGCCATTTATTTATGTAAAGATTCAAGCAGTTTTCATACCACTTTGCAAAGAAAAACTACATTAAAAGTAGAATTCTTTCCTGAGGATTCTAAACCAAGATTACAGAAATGAAATAATAGTTTTCTTTGTTTTTGCATACCATATAATCTGTAAGGCTGTTATACTACTTGAAGCATTTAGGGAGAGCAGTGAATCACTTCAGTCATAATTTTTTTTCATGTCAATAACCCATTACATGCTATGACTAGTCTCCATTTGTCATTTGAGTGACAACATTGTCTTTCTGAGTGTTGAAATGCCTCCCTTTCTGTTGGGTTTCATGAGCACTTCCACTTGGTAAGGGAAACATGAGTTGATGTTGATATTTCAGATAATCAGGAAGCGTTTATTTTCTTCCTTCCTCTCCTTTATTCTTCCTGTTGTGGGACAGGAAGATATAAAGAGTACAGATAAGAACATCAAGTCCGATGGGAACATCTGTTTTATGACCTAGAGTTGCCTCCAAGTGCAGTATTAATGCCAGGTATGGCAGTAGCAACAGTTTCCATTCTTACACTACCTTGATGAAGTTTGCATTTGCAATAAAATTAATTTTTGGTTGCAGATAAAAACCACTGGATTGTTGGCAACTTGAAATAATACCAGTTCTTTCATTTTCTCAATCCTGAATTCTTGACTATGTATGCATCCTAATGGACTGATTTGAGAGGTAGGAGAAGGTATTATTTAAAGTCCAAACTGTTTGCCAAAAGTTCTTTAAGACTCTTAGGAAGCTGCCTTTTCCGCTATGTATTAAGGTTTGAGGGAATAAAGATGTTGATTTTACACTTGCCTTTTCATTTTGTCTTGTCTTTTGGGATCTTAAACATAGGACTAGTTTATTTTCTTTCATGTTCTTGGAGGTAGTGGCAGATATCTTGTTCTCACAGACCTCAAGAGGAGTTATTTACCACTTGGACAACGTGTTCCTGAGCTTTTTTTTTAGTTCTTGTTAACTGATTTAATTTGGTGTGACTTTAGGAGTCTATGCTTTTAAGTTTTTTACACCACTGCAACCTTTTATATGCTTAAATAAAAATGAAAGCTCTGTATACTTTAGCTCAGGATTTAGCTGAAAACTTGTGAGATTTTTGTTGCCCTGGATTTCTAGAGAAGATAACATATTCTTTTGCATGACTATCTGTGTAACCCTTTATCAATGTCAGCTAATTCATCCATTTGCTTTTCTGTGGACTAATTGTAATCACTTATTTGAAAGAAAGTTGATTCTTCAGTACTTATATTGGTTCCCTCCCCTGTGTGGGACTTTACATTTGCCTTTGACATTCACAGGCCTTCTGTCAGACCAGTTTTTGAGACTACTAACATCTGTCTGAATTGTAGGCGTGTGTTGCCCAGTGCTGATCCTGGCAGTGATCCCTGAGAAACTCATTTAGTATCTGGCCACCAGTTGGACTCTGTATGCTGCCTGCAGCCCTTTTAGCCCCATGGGCTGTACGCTTCCCAACCCGATGTGCATGGTTATCCAGTGCGCATCTTGCCAGTTTTTCTGTGAGGGTTATGTGGGAGACTGTCAGAAGCCTTGCCAATGTCCAGCTATGTGATATGATTGCTTTCCTCTAGTCCACAGAGTTCACAGTCGTATCACACAGAAGGCATTCAGGTTAGTTGAATACAATTTGCTTTTGGTAAATCCAGGTGATGTCCACATCATCTTCCTCACTTGCTGCCTTCTCTCTTCAAGGATGACAAGTTTGGCCTCTCAGTGGCCAGTTCCTGAGCTTGACCTCACTTTGACTGTGGGAAATGTTTGCCATTTCGAACTCTAATAAAGAAGTGGGCATAATTTCTCCCCTGCACCCGCACTTCAGTGCACCTGGCTATTACCTTCCCAGGATTACTCCCAAGGCAAGCTGTCTGCAGTTAGGCTGACTGTTACTTTGCTTGAGAGATTTCAGACCGTATTTGTGACTAATTCTTTTTGTAGTAGAGAAAAGAGTCTTTGAGTCTTTGAAAGAGTGATGGAAATGAGCAGACGGAGATTACTCAATTTTCACTTCGTTATGCGTTTAAATTCAGTTTCTAGATTCAGTCTCTTAAAGTTGGCCTAACATAAAGAAATGTTTTGGGCATAGACAGGGAAAAACATCTCAGGACAGTATCTCAGGACTACTCCTTTTAAAGATAGAGTGGAAGCAGGTTTTGTGTTTTTCTTGTGACCTTGGGCAAGGTACCATACTCTTACTGCAACTTGTTTCTCTGTATGTATAATGGACTAATAGCATTACTCAGCTTTTTATGAGGCTTCTGGGGATATACCCAGTAAAGGTGATAAAATAAACATGTAGCCGAGTTGTTAACCATGTGAATACTTAAGATAAATGACAATATAACATTTTTCATTTCAGCTCACCAGAACAGATAGTACACTGGAAATTGTAGATGCAGTTCTAAGCATGTCTCCTCTGCAGGTTGACAGTGAAATGGGGTCAGCCACATTCGTTGTGTTGCTGCTAGTGATCTTGTGACCAGAGGCTAAGCTAATCAACTTGCTGATTTTTATAGAAAATTTGCTTACTCTTCTTCCCAAATGGAATTGCTTACTTTCTTTCAGATAGGTGAACTGATCTAGCATTCATGTTGCTGCAGGGTGAGCAAATTTGATGAAAAGAAAGCAGCAGGAATGTGAGAATAGGAGAGGAGCTGATCATAAACCTCCCTTTTGATGGTTGATATACTCAGGTTGGTTGAAATGCAAAGCAATGTGGCATTTTTAGAGATGTGTTTGACTTCATCTTGGCCTCATACAGAGTATGCTTTGTAGATCTCTATTTTTTTCAGAGTAGGAACCTAGATGGCAGTGGCAGGCTGTGGCAATACACAATAATATTTGAGGACAGACTGCTTCAATTACTTGTTTGTTCCATGTGAATATCAGCATTAGTCATTAGATAGATAGTTTCCATAGAGTCAAATTCTACTTACCCTAATCCAAAGCATAACAGAGAAAATATTTCCCAGAATGACAGGACTAGGTTATTTCTGTAGACCTGCCTACTGACTTCTGAGGTAGGGTTCTGACATGCTTGGAAGTTTTTGAATTTACACGGTGTGTCCTTACTGCCTTGCAGAACTCGGGGCTAAGAGCAAATTGAAGTATATAGTTGTGTTCCGAAAGGTGGTAACTTAAATGCTATCATATTACATTTTAGCATTTTTCTAGGACTTCTTCTTAGGCTTATTTATCTGAACAAAGGCTTTTGTTTGGCTTCAGGGTGAAGGACAGTCTAGGTCCTAGTTTTGAAAGGCAGTATTAATATGAAAAATTCTTAATAACTTCTGCTTCAGAGAGCCTTAATATGACTTTATGCAAGTTCAGATTTCTTTTCTTCAGTCTTCTAGCATACTGATTTAGCTATTGTTTCCTTTCAGGAAGGGTGAAACTTTGAGGCATGTGTTATTAGACTTTTTTGATTAAACTTGCATTGTTAGTACAAATGCATAGTATTACTTACCAGTCACTTAATATCCCACATAAAGTACTTCTTATCTGTCTCCTTTGAGGAGTGCACTTATTAGAACACAGGCACACAGGACACACACTTTCCAATAACTTTTGCAGCATTTATTAGTATTTGCGTACTCTGTTTGGCCATAGCTTCACACAGGTAGGAGAACTTATCCATAAATATTTTGATAAACAGTGCAAGATACCACTGGGCACCACTGATAAGTCTGTCTCCATTGCCTTTACATCTTCTCTTCAGACATTTGTACAGACTGATGAAGTCCCTTAACCGCCTTCATGTCCCTTTGCTTGGCTCTCTCCAGTAGCCCCATATTTCTGTTGTACTGGGGGGACACAGCACCGCAGCTGTGGCCTCATCAGGGCTGAATAGAGAGGGAAAGATCATCTCTCTTGACCTGCTGGTGCTGCTTCTTCTGATGTAGCCCACGATACTGCTGGTCCTGTTTACCTCAAGGGCATATTGCTGGCTCACGTTCCACTTTGGTGTCTGTCGGCATCCCCAGGGCCTCTTCTGCAAAGCTGCTTTCCAGCCGACTGCCACAGCACGTATTGACACATGTTCTGCTGGGGTTGTCCCTCTTCAGGCGCAGGAATTTGCATTTCCTTTTGTTGAACTTCATGCGGTTCCTGCAGGCTGTCAATGTCCCTCTGGATGGCAGCACCACCCTCAGGTGTATCAGCCACTCCTCCCAGTTCTGTGTCATCTGCAGACTTGCTGAGGGCACTCTCTGCCCCATTATCCAGACCACCACCCTCTGGGCCTGGCCCTTCAGCCAGTTTTCAGTCCACCTCACTGTCTGCTCATCCAGCCCATATTTCATCAGATTCCCTATGAGGATCTTACTGTGAAGGATCAAGTACCAAAGCATGTTTATTCTTGAACAAATCTGTCAAATGGAAACAAATTACCAGCTCATTTAACTTTTCTCAAGTCATTGGAGTAATTTAAACCAACAGGTGGTCTTTGAGAGATAGTTATTAAAATATTTAGTTACATTTCTCTGTAACTTTATAAAATACATTTTTTTCATTAAATTGTAAGCTACATATGCAAACAGTATGGCACAGAAACCTGTTAACTGTAAGGCTGCTGCACTGATAAAAGCTCACTTAACAAAAATATGTATAATAGGTTTTTTTTCTGAGAATATAAAGGTTGCTTTGCTTCGAAATGGAAAAGAAGAAAAATGGCATAATAAGATAAAGTATATACATTCTGTCAACTTTTACAATCGTATATGTTTTATAATTGGATTGCTGGAAACATGCCCATGAAATATGTCCCTCTTTTAAGTAAATCATAAAAAACAAGACTGAAAGGAAGATTAAGAATCACATAGTCCATGCTTATGCCTCTGGACTGCATTAGCTATAACTAAGTGTAGTACTGAATGATGGATGAAATTTTATTTTAATCATCAGGTTAAAGACTTAATCATCAAGTTAAAGACTTAAAATAGTGGTTTCTTGTAAAAAAATATTTAGAACTTTATATTCTTGCATTTTTGCCAATCAGAGTTATGACCAATGTATCTAATCTTTTTCATTACAGTTCATATAAAAATGGTGATATTTTGTTCTTTGCTTACAAAATTACCAAGTCCCTGTGGGTTATAATACATTTATTATTATTTTTATGATTGGTTTTACTGTTTTATCTTGAAATAAGCTAAAGATCTTCAGTTCAAAGAAACTGCTACCTCTTGCATGCAAATGTAGCCTGCAGTATAATTGTGTTAGGATTTTGAAATAAAGCAGGTGTTCAAATTGTTTCTCAGGAAATAAAGTAAGCTCATTCTTACTGTTAATGTGTTTTTCTGTTACCTTGCCGTATATTCCAGTCTGCTTGTGCCTGCTTATTTCTCTAGGACATAATCCAAAGCCATTGAAAACTCTGCTAATTCCAGTGAACTTGAGATCAAGGCTTTAAAATTCCCAATTTTAAACTCTGCGGGAAGAAATGTTGATGGCTTATGTAGTGCTGATTACTGTGGAGCCCTTGTCTTGAGGGCTCTAGGCTGTGTTTCATTTTTAAGATTATATTCGGCACAGATACTGACTTGGTCTTTAGTTTGTCATGGTTTGAAATAGAGGCCTTTTCTTTATAAGTGTGTTGTATTAGAGTTAGGGGTTGGGGCTTGGGGAGTGGTGTGTTTTTTGCTTTTGTTCATTTGTTTGTTTTCTTTCTATTCCAACATGAATGAGTAACCCTGTACCTTAAGTATACCTTTCCCCCCTCTATTAAAAGGAAACACTTTAATAATAGCAGAAAGCCATGTTTTACGTAAGCCTGTAAACCAGAGACCTGACATAATTACATTATCTTTTTTCAGAAAATGAATGTCATCTTTTTTCTTCATTAAAAAAAAAAAATAAATGGTGCAAGTAGGGCACATAGTCTTAAGTACTTTAACACTTCTGTGAGTCTGTATGCTAAAGCAAGCATTAGTTTGTGATTTTAAAAAATAAAATTAAAAAAGATAACAGCATTGCCTGTCCCGCCTTCCTAACACCTACCTTGAGCTCATCAGGTGATTTATAACCTGTTTACATTCTGCACTGTTTGCCATCTGGAGTCCCAGTGTTTCCAGTTCCTATAGGTTTGGAGTGCTGCAGAGTAGGCGGTCCTTGTGCAGTAGGTGAGGGACAGTATAAATCAGGCAGTATTCAAGGAACCTTTATGATGGCTGCACTCCTATTCTTCAGAAACATAATTCTGTTTATTCCATTTTTCAGAAAATCTGAGTCATTGGGTCAACCTTTTTTAGTAAGATGGAATTTGGAAAAGCAGCTTGGTAAAAATGTGTTGTTATCAATCAGCAATTGTAGTTTTTGTCTAAGTAAGAAAAGGTAGAGACTAGGTAAAAATGTATGAATACAGTAATTCAAAGAATGACTGTCTTGGGATACAGACTGCAACAAGTATGCTTTGCTTACAAAGTGTATCAGACAACACCTATTTTATGTTCATTCTTATCAAGCTTCTATTACAGAAAGGTTGGGTTTTCACTTTTGTTGTTGGGATTTTTTCATTGAAGAGTAGTGATTTGTTTTACACCTCTGTGCAGGCACATATGCAGGTTAAAACAAAAAAGCATTCTTGTCACATTTGATAATGCCATCAGACTACTTCAGGTTACAGGCTTCCTTATTCTTGCCCCTTTTTTAAGGCTACAATTTCACTTTTTTTTTTTTTTTTTAAATGCCTGTTAAAGGTATTTGTGCATAACACAGAGTTTGACAGTCTTTTACATTGCTACAGATTTGTCCATGTTATGGTAGATGTCCAAAGGATAATGTTACAAATAAAGGCAGAAAAGTATGAAAACCATGCCTTTATTTTGGACAGAAGGAGAATCTGAACAGTTTTAGATGATTCACTTTATCTTCACAGGAAGAAAAGCCTCTTGGCTTAGGAGACTGTAATAGCCACTTTATATAATATGTAGTATGTATTCAGTCATTGGAAAATGTGAAGTATACCACTGAAGCATCTTCTTATTCTGTGAAACTGTTTGCTATATTTTATCCAACTGCAAAAGTTGTTTCGGTTCAAACTGAGTAGTAAACCTGTACTGAACACAATACAAATTTGAAGACACGTAGGTATCAATTTTGCAGTTCTGGAAGCAGTGAAGATGGAGCGACTTGGCTCTGGGGTTATCTTTTCAATGCATTCAGAGAGTTGGACTGGCTTCACAGATCATAGGGACAAAGTTGGACAGGTTCCATGCTCACTGTGTGACACAGTCTTAATTTATGAACATATGTATCCTAATCTCACAGAAATTAAATTGTGTGAAAGCCTATGGAGAAAGTTGAAGGTCACCTTTATGTTTTTAACAGCATATTGTATAATAACGTGGATTAGCATTCTGTACTGAGATTAGGGCCTTTTATGCAGTATGCTGTGCAAATGCAGTGAGAGGCCTTGTCGTGAAGGCTAAGGAGGTGAAATAAAGGCAGAGAATGGCAATTTGTCTCAGTTTGTTGGTTTTGGATTTAAATTAGTTCTCTAACTCCTAGATCAATGTCCTAGCCACTGTATTTCACTTTTGGGCTTGTCTTTCTTTATTGCAAGTGTCTGTAAGATGAGGCACACTGCCTTCAGTTTTCTGGCCCTGGCACTCGCACAGGCTATGTCTACAATCACAAATAGTACAGAGCAATATAAACAGCTCTTCAGAGCAAACATATTTGGTGCTAAGGCTGAGAGTCCATGCTGTATCCGCTTGGGAGGTTTAAATAGGAGGTTTTAACTGGCTCTTTTGCAGTTCCATTTATTGAACACCTAATAGAAGTTTCTGAGTATTGGTTGCACTCCTGAAATGCATGTGTGGGTTTAATCCAGGTTTCACTCTGTGAAACAAACTGAAGTGGGGATTATGGTGACCATCCCAGAAGACTATTGTAGAAGGAGTTAGTATTCTGCATGATAGCCAATCCAGGTGTATGCCTCCCTGTCATGAGCACAGGTGACTGATAGCCACTTGAGTTGTGTATTTTATCAATGTGCAACTACTGTATGTACCTGTTCCCAGGAACTGCTGGTTTATTAATGAGAAAAGAATAACAGGGTCTCCCACCAAGGTTCTCTTCAAAGTTAAGTCCATATTCCAGATATGATTGCTTCCAGTGTTAGATGAGTCTGTACTGTAAACCCAACCCTATGCAAGTGAACATAGACTTGTTGAACCTCTCCAAGGTGAAGACAAGTCCATTGTGCCCTGCCCTCACCAGAGACCCGTCCAGTGCTGCATCATCTCAGGATTCCAAGCATCAGAAGAGACATGATATTTTTTATAACTTGATCAAGCTTTTTTTTTTTTCCTGAATATTAATAAATATCTACCTGTCTTGAAAAGCTTTGTTTCCTGCTTCTTGGAATCCAGTACAAGACAAGGATGGTCAGGAGACTTGTGTATTTACAAAAGTACTCTTTTGAAGCAATCCTAAATTCTAATTAAGGTATACCCATCATTTAGCCGAAAAATAAACTCTTCAGGAAAAGAAAGTAGGGTTTGCATTTGAATAATATATCTCAAAATTTCAGTTCATGGGATTGAAGCTCTGGTCCTTGGACTGGGGAGGATCTGGTTTTCGTTTTTTCCACAGAAATATATTCAATATTCTTCTTAATCAGGACTGAGTTAGCTGGAGATTCTCCTGTGTTCAGAGGGCTCAATAAAGTTTTGAAAGCAGCCTACTGAAACGTGGTCAGAAGAGATTTCCAAGGGGAGTATGTCCAAGTATAACTTTGTTTTCTGAGAGACTGGTTTTCATGAAGTAATGAACTACCTTGTTTTGAGAGAAAGACAGAATGTAAAAGTGGTGTCAACAATTCCCTTCAGATATTAAGACATCAGAATATAATCCAAATGTAATTAATTTAATTGTAAAGACATAGCAAAGAAGAATTTAAATATTTAGATCTGTGGAAAGAAATTTATAACTCAGGCTAGTCTAATTTGTGGTTTTTAATAGTTCCTGTAAACTATGTGGACATACTGTGGCTTTGTCTCCAATTAGTGGTCAAATTATTTATAGCAGATTCAAAGGATGATACTGTCTTAAGGAAATTTATATATACAGGAAGCTATATTTTGTTGGCTACAGAAATGTTATGTGTAATTATTGTAAATGAAAATAGTTACATTTCCCCCTCTCTCCCACCCAAAAAAAGATTTACCAAGATAGGAAGTATTATTAAAACAGAGGGTTTTAATTGATTTAAGAATTAAGTCTGAGCATTTGATCTTTCAAGTTCTTTATTCAAGAAGATGCCTTTTGGGACAGGCTTCATTCTGCTGTAAAGCAATGTGTGCAGCAACCAAGTGCAATGTGGAGGTGTTTCCAATCATGTTCATCTATTCAGATGTCTGACTTATGGATTCTTCAATCCCTTGTGTGAGGTATTTGGGTCTGTTCCTGCTGAAGCTTATCCAGTAGAAGCTGAAAAGACAACACTGAACAAATGTAATGTGGAGAGCGCACTGCTGGATGCTGCTTCTGCTGTTTAGTATGCTGTTAAATTTAGTAGTCATAGTTTTTGCATGTTGTCAGGGCAGAATTTTCCAGTACTTTATCTGTTTTTAATTTCTAATGAATTTTCTGGTTATGAAGTCTTTGTGATACTTATTTTACACACAAGGGAAAGTTGTTTACTTTTCCCAACTCCAGTCAAAAACTTCTGATCTGGCAAAAATAAGCATTCAACGTGGCTGCTATATATTTGCTATGTAATATTTTGAAAATAATTCTTCTTTTATGTTCAGATGTGATTTTCCTTTCCCTGCCTTTTGAAATACAGTAATTCTTAACAGTAGTATTAAACAGCCTCTTCAGGAACGCACTAGATGTGTAGGTCAATTAGATGTGTAAGTCAGTAGTGGAAAACAGCAGTACTGTGATTTAGTTGTAAAATTTCAGAGAGACTAGTTGGCCTTTGCTCAGAGACTAGTTGGCCTTTGCTCTGCAGGGTTTTGTGCATCACCTGGGAAAGCATGTTATTAGTGTTTTGCAGGCAAGCAAATGGCATCAAGGCTTCTTTAATGGGAGTGTGTGTGTATTGGTTTTGTCTTCTGAAGAGACATTTCCCAAAAGAAGCAAGTGAGAGATGAAGACATCATTCTGCAGTGTGTGGCATTCTCTCTATATATTTCTCAGACCTTAGTTTTTCAGAGGTGATTTTTGTTTTCCTGGCAGGTCACTCTCAATCTCACCAAGGCCATATTTTTCAGTTGTGTAAACAATTGGAACACTGCAACAGGTGAAACACAGCTGAAACTACTGAGGCTGAATATGCACTATGGCAGCAAAGAATTTGGCCAGGAAGAATACCTAGGCTTTAATTACCTCTGGATGCCTTAAAATCATTAGATGATTAAGCTATTAATGAACTTAAGCTGTGCCTTCAGTTCAGCTTGACCAGTAATAAGTTCATTAAGTTACTCATTACCCGACATTAAATTTCAGCTACGCTGCTAAAATGTGGGTATTAATTCAAATTACTATAAATGCATATTATTCCTTTCTTCCTCTGCCAGTGTAGTGTAATTTCTGTATGCACCAGGCACAGTATATTCCTGTTTTGTCTCATGCTTCACTGCAAAATGTTTTTTACTTTGCTACTCAACCACTATTCCACTGTCCAGTCACTTCCTGCTAGCCTGAAAAACACAGCCTTACAAGCAGTGATCACCTTTCATCTGGAAGATGTGTCCAGAGAAGTCAAGCAGCCTTGATTTTGGCTTTGGGTTTTTGCTACCTTATTGATCACTTTTCTTTCTCACTTTTCCTTCCTAACTGTAGCTCATGTCATCCTACCGACTGACTCCAGAGACACCCTAGAAATATTTAATTTGAGACGCAAGCAATGCTTTGGCAACAAAGAACAAGGCTGAGAATGTTCATGTATGAAGTTAAATCTGATTTAATAATTTATTTCTCCATAGAGTCTTTTGAGTTAACATCAACTCCATCTATGGTGGCTTCAGGCAAGTTGCAACATTCTCTCTCATGTTAAGACCTGTCTAACATGAAGCTGTCCATATTATCCAGATTGCTCTCTTTTTCTGGTTGCCTGTCATGACAGTCAACTTCCGTGCAAAATAGTTGTACTGTGTCCAGCTGGGGTGTAGTTAATCTTTTTCACAGTACTGTGGGGTACTGTGTTTTGGATACATGGCTAAAACAGTGTTGATAATGCACTAATTGGCTGTTGCTGAAGAGCGCTTGCTCTTCACAAAGGTCTTTGTTTCTCCCTAGCCCCTCAAACTAACTACGAAAGTAGGTGGGAAAGAGGATGGGATGGGATACAGCTACAACTGCTTGCTTGGCAATAAAAACTGGAGGTACAAGAAGGAGGGTGTGGGGGTGTGTGAGCGTCTTCGCTGGTGGTTGTTGCGTGAAGGGTATCCACGCTTGTGGAAGGTAGTGAGAGACTTCCTTTGAGTCACTTGCTTGTTTGGGGTGGTGTGTCCCCTCTTTCCTTCACCTGTTAAGCTGTCTTTATTTGATCCACAGGTTTCCTTGCTTTTTTCTTCCATTTCTCTCCTGTACCACTGAGAGGGGGAAAGTGAGTGAACAGCAGTGTGGGTGTTGATCTTCTGACCAGGGTCATCCCCCCCACAATAGTTTATGTAAGCATAAACAATTTGCAGACCTGTGGTTGGAGCAGCACCTGTTTTGTGTGCCTGTTAGGTCAAGAGTGTCTGTGTGACAGCAGATTGTCACTCTGATTCGTGTGTGTCGTTACTTCAAAGCTCTTGGCCATTGGACTGGCAGCTCTGTGCATCAGCCTCCAGAGGGAGATAACCTATTCTTTCTCAGCAATTTCTTCTGTTTCAAAAACATGGATTTACGGAGTTTATTGTAAGACTCCTGACTTCACTTTTTCATAAGTAGGAGCCTCTTACCACTCAGGACATGGAATAATACATCTTGTGTTCCTTTGTGAAATGGATGGGTTTTAAGCTTGGTAAAATGAGTGAAAGACGTGGTCTGTTGATCTCACTGTATTTGGCCTTAACTAGTTTAGGGTAAAGCCACAACTGCACTTTTCCTCTCTCTTTTAAGCAAACAGTCCATCCCTTAAATCAGTTTTCTCCTTTTTGCAACATGGATAATATTTTGGTTAAAGAATTTAGTCCAGAAGTTTGTGCAGATTTTTTAGAATCTGTTCAAAGACCTTGCCACTAAAATCAGCTCTTCCCTATTCTTCTTTCTTGTATTCTTAGCACAAGTGGGCCAGATTGTCATCCACTGCTATGATCAGTTTTTCAAATGATCTGTCATTTCCAGAGATTGTTTCTGTTCAGCTGTCTGACCACTTGCTGTGTCTTTTCACAAAATCCTATCAGGTAAGGGGGATACTGAGCTTGCAATGTCTTTCAGCACCTTGCAGGTCCATTTTTTGCTCAGCCTGTGCTGGAGATGCATATTGTGTACACCTACACTTCTCAAGTTTTCACAGATCTGTAGCAGTCATTTGCCTGCTTGATTTCTTGGCTCATGACTCTTCATTTGGAAGTGGGTTTAATCAGCACCACCTGCTTCATAGTGTCTGAACACTGAACGAGTGCTGGTGCTGTTCAAATACTTTTCATTTCTTCCTTAAGATTGGTCCCGTCCCTGAGAACCACTTGTGCAGACTCATGTGTTGATGTTTAAAGTAGGTTATATCTGTCATTGAGCTTTTCACATTGGAATAGTTTGGCACTCTCCTGGCCCTGTTGCTTGGGATTTGCCACCAAGTCTGACAGGTACTGCATCACGCAGGAATATGAGCCTCAGACATCCAATGCCTTTCTGAGCATTTTCTTGTCCATATGACTCCACAGTAGTACTCTGCTGTGCCTCTGAATTTTATCTGTTTTCCAGAGCCATCCAGCTCTAGCATGTGTGTCAGGCATTTGCCTTCTCGGGACTGTTTTGGAGAGGTGTCATGGTCAAGAAAGTCCAACAGATATCGGTCACCTTTGTTTATAGTAACCCTGAGGTCACACTGAGCCCTGAAAATCTCCTTGGGGGTTGCTCCATTTCTCCACATCTATATTCAATTATTTTCAACTTAGTGGTAGCACCTCTTATCTTTCTGCCATTTCTTTCCTCTTCTACCAAAGTTTGAGACTGGAATTCGGCAGAGTATTGCAGCAGAATGAAACGTCTTTTATAATCCAGTAAAATCGTATTAGGTGTAATTTCACATGGAAACAAAAGGTAATTACATCAACACAGCTAATGTTGTTACATAGGAGGCCAAATACTAATTGGCTATTTTTAGTGTATGCGTCACGTAGGCTCTCTCCATTAAAACGCTGCCTTACTAAGTACTCGACAGCGTATGTTGCGATCGTNCGGCCCCGCCCGCCGCCGGCAGCGCGCCCGCGGTGCTGCACCGCCCCCCGGCGGCCGCGGGGGGAGGCGCGTCTGTCCGCTCCGCTCCGCTGCCCGCGTGGAGTACGGGCCAGGCTTCCTTCCGCCGGGGAAGTTAGTAAGGAAAATGCTGTCCTGGCGACCACATTTCTCAGTGACCGAAGCGAATTGTTTGCTGAGTTATCCCGATTGCACTCTCAGTATTTAAAGGCTGTGTCCGATCTTCGCTAATGATGAAAAAAGCGCAATTTTTTGTTTTCTTTTGCCTAAAATAATAGGATCATGCTCTTTGTACTTGGCTTTTTTTTAGAAACGTCTCTTGAGTTACTTTGTGATGGAAGGATTGCTGCAAACTTGCAAAATAGTGATCTCTGATTAGTGCTCAAAATAAACACTAAACCTCTTTAAATGGGACTCCTTTAACATCTGCTTTTTGCTTTAGCATATGATTACAGTGTGTGCTAATTTCAGTGGTTAGATCAAGAAATGCTGTGTGCTGCTCTGAGTAGTTCGGCTGCAGCCTGCATAGAAACAGTGGCATCGCCCCTGCTGACACTAACGCCAGGAAGTGGAAGCTGCCCACCCTCTCAGAGCAGCTCTGCATCTCGCTCCTGTGCCCCATCTCCCCCAGCCATCTCCCCGGAGTGCGGAACAGGCTCTTACAGCCCACCTGGCTGCTCCAAGTGGAGCAGTGGTGGGAGACAGAGTCTCTGCAGCATTCTCGGGACCTGCGCAGAGAGAGGGCCTGTTAGCTCAATTTTCCTTTATGAGGTTTTGAGGGCAAGGGTTCATGTGCATGTGAGAGAGAGAGATGAATTCAGCTCCATTGTGAGGCTGATACCTGTCTGTGCTGTTTAGGCAATACAGAGGCCTGAATCTATGTGTAGCTTGAGCTGGGGTGGTCCAGTGTGACCCCCTCGGAACAGTGGTTGGCAGAAACAGAGAATGTAGTTATTGTTTCTCAGCCCTTGGAGATTTTCTTGGCTGCTGAATCACTGTAAAGATAGAAAGACTTGTTCCAGGAAGCTGGACTCTGGGAGGCAGCACTCATATGTTTTTCAGCTGCATCTGATAGATAAGGAGGCTTTGTATTTCTCTCTCTCTTTTTTTTTTTTTTAAAGAAAATCAAAAGGACTTACTTTTGCAATTGTTCTTACCTTTAACTCGCACTTTCAGCTCCTCACAAAATAATGTGAAAATATTTCTTTGAAACTTGTAAGCAATGTTTGTGCTTGATAGAAATGAAACCCCATCATCCCCTGTGTATTGATACGCCTCCAGTTGTGATCTGTGAGATGGCACATCAGTTTTGGGCTGCGTAATGCCATGTTTCAGTCTGGCTACTGCTTGAGTAGAGTTTTAATTGGTAAGTAGCCTCTTCAATTCTGCAGATGCTGTACCAATTTCATAAGATCTGAATGTGTTTCTGCTGATTTGAAATTACATTCCTACTGTGTGAGGTCCAAATGTCTACAAGCAGAATTTTGCATAAAAGTTTTCTTTCCTGCAATGCCAGAAGAATGTCTTAATCCTCTTTCTGCTTCAGAATATTATTTGAAGTATTTGAGGCTGTGCCTTTATAAGTTCTCTTGAAGAACAGGATTATACCACTGGAAAGTTTCATTGACATGAATATGTGAATTGTGAGTGATTTCAAGATGTAGCTTATATCTGAGATTTTGGTAAAGCTTCTTGCAAGGTGAAACACTGCTGTGTTTGTGGAAGAGTGACAGACTAGGTGGGGATATCAGTTTTTGATTTTTGGTGTTGGTTGCTTTTTGTGCTAGCTATTTATTTGTAGATCCAGCAAGTCTTGAAGATCGACCAGACTGAGATACTGTGAAGTTCTGCCCCTCTCTTTCTGCACCCTACCCCGCCTCTGCCAGCTCTCTTCTTCCCTCTTTCTGCTTTCTCTCTCTTTCTTTGCTACAACTTATTTTTTCCTGCAAATCCTGTTGCTTTTCCATGTTGCTAATGAAACTGATGAGCAATGAAGAGCTGATACTGGCATTTATAGTTGTGTCATTTGGTTTGGAGTTCCTGTTCTAGTTAGATTTTTGAAGGAATGAAGAATTTTTGTGTTTCTTGGCATGTGTTCCGTTGACTTTTTTAGCCAATAGAATTACAGCATTTTACCAATTTACCACTTTGGACATATTTCTTCATAGCAAAAAAAAATCGAAGTCTTTTATTGATAAATTCCGTGTTTTGTCTAGGTGTCTTTGAGTTTTTGTATTTGTTTTGGTTTGCTGACTTCTAAAATTCCTGCAGACATATGTAGTCTTGTTTGTCTTCATTCTGCGATGCCGAATAGTGCATGTTTTTGTCTTATTACTTATCAAGCTGTGGTTTATTTTTTATCTATTTGCAACAAATCATTCATAGGTACTTTCATTATTTTTTACAACTTCTGGGGAGAGAAGGTGCTTCATAATTCTAGGGACAATTTGGACAGACTTACAGAGTGCCCCAAGAGAGCCATAAGTGTGTGTCCCTGAGGCTTTGTGGCATCTCAAGCAAATCCAAAATGACTCAACAATTCTGCATTTAAATTTATTAGGATTTTTCATTTAATGAAAATTTGAATTTTTTTTTACTCTTCTCTCCAAACAACAATCAGATGCCAAAATAAAAGAAATTCTATCAGTGCAAAAATTCAGTTCTTTGATCAGTTGCTTTATGTTTGGTACCAGTTAATACAACTGTTCAGTTGTTGCAGATTGAGGGCTGTAGTCTGAATGGTTACATGTTGCAAAGAACACATGTGTGTAATAACTTGTATTGCCATATCTAATCTATTTTCATCACAAAAGATAGATTACTTCTAATCCAACTTCAGTTTTTTCAGCTTCGTTATGCATTCCTTGATCATTTAGAGCATTCAAGGACAACTTTGTCATTGCTTAAGAGAAACTGTCTAAATAAGTGTTTAAATTATGTGGCCTGCTAACTACATTTCTACAGGGGCCTAAAGAATGTTATCAGAAGCCTTTGAGAGCTCTAAATGATCAAGGAATGCATAACAAAGCTGAAAATCTTTTATTTTATATTTTTATTTTTGAAATAGCCTCCGAAGCATGGAGCTCATGACGGCAGTTTATATGCTGAGAGGGGTAAAGTCTGACGATAGGGCTGTAACCAGTCAGCAAGGATTAAATTAGGGGTTTTAACTCAAACTTGGGAGGAAGTTGGTTTCCTCATAAAAAGGAGAAATTCTGGACCTGTCCAGAAAATTTAAGCTCCCATTGCTTGTGGATCCTCCAAGAATTGAAGGGAGAAAAAAAATTTCCTCATTAAGGCTTATAGATGTAGAAGTTGAAGTTCACATTTAAACTTTTGCAGTTATATCAGTACGTAATTCTTTCCCTTGGTGCGCACTTCTTTTTCTGTGTTAGAAGGAGTTCAAAGTAAATGGAAAAGGTGGCTTTGTTTTGAAGCAGGTGTGCTGATGCTGAAGTTAGTCAACTTGAATTTTTTTTTCTGCCAGTATAGGTGCATGATGGCTTTTGTTCTGTATAGAAATGTCTTTTAGTTGAATTTCAGAGGCGATATTTGTGCTTGAATTTGGGAGGTGCATGTTTTAATTGTGAGAGGGCCGTGACAGAATTCATTCTGAAATTTGTATATATTCAATAATTGAATTACTTTCCAGTAAAAAATGGAAGTATTCTGGCTTCATTGACTGAAAGGCGGAGTTGAAAATTGTTTGCATGTATGCAGAGGGCCATGCTACCCTGTCCCATACACATTTTGTGTAGAAACATGCAGGAGCACAACTTGGCTGCATGTCTTCATATTTGGCATCTGATCACTATCCCAGCAGATATCTTTGTGAGCTTAAGGGTTTCATGAATTTCAAGGGTTACAGAAAAAGGTTTGTGTAGACCAGTGAGGTGACTGAAAACTTTCTGATGGAAGAGTTTTTATTTCTAAAAAGAGCAAGACTTCTATAGCCTGATTGATTGCAATTGAACTGTTGCACAGAATTCTCTGTTGGGTCTCAGTGGTATCACAAGTGGAACCTCTCTGATGGGCATCCCATTAGCAGTGTGACTAATACAACCGTGTGAGTTGTTTATGGTCACTGCCAGAGTTCTGGTGTGGCACTGGGCACTTACCAATCAATGCAGCTTCTGCTCCTTCCATGCTGCTGATGCTGCTCAAGACAAAGTATCTGGAGACAGCTTTCTGTCAAACAATGAAACTAGGGCTGTCTACTAATTTTCTTTGTTCTCTGAGCTATCTCATATACTGTTGCCCATTTTTCTTCCTGAAATTTTGTGTCTCGTGGTTTCATAGGACCTGGTTTGCTTACTTTTTACCCTTCTATCTTCTTAATCAGCCTTTCGGTGCCTCTTTCCACTCCATCTTGCTACTTTTCTTAGGGGTTGAACTGCGGTCCTTTTATTTACGTCAGACAATCTCGTCTGTAAATGCAAGTCAAATTCATCTTTGCCATGATGCCTTGCAAATGAATTTCTTTAACTCTGGCTGAAGAAGAAGAGTCTGGAATAAAGAGACCTTCTTGTGGCCATTCAGCTAGATGTCAACAGCTCAACATGGCTAAAACAGGCCTCCTGCAGACTCCTCTCCTGCTGCTTCCTTGTCACTCTGGAAAACAACCTAATCTTGCCATGGTGTTTGTAACACTTGTCACTTATTACTTGGTTCTTTCTCTAAGTTCAGAAATAACACTGTCAGTGTAATTGATGATTAAATCTTATTTTAAAATGTAATTTCTTAAAGTAAGTTCATTGCTGTTTCAACAAACATTCAAATCTTCCATCTAGCTCTTTTTCACCTATTAAACAAGCTTGCCAATTAGTCCTGCATCCTTTTCCTTGCATTCTTGATGTCAGTTCTGCACTTCCATACCCATTCAGATTCACTGAAAATCATTATTGTATCGTTTTGCAAACAGAATAGAAGAAACCTACAAGCATCTCTTCTGAATTTATTTTCCCTCCTTGCACAGAACGTGGTCTTCACTTTTCTAGACCTTTACAAACTCTGTCATTGCAGAAGCATCGTTCCATCCTCTTCCATTATTCATTAAAATTTCAGGCTCAGTCTTGTGCTCTCTCAGTACAAAAATATGCTTTCTTCTTGAGAGCTTTAATATGCTTTCTAATATGCTTTCTTCTTGAGAGCATCTCCAAGGTAGTCTCCATAGCCTCTTGATAATCCTTTCTTTAAAACTCCTTTATTGGGAGGCCCAAAAAGCTTGGAAATTATTCTAAGTACCTATTAAACTAGCCAGTAATATGACTTGGTTCTTTTTGCCTCCCTCTTTTCACCTCTTAGTGTGTTATTTGATAGCGGGGTCCGTGGAGTCAGGAATGTCTTTGTTAGTTTTTGTGTTTGTGGGTTTTTGTGGGTTTTTTTGTTTGTTTGCTTTGTTTTTGTTTTGTTTGGGGTTTTTTTTTTTTTTATTTTACTTTATCACACCAAGGACAGCAGCATCCTGGGTTATCATTGAAAACATTAGGATGGTTATAATATTAAATAAGTAATTAATCATAGTTGTAGCATTGCAAGGAAATTTGCTGTGAAATTTGCTGTGTGAAATTTGTTCTTGAGAGGAGTGGAAGTAGAAGTGCCAGTTGATCATTTCATCCCTTTGGA
This sequence comes from Edolisoma coerulescens, assembly GCA_013397115.1. NCBI lineage: Eukaryota > Metazoa > Chordata > Aves > Passeriformes > Campephagidae > Edolisoma > Edolisoma coerulescens. The sequence continues at coordinate 604,624 of VWZW01007827.1, read as the reverse complement.
ACTTACCACCTTGTCTTCACTAGGGAAAAAAGTGTTAAAAAAAAAAAAAAAAGAAAAGCCAACAAAGAGCAACCACATTGCAAATAAAAGATGCTCTTAGCTAATCTGAAGGGGCATTTGGCTGCTTCACAAAAACACTGTGTATTTTGGCAGTTAGGAGCTTTGGCTTAGGAAGATCCATGTTTGGAATAACAGGGTGTGTTGCAAGTCAAAATTCAGGTATCTTGGATGAGATGTATGCGTAATCTGGCATGATGCCTTTCTGCACTGTGCCTAGCTATAGCAAATGCCAAAGTCCCTTGTGAACAATATATGAATCTCATTTTGGGGGGGAAAAAAAAAAAAAAAAGAGGAGGAGGGAAGAGGGAGCCAGGATTTATTTTAACATTTAGTAGATATAAAAAACAAGTATCAAGAAGCAAAACATTTCCATGAAGCATTCACTGTGGAAATTCTGCAACTTCTTGCAAACCTCTTTATCACTTGGATTGGCTGATTTCCAGAGCATTAAGGCTACGAATTGAGGGACTGAAATATAATCAGTGGTGATACATTTTAACCACATAAAACATTCTCTGCTTCCAAAGCCTCCAGTGTCTCTAGTAAGCAGTGCAACAGCAACAGCTCCTTGCTGCTGAACTCCAGAGACGGGGAAAATACTAGATCAGGATGGTAAGAAGCTCTTTACTTTTTCACCAGATCTAGGTTATTACTCTGTAAAGAATGTTTAAAAGATGATGAAATTAGTAGAGATCAGTATTTAAAACAAAAAAACAGTATGTAAGATAGAGAGGAATTATGTTTTTCTGCAAGAGAACAGCAATGCAAGTTGGTGACAAATATATCTGGCACTGAACATGTTGTGCAGCTTATATAAAATCTTCTAAAACTGGGAAACATTGCTGACTAGCATTTGATGTAAATTGTAAGTCTGTCCACTTGGTTTATTTCAGAAGGACAGCTGTATGGGCTTTTAAAATTATTTTGGATTAATAATCACTGATACAGACTTTATGCATAAAAATATGAATAAGCCTTTGCCAATCACTCATGCAGGCTGTATGTTTATATGGTTTCTTTTGTTGGGGTTTTGGGATTTTGTTTATTAGAAAAAAGCAGATCTGCTCAGTACATGCCTTTGACTTTTAGGGAGCTATGAAGTTTTTATTTTTCTGGGTTTTCAATCCATGAAGACCTGTTAATCATATTGTTTCTCTAGTGTAATTACTTGGTGGGAAAAATAAGCAGGGAAAACTTTTTAGAGTAATGATTTTATTATTTGTACCAATTTAAATATTCTGATCTAATTATTAAAACAATAGGCGTAGAATATAAAGCACATAAATGTGGGATCTGAATATAGTGGAAATTGATACCAATGCTATTAGTGGTTTAAAAAATGCCTGAGAATAGAATAAAAATATGTATATTAGCATTTTTGTACATGTTAAAGAATTGGAGGGAGGAAACGTATCATGGGAGTGTTTACTCCCAAGACTCATTGTCAGGACTGTTTTGTTAGGGTTTTTTGGGGAGTGGGGGTAGGGGGGCGGGTGTTGATTGAAATAAGCATCAATCCCAATCTCCTGTATGGGAACTCAGCTGTTCTTTTTGAGTGCATACTAAGTCCAGGAATTTATTGATTAGAAGATTACAGTATGTCAGGGTGAAAGGAAAACAAATTACTAAATAAGTCTGAAGAGCACTGAAATACATTTACTTGACAGTCCAGCTTGATGTGTAGGGAATTATTCTCTTTGTGCTTCAGATGGAAGAGAATTTTATAGAACAACTACAAGAGTTTGAAAAGTGTACAGCAAATGTGAAACAATGTTTGATTTGGTATTTTTTATCTTTATTGTGTATTTGTTCTTTCTCAGCAGTATAAAAATTAAAAAACCCTAAAACTATCACTAAATGCTTTCTGATCTTTTCCTTTTCTAAGTGGTTCACTGAATGCTAAGAAATAAAAGTCATTAAGTCAATCATGTTATCATAGACTATATAGTTCATGTTACACATCGCACTTTGATGTGTTAAAGATTTATGTTTTTCCTCCTCAGTATGCAGAATAGATTGCAAAATCAATAATTGAATGGCAACCAGGCTGTAAGATTCTTGGAAAGATATTTAGCATGAATCTATGTATGGTGGTGGTTGTTGTTGTTATTATTATTATTATTGCTATTTTCTTGACAAAAATCCCCTGTGATGAGTAATCATTAAGCAGTACTGTTTTACTGAAGAGACTTGAATATATTGTTGTTTCTTGTCAGAGAATACTGTGCCCATAGTTAGTATTATCCTGCATCTAAATTTTCTTACAGAAAAATGCTGGAGGTGGGAGATCCAACTGCTTTTGCCTATTGTGATCACAGAACGTAATTAATAACAAATGATGTTACATGCATTTCCACATTTGTGATTCTCTAGTTCCTACATAAGTCAAATACAGATATGCTTCTCTAACAGCAAGTTAATAAACATTTCCTTCTAGAAAATAACATTCGTGTACTGCCACATACTTGCCGTTGGTAAAGTTTTAGCCAAAGTAAACTTACATTGTGTCTTGCTTGATATGGATTAGTTCAGTAACTGAAGCAGTGAGTTCACAAGGGATCTGTTTCTTTCAATTTGGATTGCCTGGGCAAGGATCTTGTATAAGTTGTTGAAGGGAAAAAACAAAACAAAACGAAAGAAACATACACTACACACATCCCCAAAAGGTGTACCCTTAATGGTAATCAGCGGTGTAATAAATTACATGACTAGTCCAGAGGGAACAGCCTCTCGCTTAAAATGTTTAGATGATATGATTTCTTGTAGATTGTAAATAGTAAATGGTCTTAAAGAAGCCCAAATTGCAAGCTGTCAAATGCATTGGATATCAGGTTTAATTATTCAAAGTGGTTTTTTCTAGTAAGTCTAAGGAACAAAATTAAAATTATAAATAATGTACTGGCTTTACCAGAAAAACTGAAAAGTTGCAGACATGACTATTACAGTGTGAAATTCTAATTGACTATAATTGGTGCAAGAGATACTCTTGGCATGGCAAAGTTCATTTGAAGTGTCTTCCTGGTGCAGAGTTTAAAAAAGCTTATTCAGCTATTGGATGTATAATTCATCCAGATGAATTTAGGCTAAATTTTTTTTTTTTGTTTCAGTAACTAAATTGAAGTCTGATAATCTGCCTGAAAATGTAATCCTTGTTTAAAGAGGTATATTATAAATATGTAAGCTATGGAGTTTATATATAATATGAAACATGTTTAGGGAAAGGAAATAGAGATTTGCATCTGCTATGAACTTGATTCAAGACTTAATAATATTCTCAGGTTTTGCTGTTTTAGTACATTTTTGCTTTGTTATTCTGCCAATTTTCTGGTAAAATAAGAGTTTGTTCATTCAGAAGTACTCATGCTGGTAGCAGTCAGAAGGAATCTGCTGCAGTATAGCTTTGTGCATGTGTTTAGTGCTAACTTACATGCCCCAAATAACTTTTGTCAGAGTTTGGTTCAGGTGAAAAAATTGTGTGTCAGGCTGTTTACCACACCAGCAAGTCTGGCACTATTCTAGAGTGAAATACACTCTTGCATGTTCCATAAATACTGTTTGTGAAGGATGAAAATAAACCACTTTGAACTTTAATTGAAATGTAATGCTGAAATATCTCCATATATATATGTATTAGCATTTACTTGTAATGACATAAGTTTGTATTTTAAAATCTTAGCATCCATGTTTACAGAGCCTGAATACTTTAGGTGAATAAAATATGTCAGCAGCCAAGGTTTATGCAAGAAGAGTAGTTTTTTGGTGATGGAGGATTATGTTTTTAAGCCATTTTCATTTTGTTTCTACAGTCAACCTACAATGTAGATCAGGTTTTGCTCACTGAAATGCATCTTTAAAGCTGTGCCACTACACTGGTAGTATAACTTAAAATGAGTTGCTCTCAGGAAGTTATAAATTATTTGCTGTATTTTACATAATGTATTAGCATGCCTGCTGCATCTGTGTTCAAGATCTGTGTTTATTCCTTCAGCCATGGGATATATGAAGAAACTATTAAAAATGGATGCTTTTAGCATTAGCCTGTCCTTTTGGCTTTTCTACTGTCATGCCATCAGAAATGAAGGCAGGGGAAAAGGTCAGTCTGGTCTCTAGGTGAAATAATTGATGGGAGCAGCTTCCAGAGGAATACAACTTTAATGAGAAGGTGGCTGGATAATACACAGTTTTCTGCATCTGGTTAATGTTTGTATCGTGGCATTTGCAGTGTTTTGAAATAGCAGGACAAAACTGTGTTTCCCATATGTCTTAGGACCCTCATAGCAACGTGATGTTTTGCTGCACATAATTGTTCCTCTATACTGAGAATACCGAAAACAATTACGGTTGAGACTTACTGTGGGCCTTTTATGTAAAAGAAGTCTAGAGAAGACAAAAGGGTACTGACAACTTTAGACCCACCTGATAGTGTGCAGATGCAAGAAGAGCAAGTTAGAGAGTTGTGGCCTGAAGGATATGTTTCCAGTGCTTGTGTAAGGAGTGTGCTCTGACCAGAGCTGAGGATGGACAATATGTATTGGTGGGAGACATGACGCAGTTTGGGTAGATTTCCTGGTTTGCTTCACTACACAGAGTAGTGATGAGAAGCTACCGTTCCTAAAGGAATTCTCCAGACCTTGCACTTGAGTTTTTAGTCGACTGTAAATCTGTTGTTATGAATATTTCATTTAAATGTTTTCCAGTGTTGCGGTGTCACCTGGGGATACGCAGCCCATAGTCAGCCCTATTATATCTTTTGATAATGAAGTTTCAGCTTGGAGGCAAGAGCTGTCTACTCCCCTGGCAATGTGTTGGGGATCCACTTCCCCTCTTCTCACCAATATACGTCTTGGGTATCTGACTAGAGCTTTTGGATCCATGAAGATTTTTGGAACCCACAGCAGAAGGCTGGTAATCTCTGGTGTCGATCCTTATTCACTCAAAGATGGTAGATAAATCCAGTGGTGAAACCCTCAACACTTCTGACTCCATTACTGTAGTAGAGTGGTTTTCTTAATAGTCATGGCATAAACTCCATAGTGCTAACCTTTTGAGTAGCGCAGAGACTTTGAGACCTTGTGTTGCAGCCTTTTATCCCCTTATGTGATGTGGCTTTCATGACAGGATTTTTGTGTGATAATTCTCCCTGTCACAGGATAGGAGGTGGTGCATGTGTGTCAGGCTAGAGGCTGCTGACATGTTCTTCCTGTGACTGGACACACAATGTCCAGTAACAGAGAGAACTGTGGCTTAGTCGTATAAAGGGTATTTATTTGGTCAGGTGATGACTGAGACTACATATTCATTTGGAAGAAATGGCAAGAAAGACGATGTTATAAGACTACACCTCTGATTTAGCTTTTTTCCTCTAAATACTTACTTCTAGTATTTTTTGTTGTGATTCTTCGTTTTCAGAAAGGAAAAATTTGTGTAGTGTGGTAGAGATTTTACCAGCACTAATTCTAGAAATAAAGTTTTATTTTATTATATACTAGAAAAGTATATACTTCATTTGGGACAAACATGCTGTCTGGGCCATTTGGTCTTGAGTAACTAAAGAGCTACTGCAGACCTCTAAGTCATTCAGATTAAAATGATCTTCCAACAACTCAAACTGGCCTACAAAATTTATGTCAGAAAAAAAAAATGTTCCTCATATATTTTTTCTTTTTGTTGAAGAAATAGAAGGGAATAACTTTAGAGAGTGCTTGATAACATAAGAAAAGGTCTTTTAAGACAATTAAACTTTTAGATTCTTTTCTGACTAAACTTGTTGTATGCACTAATGTTAATTGTTTTATTTTTATCCTTGTAGGATTGTCAAAAGTATTAGGCATGCTAAAAAACCCCCGTTTTTTGTCCTACTCCTCATTCCAGTATTACAGAGGATCGATCACAAAATCAGCACTTGCATCTAATAATTCTTCTACTATGGCATGGGTAGACAGAAAATTGGTTTCCTTGTACATGCAAAGCATGAAAAAGTGAGTTGTGTGTGAAGAATGAATACAACACACTAGGGATGTTTTAGGCAGAATATATTAAGGTCTCTGCTAGGATTTGTTTGCTGCAGAGATTGTCATGAAATGATGCTTTTGCTCTTTGTGCACTGGGGCTGCTCATGGACTGCATTTCCTCTGCCCCTCAATGCTGGTGTGGTCCTGTAGTCAGCCAGTGGAGTTCCCTCATCTCCAGCTGTGCCCTGTCTATGCCTTCTGTTGTCAAGGTCATTCAGGTATTAATCCAAAGCCAACTGCTTGGTTTGGTCTTTAGGAAGTTGAAGAAGAGCTTGAATGACTGAGTCCCAAAAGAGTTTTCTGTCTCAGTGATCCTGGTGGATTTGACGGGTTTGGGATTGACAGATAATTGCGGTATTGCTGGGTTCTGAGAAAGGAGGCAGTCATAATTTTGGGTTTAAGTGTGTTAGAACAAACCAAAAAATACTAGGAAACTGTGATTGTGAATATAGTTTTGTATGGATTGAGAACACATGCTCTAGGGTGGCAGCAGTTCATTCCTTTGGTGCTTGCAATAACAGCATTTGTTGTGTGCCATTGGACAAATGCGTTGCTTGTTCTTTCCCTTTGAAGAAAATAAAAACCAAACACCTCTACAAGTTTAGTATTTGTAATTTCTACCAAATATGTATTTAGGTATTTTACTTTGGATAGGGAGCAGTTCCACAGCCTAATAAGACACATTCATTTAGAATTACTTGCTTGGAAAAAAATAAACATATTGAAGAGTGTACCAGCCTAAACATGAATCTTTCTACTGCATCAATTTCAGAACGCCTTGAAGTCATGGCAAATGCAAGCAATCTAACTGAAGAAAACAGTTTTGATGCAGTGCATCATAACATAGAACATGCAATTTATAAACTGTTACAGAAAGAAGTTTATTATACAATATTTCAAAATTTTATATGACTTTGTGAAACATTAATTTTTGTAGTAGATTTTGGGTTGTCAGCATATCACAAGTTCCCAAAATGCTACACCTCCTTCATAAATTTACTAATGGAGTTGGCTTCACTGTTTATTAGAGTCTCTTTTTAGTAAAAAGAAATGTAAAAATATTTGTGGAAGAATCTGAAGGGTGAAAAAAGGCTAAAATACTTTAAATTCATATTCATGTAGAGTGACCTTAATAGTTTTACCAGTAGTTTCAGCCTCATAGATTTTCTAGTGCAGCTTCATGGAAGTCGTGCATTTGCTGTGGATCATTTTAATGGTCCAATGAAATATTCGCTCTGATCTGTGTCAGTGGGGGTAGGGAAGCACATAAAATATATGCTTCCAGTCAGTGATGAGAGAGTAGGAGGATTTTTCATGAACAATATAATTAAATGCATGCATGTAAAAGATACCTGCAAGATGCTGCTTGAGAAAGTGCTTTATAGCAATAGATAATTATAGGGAAAAAATTACCTTTCTGGAATGATAGCACATAATATTAATTTACCAATGGTGTAAAGGTTTTCTAAGTAGTTTGTTTCCCATCTGTAACACAGCATTTTTTTTCTAATAATCTTTGTCTTCAGCAAAAGAATTTTTGATCAAAATTTTTGATGGACATATTACTGGAATTTAATACATCACTAATAAAGGCCACTGTTGTAAACATTTGTTTCTTAGCTTAAAAATGATTTGCTCTTGCAGAAGTATGAGAACTGTGGAAGTTTTCCAAAGTCATAGGTTTTTTTATCTATTTAATACAATTTTAATTGTGTGCATAGTTGCCACTGCTTTGGATCATACCCATGTTTGTTTAAAGATGTCCAGAAGAGGTATTGATATTAATTCACCTGCTGCTAAATACTCTTCTGCTTAGAAAGTAACTCAGCAGTGACTCAGACATCAGAAAGGAAAACAGAGTCAGTTACTTAGGGCTAAATCTCACAAGTGCTTACTGCTGGGTATGGTGTGTTGAGAATTTTCTGGGATTAATTGCATCCTAAACAGACAAAAAAAAAGGCGTTCCAGTTCCTCTCCTCCTCCCCACTACTTCTTCATTTTCTGTGGGAAGAAAAAGGCTTCAGTGGATTTTATTTTAGCTGTCTCCAAACAAAGCTGTAAGCACTGTGTGTGGTAACATTTGTTTGTAAGAATGGACAGCTTAGATACACCTGGAAACTCTTGGTCAAAAATACACGTTGTGGGCTGTGCTCTTAGTGTTGCTCAAAGAAACCCTTGGCACGAGGAGCTGGAATCTCCTGAGGATGCTCTGTGATGCACTGACCCTCAGCTGGGAGCTCTGGCGGGATATCTGGGGCCAAGGCTGGCACTCACCGCCCTGACCCTGCCTGAGCCCATGGCTGGGGCATCGCCTGCTTCACCAAGAGTTTGCTGTGTAACATTTTGGTTCTAGGCCTGATTGAAGAAGTGCTGTGGAAAGTATATGGTGAAAAGTAATTGGCACAGCAGTTAACCTTTGGGGAAGGTTCATTGAGGCTATCGCATAACTACTATTATTTAAAAAAGAAAACGCAGTTCAAGCCATGTCATTGTAATTGAGAAATGGGAGTCACCCATTGTTCTCTCCTTTAAAGACAGGCTCTTCTCAGTTTGTTTTACTGTTAACTTTGCTACTAAGTGAGAATTATCATCGGCTATTGCAACTGCCTGCACCATACTAAGGCCTTATGGTAAAGGAAAGTTGAATGTTCTTGCCAGTTCTGTTTTATGTCTTGGTATTAAGTGTTGCACAAAATACAGAACAAGGATTTTGAATTAGACTGCATGTGAGAGACTGAAATGTTACGGTTAATGGTTTAAATGTTTTTAGGAAGTAGATTTTGCCCATTATGGCAAAACTGTATAAAGAAGCTGTGACCACCGAAGCCCACCCCTCCCTGAATAGGCCTCCTGACCAGAACCTTGGACTGTGAGTTAAGCCCCCTAAGGGTAATTGAGATAAGATAAAGGTGACACTATTGGCCAGTTATCCCAGGTCTAGGGAGAAGTAAACAAGGCTGAGGGAAAAGAGCATATCCACAAGAAAGCCAAACCCAGCAGCTCTTCTGAAAATGATCTCTGGCTGGGATTGGGGCAGGGGAGGGGGAGGAGAGTTTTCGGTGTGTGGTGTAGCCTCTGGTCAGAGGCAGTAGACACCCACCCTCCCTCACACAAACTGGCTCCGTTGTAAACCCCCTCCCCACCCCAGGAAGGCCACACTCAGGTGAGAGGCAGCTGAGGAGGTGCCATAATCCATCAAAGACCCCCAGAGCACTCCCAGACTCATTCCCGAGGCCGTGCACCAGAGCCCTGCCTGTGATCCAAGTGATGAAACTGATCCAGAGTCTGTTACAAGAGACAGTGGCAAACTTGCCCCCTCCCAGGGGAGGTAGCTGGGAATTCCCACCTGCCCCAAATGTATATTAACCCAGTGAACTCCTAGGTTGTGCGGGACCCTCACTGCAGAAAGACCACAAAAAGTGGATCAGCGGGATTCATGGAGTGGTGATACTTTCTACTTAATCTGTCTCTCTGTCACTCTCTTTCTCCCCCATCCCTTTTCTATTTCTTTNCTTTCTCTCCCTCACATCTACTGTTACATAAAATCCATACTATTCGCTTCGGCATATAGTCTGGTTTGAACCTTAACTCAGGCAGAGGCATCTCTCTAACAATTTTAATAACCAGATCATAACACTGCACCTGAGCAGCTTGGGGGAAGGATGTTGCATTGAGTCAGCATTAATTTCAAGGAGGAATCCTGACCAAAACCATGAAGCTGATTTTTTTTCAGGTATTAAGAGGTTTCAAAACCTAAATCTGTGTAACCATCTCACCTTAAAAAAAGTCAGTGTTGTTGGTTTTAATGGTCAAAGCGAGAACCACAGCTGAATATGGCAAACTTGCAAAATCTCTTCTATTTTCAGTAGTGATGTGTATATTTTCTTCTGAGTCTCTAATCTCAGCCTATGTTGTGTAAATGCCTATGTATTTTTTTAAATCAAAACCACAATTTCTGAATGGACAGTGTACTCTAAGGAAATAGATGCAGCAGAAGACCATGCTTAGTTTAAGATTTTTACTATCTTTAGGGCCTGACACTCTCTAGGCTGCAGTGAGAAGCATACTATTTTGTGTTACAAACACCCTTCTATGTTGACTTCTAAAATAGTTGTTTCCCGGAGGAGGTTTGAATAGAAACTGATGTACCTGATAGTTAATTAAAATTCAGTGTTGTTTGTTCTTGCTTGAATTAGTGGAAAAAAAAAAACCCTTCTAGGAAACACCACAGAGAATAACATTCTGAAGATTTCAAATTATTTTGAAAGATGAGAATTCCCATGACTCAATTCTTTAAAGAGCTGGAACATAATTCAAATGCTTCTTTGCCACCTGTCACATTTTTTTTTTCATTTTTAGAGTGTGTATTTTCTCTCACAGAAAAATAAAAGGAATGAACATCTTATTTCCCTTCCCACCCAGAGGGTTTTTTTCTGAACCCTAGTTACTGAACTACATACTTCTATTATAACATTGTAAACCACCTGCACAAATGCATACCTAGCAGGAGACCCATCGTTTCATTCAGTTACACCAGAATCTGTGTGGTATTGTTGTACAAGCCAGAGAAAACCATGTGTAATTTGTTTTGTTTGTAATGTGAAGTCACTGATTAGCCAGCTAATACCAATTTCTTTCCCATGCACACAGCCTCCCACACACAGAGAGATGTGAAAAACTAGTATAAAAATAAGGTTTTAAGCCACGACAATGAGATCTCCAGATGTCTGATTCCTTGGTTTAGAAAACTGCACAAGAGCTTATCTATTCCTGAAATAAAAATGATTTAGATAGTCCTAACTGTCTTTCACGATTTCCCATCTGCTAGGGTGTGCATTTCATTTTCATGTAAATAAAATTTCCAAGTAATTCTTCACATCCTCACTGCACGGTTCATTACAGAGATCTCATGCTTGCTAATACTGACTGCCAGAAGGCAAAAGGAGTGATAAAGCATGTGGGGCACTAATGGAAGGCTTGCGAGACAGGAAGTCCCTCACGGAGAGGGCAATATTTCAGTGGATTTATGTACAGCATTAACCACTTCACCTGTGTTATTTCCCTGTTGCCTCTTTCAAGAAATGCAGATAGCTAATGAGGGGAATGGTGAAGGAAATTTTCAAAGCTTCATTGTTGGATTTCTGCCATGAATTTCACCTCTAAATCACACAGTTGGATTTTAAGCTGTCCTTTCATGTCATGTACTCTATTACAGTGGACTGGATTCATACCTGTGTTTAGGTAGGCAGACCTCTAGTCTTAACGCTTAAATTTAGAGTCTTACATTTTTCAGATTTTTGAAAGGTCACTTTGGCTTCAGTCTGACAGTTCGTGGGTGCTGACACGTTGGCAAATCAAGCCCTTTTTGTACTTTATACTGAAGTCACAACTGGAGAAGAGGAAGAATCGTACTGACTTATATTCCCAAGACTGTGGACTGACTTGCTTACTTTGCTAGAGGTGCAGTTCATCAAAACAGCTGCAATTCAGAACACCTGGGAGTTGTGCAGCTCTTAGATGTCTAGATGTAGATTTTAAGCATCTAATTTTAAGCAGGCAGATTTGATCAGTTTGCCCCTCGTTACCCAGGAAACCACTTAATTACTATGCCTTTGCTTCAGCCTTCTGCATGTAGCTTTTAAAACATTTTGTTATAATTTTTCTTTTCTTTTGTATTAAGCTAGTGTTTGTAGAAAGGGCTGGCTTGACAGCTCTGGCAAATGAAATAGTCTGCCTGCCCACGGAATATGTGCTCCCTAGACAGTGGCAGTCCAAACTTCCACATGCTGTTTTGTCAGTGTGCTACAACTTTTCTTGAGGGAGTGGAGAAGGAAGGGAGGAGGTAGAGTCCTTGTACAATCAGCTCCTTGCCACCAAAACGTGCAAGTGTTGTCAGAAAAAGTGGCCTGTATTTTCCTTCTAGAACAGAAAACAGGCAGCTAAACAAATGGATGAACTCAAGCTTTGGAAAACCCATATGTAGTCTGTAAGCTTTCGTCATGATCACAAATTCAATCCTGCTATGTTGCAGTTAGCACTGATAACAGATGATCTCATGAACTGAACAGAGTTTTCCTTGCTCAGTGCCAAGACAAAAGGATTTTTAAAGAGTTCTGAGTTCTGCTGAGCCTTCAACAAAAAGTCCTGGGCTGATATTTGCATGAAAGTGGGAAATATGGGAATTTACTGTAAAATATTAAGACTGCGTCCTCTTGTGCTTCCCTTTAAGAATGCTGATCCGAGCACATACAGTTCATTACTTCAGTTTGTCTTGGTGATGACTTTTTTTGAGATAGATGTATTAGATGAATCGTGATATCTGCGAATCACCTCGTGCTCCTAGAAAAATCACCCAAGAGACCGTCGGTCTTTTCAAGAAAGGGCTGTGTGTTTGATTTCCAGTGGTTTACAGGCCTCCTGGTTCATTTAGCTAGTAGCCTGAAAATCATGGAAGATCACTGAAAGAATCATACTGCTGTTCTTTAGTGATCAATGTGAATTCACAAATGTTTCAACAAAAACAGCAAGGCAATAAGAATGAAACATATCCATGACATCTTTTAATTTCAGAAATCTTTGCTCTATTATGACTGAAAATGGAAATATAGAAGGACCATTCACATCATCCAGAACCAAGCATCTGGCTTATATAGCTACAATACTTCATAATCACTGTCATTCTGTGCTGTTTCTGTAGTTATACAAGAGGTTATCCAGGAATTTGTCAAGACCACCTCTACTCAAAGCAGCTGAAATGATCCAGTCCAGACAGCATATTGCTGCCATGCGCCAGGCCGTGCAACCCCATCCTTTTCCTCCAGCCAATGCCATCACTTGTAGTGAACCTGTTACAGGAGCTGCTTGCTTGAAAACTAACCGTGAGGTTTGGACTTCTGGGGTGAAAGACATTGTCTGCTGTGAGGGAGAGTTTTGCAGACTTTTGATTTGGCAAGGAATCTGTGATTGCGCTCGTAAAGGCAAGGGTATTGCTGCGCATAAATGAAAATGCCAGTATGTTAAGACTGTGAAAGCACAGAAGAAAACACTGGAGTTTACTCTCTGGTCATGAAGGTCACTTGGGGTACTTGTATTCTTTGAATGCTGTTTTGACTTACAGAATCATTTCTCATAGCTTTTCCTGTCAGACTGTGCTTGCAATCTGAGAGACAGATGGAAATTCTACTGGTTTTCCTTCTGCAGACTGTAAAACAAAGATGCTTAAATTACTGGTGCTCTAAACTAATGAACCTTTTCAGTATCTAAATTGAAGATTCATTGCTGCTTTTAATGTTACTCTAAGAAATTCATGGTGCATTTATGTAACTCTAACTGTGCTATCAGCATTGTTCTCATACCTGCTGCTCTGCTTTAAATGAAGAGAAGCAGGGACAGTGCATAGAAGAAAAGGGAAAACATCTCATCAACTGAATTAGAATATTTACTTCCTACCTGAAGAATAAATATTTTAGAAGGCAGGGAGCACTATGCTTTGTTGTCTTGATGCCTATGTATTGTTCTTAAGTTTTAGAAATGAGTAATCCGGAAAAGAATTATACAGTGGATTTGCATTCATAGGCATAAAAAACATGGTTCTGTTGCAGAGATGTTAGAATGTATTTATAAATTAGGATTGACAAGCTGCTTCCTAACAATAAAGAGTTTCATTTTTGAAACCTAATAAACCCTGGGGGTTTTTTTGAGCAATTGATTTTTAAATTTACATTTTTTGGTTTTTTCCTGTTTGAATAGCTTCACTTTTTACATAGCTGGTTCTCTGCTTCTAGAATCATGGCCAGGTAAACTCTGACTTATTCAAAGAATTAATGTAGATTGTTTATTTTTACTGCTGAGTGGTTTGCCTCTTGTAAATACCCCTCAAACCTGAATAAGAAAGAAAGAGACTGGATTTAGGGCATGAGAGTGCTGAAAAAATGCAGAAGAGTCTAGAATCTTCTTTACTTTGTTGAGATTGGCTTAAGAAATAGCCAGAAATTGCCCAGCTGCAATGGATTGCCTGTATTTATTTCTCCTCTGTGTTGGTCAACTACCAGCAGACACATTTTACAGAGCCATAAGACGGTGATGACAGTTCTCTTCCCTAGGTGGTTTATTAGTTGCTAATTCTGTTTAGTAGAAACTTGGATCAATTACAGCCTTGTCAAGTTTCCAGTGGGACTAGCAGATCTTTTTCATTCACTTTAATGATATTGACATAGTGAATTTTGTGCCAGTTCCATTAAATTCAATGAAACTTGCTTTGCCCACTGACATTGAGTGTATGTTTTGTCCTATTTGCTGAGGCATTTACAAAGCTTTCATAATTATACCAACTTAAGGAGCTTGAAACCTATCCTTTTAACTTTTTTTTTTCAGTAGTGGTGAGTATCTCTACCTTTTGTTGTAATCAGAATCTATTCAAAATGAGCAAAAACTGAATTCATAAAATGTGTGTTATAGGCAAAATAGACATAATAGACTTCTCAGGTGGCTGTGGGGTACTGCCAAAATTAATTTATCTTCCATTATTTTTTGGGAAGGAAGAGCAGGCCATATAGCCAAAGTACACAGTACCTTTGTGTATGCAGTTATTGAGACTCATTTGCATTGCTGCTTGTGTTTATATGAAAGGTTTATCTATGAAATCACATAAATCCATAAATATAAGAGCTATTCTTACGGTGGACAAGCACTATGCTTTCTCAGTAAACTTTATTCTTAAAGTAGAAAGCAAGGAGAAAATCAATCTGCTGTCTTCATGAATCTAATGTATCTGTTATCTGGAAGCTGAGTTTTGGCACAGAACGCGTGGCACTGGGGTGCTCCAAGGTCTTGTACGATAATAAAGAAGAAATGTCCTCCTCTGAAGGCTAGGACTAATACATTTTAGCTGGATAGAGATTGATAGCATTACTTTTTTGATAGATGTAATTGGATGTTGTTTGCATTACATCAGACAGTGTTAATTCTAGCTTTATTTTTTAACATTTGAGCCAGTTTGCTGAATTCATGTTGGTGCTGTTTCTGTGTAGCAATTGCTGTTGTTTTTATTCAGGTCATAAACTTTAATGAACCTATACAACACTTGTCATAAATTAAATACAAATGGTCTTAGATTTTGACAGATTTATGTAAAGGAGTTTCTCTGTCTTCCTTCTCTTCCAATGTCATGAATAAAATTTACTGGTCAGCCCAAAGTTTTAATTTTTTATTCAAGTAATACATCTCCTTTGTAATGGTGACTGGATAAAGCTGACAAGTGAAAGTTAATGTTCACTGTACTATGATGTGCAAGAAAGTAATCTTGAAAAAGTTCTTCGGAATAGGTATGTTGGAGGTTAGGACAAGCTACTTCCATGAAAGCCTCCTGGACAGTGAGACTTCAGACTCACAAAAACCCTAACATGCTGATCCCTAATAAACACTGAAATTACGGTAAATGCAAGAGAGTTCAACTGAACTGGGGGTTTTTTTTGCCATTTATTGCAGTCTTAGAGCATAGAAATAGTGTGATTTCATTGATGTGTTTAAGGTAAATGGCCACAGAATCAGATTGTATGGTCATTCTTCACTTAAAACATAAGGACAGTTTACTTGTCATCACTCAGCAGTGAGAACTCCTGGTCTCTAAAGCAGGAGCAGCTGAGACCTCACTGTCACCCATGACAGTGTGCAATGCAGTAACCTCTCCCTTGTGCCTGCTAGGCATGTCTCTAAAAGTTGTGATCAGTGAGGTTGTCCTTAGGTGCAGATTTTGAGGGATCAGTGACTGCATTGCCTTGCTGTGGGAGGTGTAGGCGCCACTGGCCAGGGTGCCACGTGTCCCAGGGGCTCCCCTGGGAAGCAGAGTCCAGTAGGAGTGGAGCTCCTACTGGTGGGGGTCTGTCAGGGCAGGGCCTGATGACCAGGGCCCGTCCCAGCAGCCCAGCCAGGGAGGAGGGCACCTGGGGGGCAGCCCTGGTGCTCAACAGTGCGCTGCAGGCAGCCCTGGCTCAGCAGTGCCCAGGGCACGGCAGGGCTGTGGGGAGCTGGAGCCCCACCCTGCTGGGGCACCGCTGGGGCAGGGACTGACATCCCTGGTAGCTGATACGGGCTCCTGGAACGTGGGCTGGCAGGAGGAGCCGTGGGGTCTGGCTGGGACCTGTAATGTTCTGTTACATTCCCTGAAGCTGTTGAACCCAAATTCTAGCAAATTCAGTGTTTGTATTTTTTGCCATAAGTGACTGTGTTACTAATATTGAGCAGGCAGTGTGTCTTACATCAGTACTGCCCTGAAACACAGTCTTGGAGTGTTTAGCCAGAGTTGTTCTCCAGGAAAGGAGTACCAAGGACCTCAAGAATAGCTGTGTTGTTCAGGCTAAACATCTGGCCAGCCTTGTATCCTTGTCTCTGACGAGACCCTGGCAAAGTGGGGAGAGTATAGACTCAATCATGTAATTTCCAGTTCCTGAAGTTGGCATCTTTTGTATTTACTAGGTTCCAGGGCTTTTCTCCATGAAGGAAGCCCAAAGATACCACTTTCGAATCTATGTAAGCTTCTATCACCTATGTATCTCATGGCATGGGACTCTACAGCTTAAAAATGCCTTGAGTACACTTTTTTGTTTGTTCATTTCAAGCTTGCCAACATAATTAATTTAATGCCCTCTAATGTTTTTATTGGAAGAGACAGTGAATAACTGTTTCATATTCATCTTTTCCATGCTGCTTATGAATTTATAGTTCTGTCACATTCCTCTGTTAGTCGTGTCTTTTTCCAAGCTGAAGATTACCAGTTTATTTAATCATTCTTTATATAGAAACACTCTAGACTCTGATTGTCCTTTTTACCTTTTTTTTATACCTCTTCCAGTTGTTCTGTGATTTTTGAAATGAGTGAACCAGAACTTTGTGACTTTCAGGTTCTGTGTCCACAAAAAAAAAAGTTCTCAATAAAATTCACAATGTGAAGAAATTTTCTTTGGTGTTCTGCTCCCTTTTTAGTAAATTCAGCTTGCCTCTTTGACCTCCAGGGACTAAGCTGATGTTTCCATAAGTTGACAGGCTAAATCTGTCATCTTGCTCTTAGATGGTTATAGTTTAAAAATAATTTTGAGGCAAATAAACTCAGAAATGTCATATACATTTTTCTGCACTATAAGTAGCATGGACTGTTTGGAATTAGGTGTCACAGTTGCCTAGGTTTTATTATGTTATTATAGAAGTCATAATAGCCATAAGAATTGTGGTCATGGACAGGGACATGCTGAAACTGTTGGAAGTTACCAGGTGTTTATTGAAAATGACAATCTAAAATGGTAGATGGAAATTGCTTATGCTATTCCTCCTGTTTTGGCACCCTCCTGTGTTCTCAGGGGAGTTTAATGCTGTTTTCTGACACTTCTGACAGCAGTCAAAAGATTTTTGTAGAACATACTGAAGCCTTCCTGGCTATTTGAGTGAAGGTGTTGAGGGATGCTACAAAGTCTCAATGCATCTTTATTCTCCTGTGCAAAGATATCTTTTCAGAGATGAGACGGGGAACTTGCTGAAATTGAGGGAGAATCAGTGAGTGGTAGCAAAAAGATAATAATATTGCAGAAGAAATAGCAAAATGTACTGTGATTCTTATATGAAAAGATTGGGCTTTATTCCTTGGGTATGCCGGACACTTAGGAAGGTATTCCTTCTAAAGGTATATTTATAAAGGTGTACCGGACACAGATAAATGAGGGAAAATAGATAAAAGAAATTTGAGCATAGCTTCTTTATAGAAGAATTATTTGAATATCAGATGCACCATGACAGGATTTTTTTCTTCATTGTGCTCTGTTCTCCAATATCAAGACCATGGAGAGTGAGCACAGTTAGAGTAGTTACTGTGATAGTGCTGAAGCCCTCATCCTGGGCATCCTTGGGGATACAAGCATGTGGCTTTAGGTCTTTTGCTAGATTTGCCTGCAAGTCAGTGTATCATTTTCAGGGAAATTCAGCAACAAATACCAGTAATATTTTTGTAGTATTCATCTTTTCACTTTTCTAATAGTAGTTCTTTAAATTGCTTATCACTGTAGTTAGTGAGCTCCAACTTTTGTCTTCCTTTTTATTTTCCTTTGTCCCATAGACCTGCCTCATTCTAATCCATAGAGCACTGTTTTGTCAGAGAGGCTGAAAAGGATGGTTTGGAACCTGTAATATTACATAAGGGAACCATGTTCTTGATGATTCTGGCTGTGTGTGTACCTTGGAGAAATAAATAATGAAGATTTTTCAATTGTTTTCCTTAGCAGCACGTTAGACAGCCCACTACCTCCCATCTTAGTTTTAATCACCTTGTACAATTAGCCAAGATTACTGTTCAGAAAGATGGCCTTAAATGACTTCTGCTACCTCATTATCCTAAACTGCCTTTGGAATGCCATCATCCTAGTGAGCATTAATTCACTTTGATGGCTTTTTGGTGTTGCCCTATAGACATTCCAGCTTTCTAAGTTATGATAGGGCAGGGCTATTCTCTTCCCCTGTTTTACCACAGCAGAGTGGCTTAGTTTGTGTACACATTAGATACCCACCTTGAAGTAGCGCTGTGAGCTTTGTGGCAGCCCAGCACAGAGGCTGGAGAGGAGAAAGGGCTTGCTTTTCAAAAAGGGTACCATCCAAACCATTAGTTACATTTTCAAACAACTGTTGGACCACGAGCTCTGTTCTCTCCTGTGCTTCACTAAGGTAAAGTAAGAAGGTGACTGCAATTTTTTTCAAACTGTCTCTTGTTTTTCTTTTCTTTCCTTTTTTTTTGTTTAACCTTCAGATAGTTTCTTTTGTCTCTCAAACGTGTAAATCTTCATTTCAGTCAGGAAGATTGCCTGGGTGCATTCTTTCAGGTTGTGATTCTTCAGAGTCTAACAGAGAGCAGAGTACTGGAAAATTCTTGCATCAAGCCAAAAAAACTTGAGATGCTTTTTGTCAAATAATCATTTACAGTCTCTGAGCCCATTCTTACATAGCAAAGAGATAAATTGCCAATCTTGCCATCTATAAAGCAATTTACACAGCCACAAAACATCAGAAAGGGAATATATTAATTTCTGCAGATACAGCAAATAGATGCAATGTCCTTGGAGGGATCTCTGGATAAGCACGAGCATATTTATTGAATTTATAAATTGCTAGGTAATTTCCTTTAGTTTGAATTATTGTGGCTTTGATAGAAACTAATTATATTTTCCCCTCATGTTTAATAAAATAGTTTATATGCTTCTCAAGCAGAACTGCTAAGCTTTATAATAACTTTTTGCAAACTACCTCAGTTTATTATTAATATGTAGTGTAGATAGCAAGCTTAGTTATCTTCCAGTATACCCATTGATTTTTTTAATGTAAGAATTGAGCTGAAAGCCATGCAAGATGCAGATATATCAGAAGGACTTGTATTTAAATGTTTTCATCTTTACTAAATAACTTTATAGATGTTTCAGCCATGGAGGAACTAAGAGGAGCAAGGGCCAAGTTCTGTTCATGTTTATATTAGCACAAATTTTGAAGAAAGTCCATGAACTTTGTAAGGTTATTATAGCAGATCATATATGATAGTAGAACACAGTTGCAAACAGAAAAAGAAATTACTGTAACACTTGGTTGTTCAGGTTGTTCACTTTTTCTCAGTAGAGAGCTCAGCAGCTGAGTGCAGAACTAATGTTTAGAAAGAATTTGAGCCTTGCAATCCTAGCAGACAAAGGGAGTTATTTTGCCATTTGGTTTTTCCCCAAGAGGAGCAAAATTGTCCTAAGAGAAACGAAATCTAGAACTTTTGCATGTTGTGGAAAGGCCCCTAAAGAATATAGAGAAGAATGGGACAAAGAAAATTATAAACACGTTAAAAAGTCTTAGAAGCAAAGGAAAATGAAACTGCAATCTATTCTTGGTAATATGTCATAGGATAATATGTAATAGGGTAGTATCCAAATATTCCATGAAATCCCAGATGCTTTGAAGCATCAATTAAATTTTGATCAAGGCTTTTGTATTCAAAGTATAAATCAGGCTGATGACTTTACACCATATCTAATAGTGTTTCTTTAGTGTAATCTCAAAATGGGATCAAGAGGTTTGTCTAGCAGAGAACCGTGTTAAACAGAAACTGAGCTATGAGTGTGCTGCCTGTAAGATACGAATGTGGCAAAATGAGTGTGGTAGATTATAGCCACTGTTTTATGTCCTTGGCAAAATCTGAGTTTGAGCTCAATGACATGGATGAGTTTTGGCTTGGCCATATATCTAATTATGCCTTTAGGGCCATATGGAACTGGAGTTTCCATAGACAGATAGAATAGACAGGAGAAAAGGCAACAAATTTAAACAATGAATTGCATATTATCCTTGAAAAGGTTGTTTTGAGTGAATGACTTTTATGTGATCGTAGTCTGCATTTTAATGCCCCCTGAAAAAGAAAGGCTCCAGTTTTATGATTTGAAGGAAATTTATCAGATTTTTATTCAAAGTGTATTTTTGGCTTTTGCAATATAAATCCACCTGTATTCTTTCTGAAGGCTGAGCTAAGCCTTGTTCCTTTTAAAGACAGTGGCAAAATTGTTATTATACACAGAGGTTTTTCAAAGCCAATAGCAAATTCAATACAAAACAAAGGCGTGTAGCCAAGGAAGGCAGGAGCAGATGGGAAGTTCGTCATCAGTATAAAAATGGGGAACGTGAAAAATGTCATAGATCATGGCTCACACTGTGACTTAAATCTGCCTTGGGAGTGTGCTAGCAAGCATGGTGGCTATTTAGTGGGTAAAGATAGCCTTTCAGAGCAATCCTCTCCGCAATGACTCCTTGCTGAGTGCAACAAGTGTGGTGAGCTTACTGCAAAGCAAGTGTCATTTTTAGTGATGAAATATCTTGGTGTGTTTGTGGACGTTTCTGTCTCTAATGCATGCACACGCATGTCTTTAGCTCAAAGCTGCTACAAAATTTTGTCCTTTGCTGTATATTTAGAGTACATATTCCAAGCATTGCTGCTGTATGTTTGGAGAGTTAGGTTGTAGTGAGGTCTGTGCATCTTCCCCATATCTCTCCACTACAACAAAAGGGAACTTTGACCCCAGATCATTAAGTTCTCTCTGTGAAATATGTTAGGATGTAGTCTGGACAGCATTTATGACTTAAAAAAATTATGGCAGGTGATCTGTAGGTGACGCACTGAACTGTATTAAATATTACTGTTTACTTGACTTTCATTGCAATTGCTATTTCTTGATAAAAAAAATCTTGTGGGTTTCTCTTGTGGCTCTTGACGTCTGGCAAGGTTTCAGCGACCCAGAAAGTTTGGGAACTACCATTACATGCTTTTGATATACAATGACATTTGCCCAGAAATAAACTCTGTAGGACATACGTGTGTGCATGTGCATATCTCTTGCAAAGATATCTGTTGATTTGCATGACTACCAGTAGTTCATTTAGTGCATGTCAGTCAACAAAATGAAACTTTTTTTTAGTTTATGGGGAAATGCTTTATTGTGTAACTGTTTTTGTGGAAATCTCTTAATAGATTAATATGGGAATAAATTCCTGTAATTAAAAAATAATCTCTACACAGACATGAACATGGAGTATCAATCAGCTGATAGTAGGAGCACATGCTTGGCCTTTTATATGGCTTCTGCAGTAAGTCTGTTTTGTCTTGTTCAAATGTTGTATATTATCTCAGAAAAAAGTAAGAATAATTTGTTTTGAATGTGCTGCGGAAGAAGCACATACCTAGTGTGTCTGTACCACTGAACATTCTATTAGTTTTCTTTATAAATAGCTAGGAAACTGAGAAAGCAAGCCTGTTGCCATTAGAGTTACATTTCCGATACAGAGGGAATCTGCATGTGAAGAATTGTGGGAATCACTGTTGTCTCAAGAAGTGTGTACAGGGACACATGGTGACAACGAGGAATCTGGAAATGTTAGCAACTTATACTGAGTTTGCTAATTTTGAGAAGTAGAGTATCTTTGTGCCTTGCTTAAAATTGTACTTGTTAAAATATTACACATTCAGAAAACAAGTATGTACCCATTTTTACTTGAATTTCTTAGGTTATTTTACCAGAATACACAGTAAACACTGTATTGGTTTTTATTCAAATGGAATATATTTAAGCCTTAAGCAACACATGCAAAAGTTAATAGGACTAAGCTTGTTTTTGTGAGTACAATGTGCATGTGTTACACAGCTACTGCTTTCAGGAGATAACTTAAAATGCAAATTAATATGACAGTGTAAGATCTGCATATCTCAAATTACTTCCAAAATGCTAGCAATTAGTTAGCATTTTGCTGCTTTCTGAGAAATGAGGAAACTTCCATATTTTGAGACCTCTTGGAACACAATTTTATGAGCATTTCTGACAGTGTGGCAAAATAAATGCAGATGTCTGTGTAAATTTTATAGAACTTAAGAAAATGGCTGCTTTTTTGAGTGAGAGCTTCTAATAAATTGTTGCTCCTTCTAGATTGGGAATGAGACTGTCCCCCTGAGACTGAGATTTCACAGATAAATCTCTCTACCTTTCTCTGGATGCTTTGCTGTATTAGGGCCTGATACTGTATTGAAAACTTAAGCTGCACTTTATTTTTCAGTTTAGAAAGGGCTTGTAAGGTATTGTAAGACAAACCTGTGCCAATAACAATTTTCATCAGTTGAGAGCTCTTGTTCCAAATAATTTGGTTTATTTTCCTCCTAAGAAAGTATTCCCAAAGAAGTTTGTTGTCAAAAAAGAAAGGGAGGGGAAAAAACCTTAGTACCAGAAAAATATTGGACTTCAGAGTAGGATGAAAGGTGATAATGCTTAGTGGCACCCTTTGGCATGCAGTCACTTTTTCTTGGAACTTTGTCTGGTACATCATCATCTCTGTTGGTGAGGTGCAATACACCTCCTCTGCTTTCAGGAACATTGAAACTTTGCTGAGGGATGTGTGCCACCACCATGTCAAATTGCTCCGTGGCTGTTTTGTATTCAAGGTTCGTCTTCATCTCTCTCACTATTTTTACTTTTTTGGGATTGTCTGCTACAGAACTGAGAATAAGAAGACAGAATTTCACTGCACCTTCATTCCATGTTTCATTTTACAGAATGATTAAAATTCCAAGTTGGCAATCATTAAAAAAATCTGTAGTGATTGCCTACTTTGAATAACAAAACCAGCCACACACTCAGGTAGGCCAGAACATTTTATGGTTTTAATGGAAACAACCATGTCCCTGGATAGATATTTTAATTAATTTATTTTTAACTAGTCATATATGTTGGATATCATATTTAATCTCTGAGATAGTTTTCCTATTGAACTGAAACTTTTGTGGTCAAGGCTATGCATGTAAATGTGAATATTCATGTGCATTTAATAGTTTTCCTTCTGAATAACTTCTAAATTCATTGGTTGACTTAAACATTATGTAATATGTAGGAGGAGGTCTTCATGACATTTTCAAGTCAGATGTCACGATATTTGAAGGTGGGTTGAGGGAAAGAGATTCTTTGCCACCTAGTAATGTGAAATGTTTTACATAACTGGGCTCTGTTTTATCTGGTTTTTCAATTACTTGGATGCAAAAACCATTGAAGGACAAATAGAAAATATAGGAAGCCAAGTTAACATTTTTTATGTCTGCCCAGTCAGTTATGATGCTGATTGTCCTTATATATCTTGTGGAGATATCCTTATATAATCTTGTGGAGATTATTATTTTTAAAGCAATTTTGTTTATCCTATAAACAGAGTAAGAAAATAAAAATAAATATTTTGACTAGAAAGCAGAACAATAGGCAATGAGCCCAGTTCAGTAGAATACTACAGTAATATATTAGACAAAGAAAAGAGTAGGACAAGGCCTTTTCCACAAAGGTAGCAAATGAGAAAAACAAGGCTATGAAATAAAACCTGACAAAATGCTGGAAATCAGGACACCTTCCTATCTCAACATACCAGAAGGAGTCTGGCCTTATTAATGTGGAGATAAGGCAGCCCAGGAAGGGCAAACAGTGGGGAGCACTGCTGCTGGTAGAAGCCGTATCTAGTAATTCCAGTGAGAGGTGAAAAGTTAATCAGAGTACAGTACTTTTGCTCTGCTGCTGCAGGAACCTGGTTGCAGCTCTCTCTAGAAAAATAATCTCTTTGACCCTTCAAAACTAGATCCTGCTGGTGCTGATGTTTTTGTTCTCCCCTCAAGATATCTATCATCTTCTGCTGGTTCTGAAACCTGGTGTCCTTGTTGCACAACTTCTGTCTGCACTGTATGAAGGCAGAAAGGTTTAAGATGGCAGAATAGAGTGGGGGCTTTTTGTTGGAGTGAGACCGTGACAGCGATGAATTATTTTTCGCTCTTTGGTGAAGCAGGGAAAGGCAAAGGATGAATATAGTTAAAATAGTGAAAAAAAAAAAAAAAACCATCCAGGAACAATTTAATTTGCCCAGTTAACTCGATTCTCTTACCTTTACCTCCTCCACCCATAATGGTGCCTGTCAACTCCACTAGGAGTAGAAGAAATACTTCTACAACAATGAGGAACTCTGAGAGCACTGGAACAGATCTCACAAAGAAAGAGACTTTGGTAGAGGGAAGTAGAAGATTGAGGTCTTCAAATCCTGCTGCTGTTTCTTGTCTTTTATTTCTCTTGATGCTCTTTTTTGTTTGCTTTCTTGTTATATATTTGTGTGTGCTTATAAATTTATTGTCTTTGTAAATATTCAAATATTTGTTCATTTGTTGTGATTCAGGGAAGCTGAAGTCAATATGGCAGTCCCATCTTTACTCATAATATTACATATTTTTCAGCCAGTAAAGGAATTTTCAATCAAATAGAGTTACTTAAAATACAGTATGAACACTGTCATTTAATTAAAATACAGAATTCTATAGGATAAAAACTATGGTACCTAAATTACCTCTTGAGTCTTTCATAGGAAAGAAAGCATAGATCGGATACACTTAATCACTGTAATTAACTAGTTTACCTTTATATCTCTGATTAGCTGCAGATTATAAGCCTCTGTTTTCCTTTATCTCTCTTTAAAATAGAATATAATTCCTATTGTGAATGTCACATTGGTTGTGCTCTCTGTGACAGTGGAATTAACTTCTTGGCCAAATGGCAAATCTATTAGTTCAACATGTACTCACATTGTAGTTAAAAATTAAGAATGAGCTAAAATTAAATGCTTCCCATATGAGATAATTTCTTTTCCTGAACTTGTGTTAATTTATAATAGAGTTAATGGAACTTTTTAAGTGTATCTTGTCAGAATGAGTGAAAGCAAACTTTAAAAAAAAATTAATTTGAAATATTCTCAATTTGCTGTTTACACTTTATGAAAGAGAAACTGGCAATTTGTGATTTATCTAACAAAATAAGTTAGTACCTCCAGGTTCAGTTGCACCATCTGCCTTTGATTGTAGAATTGCTGCTTTATTGGAACTTAATGTGATGATGCTGTAATTGATGGTAGATACATTCTTAGCTTGTTCCAATCACAGGGTTAAATGCTAAAGTCTCATTGAAAAACTTTAACGTTATGTATTTTCCCTTGTTAAGTTGGAAAAGAAGACACATTCTCCAGGTAGAGTGATGAATTTGTAACTCTACAGAGCTGTACTTGAGCTCAGATTTGTGTCTAACAGCCTCCCTGATGGAGTCTATGCGCCACTAGCCACAATTTCTTATTTTTAGTCTATTTTTTTTGTCTTGTCTCATTTTCAAAGTATCTTAGCAAAACAAAAGCTGTGTGCATGAAGCTTGAGCTGTCTGTACATATGATCATTTAATGTGCCAAAAATGACGTATGCAAACTGTGAAAAAAATTTCTTCATTACTTTAAAATTTCACTTAGTTTCTCTTAAAACTGTATTACCAGCACTATTATATAAAACACTTCCTTGAAAGAAAGTGACTTTTGTAATTGAAGCTGTTCTGTCAGCAAGTCTTAGATTACTTAACCGAGTACATTACTAGAATTTTTTTCTAGAGTAACTAATGTACTAAAATAAATTATAGTTAGTTTTAAACATAACAGAGGCATTGCCATTTTTAAATTAGAGTATTGTAATGTAATGTAATTGTAATGTGAATTAGTGTAAATCAGTGTATTCATCTGTATAGAGTCTGGTCTGCCTTCACGCTGCTACTTTGCACTGCCTACTGCTAATTTGTCCTTGTGGTTTAGAGACAGATTTATGTTGGATGTTAATGGTCATTATTACATGTCTGTTTGTGTGTATAAATATACATGTTTAAGAAAAAAAAAATATATATATACAACAGACACACACAAAAATTAGTAACTGTCCTGGAACCAGAATCTACATTACAAATGCTTCCTGATTTCAGGAAACATGGAACACGTGGGTAAGACACACAGAGATGTTGTGGTGCTTTTTGGATGCCTCAGTGATATGAAGTGAGCTGTCATAGACATGCTTTCACTGATACTATTAGGTTTACTGTATTTTCTTTCAAAAGGTCCACAGCAGATAAAAATTTATTTATCGTGTGCTCACAAAATAGCTGCCCGACGTTTTGCTGATCTCCTTTGTCAGAGGGTCTGAAACTCTTTGATGTCACAATGCTAAATGCCATAGTTTGCCAGAGCACACCCTGTCCTGTCCTCTGTTCCCAAGTGCTTCCTATCCTGTATTCAACCTGTTAAAATATACAGAACATCTGGATGTTACCATTTAAACTGATTGTCTTTAAGCTGGAATGTGCCTTAATAGCTTGGCAGGGTTATCGTTAAAATTTAGAACATTTACATCTGTTATATATTGCTCCTTTGGGAGCCTTACCTGAAAAGCTAAAGCTGTCTTAGTTACTGCAGTCCTGCCTAGTTTGGTGCAGAATTATGCTGCGAGAACAACCTGTATTAGACTGATCCAGAGGAACTGGGATGAAATCACTCTGGAGTCATTGTAGCCAATAGGCACTTTTGTGTTCCAGCTCACTTTTGTATTCAAAAGTGACCAAATGAAAATAAAAGCTGAAATAAAACCTGAAATAAAAGCATGACTTGAAGTATTTCAAATGTGGGTGTCCTCCCTTTCCTGGTGAGACGTTTAAACTTACTCTGAAATATCTTAAGAGAACAAGTTTTGAGCATGTTTAACCAGCAACTAAGAAACAAATACAGTTTTCCCCCTCTTTTAAACTTAAAACGTTCCATTGCACTGTAGTAGAAATGTAATTAATCTTTAGATTAAAAGTTGAACATGTACAATAAACAGTTCTTTCCAGAAGAGATTTTAGGAAATTAATGAGTCAGGATTAGTAGAAAAATGTGATTTTGATGAATGCAAGCAAAGTATGGAAAAGAGAGTAGTGCTGTAGACTATTTTTTTCCCCTGTTGATTTTGAAAACAAGAGAATTACTGGCTAGAGACAGATGAAATATGGCAAATTTCTGCAACTCCGTGTTTTGTGTCCACGGAAGATTCTGATTTTAGAGATTCTGATATTTCAGTCTAGTTTTTCATTAGGAGTTAAGACTGTC
This sequence comes from Edolisoma coerulescens, assembly GCA_013397115.1. Taxonomy (NCBI): domain Eukaryota; kingdom Metazoa; phylum Chordata; class Aves; order Passeriformes; family Campephagidae; genus Edolisoma; species Edolisoma coerulescens. The sequence continues at coordinate 577,049 of VWZW01007827.1, read as the reverse complement.
AACATCAAAATTAAACTAGGTGTCGAGAGAAGCAGGCCTACAATTCGGAGTAGGGCTTTCTAACTGCTAGGTTTACATGCTATAGACTCCAGAAGGATACATAAAGGTGTAAAATTTAAAAGAGTACTTTCTGCTAGAAGTTGGACTTCTAGACTATAGGCCAGTCTTTTTATCATCTGCTAAATCCCCCTCAGCCAGCTGTGCTCTGATGATTATAATTGATTTTAAATGGACTGTTCTGCAATGTATTAATGGTTTGCATCTTGATGTATTTATTAATTTAATTCTTTCTCAAAATGCTGCCTTATGGGATCTAGCTCTTGATGGGAAATAATTGACTAAATGTTTGTTTGCTCAGTGATTAGTTGCTGGGTTTCACCTGATTTCGGAAGAGTTCAGTTTTTAATTATATTTGTGAACTAAAGTTGTACATATCAAGTTTCTTATCTGTACATAAAAGATCTAATATATAAAATAAGTGCATTATGTGTATATCTGTTAGTAACTAAATTTTTTTTTTGTTTTTTGGGGTTTTTTTTGGTTGCTTGGTTGGTTGGTTTTGTCCTGGTGAAGCAAGGGCTGTAATGCTAGCTGCGGTAGGAGTCCTTACTTAGAGGGTCCAGGTTTAAAGATGCACGAAGAGATACTGGAATATAGAAATCTTATTTGCAGTGTTTTTTCATACTAATGAAGTACTAATAGTCTTCTGAATTGGCTGTTTAGGCCAGGTTCAGTTTGTTCAATACCTTTTTTCTTTCTTTTTCTCTTCGCAGGAGACACTATATTTGAGTAGAGTGTTATTTTTAGGGTAGACAATGGCCTTTTTTTGATGTTGCCAAATTATAATACTGCCTTACATTATGCTGAAGACTGAGTCAATATGTCATGATGAGAAGTCAGGGCCCAATTTCAGGAAAATGGTGCATGAACACTTAAATGTATTCAGGCTTTTCATCCCTTCTCTTATGCCAGTTTTGGTCAACAAATTGCATCAGAGGTTAGTCGGTTATGTGCTGGAAACTGTTTTTTGTTACAGACCTCATGTTCTGAATGTTAATATCCTTCTGCAGTATAGCACCTTGTGTGGAGGAGGTCCAGATAAGTAACCTCCAAAGCCTTGGATTTCTTCCAAAGTAGTTTATTGGTTTTCTATTTATAGCCGTGTGCCTGTCCGTGTGTTCTGTGCCTGACCTGGTGGATCAAATGCTTGCTCAGAGAGCAGTGAAGCCAACACAGCTGCTTTGCTGGGTGTGTGCTCAAGGGCCCACAACCCCCCCATGGCAGTGATTCGTCCCACCCCTGTCTCCATGAGGTTGCATGCTGCTGATCCTGGGTGTGGTGGAAGGCAAACCTTTGGAGTGTCTTTTCCTTGGTAGAGGCACTTAGGTATGTCTTTCTAAGCCAAATCTACCTGCATATGGATCTTGTAAAATGTTTGAGATAATTATATTTATATAAATCATTCTTTCAAATACAGATTCAAAAGAAACTGGGCAGACATGGAGATTGCTGGACAGTGTGTCTTCTTCTTTGCTTGGAAAACACATTAAAGGATGTGTTGTTTGGAGAATTAATTGTTGATTCTCTTGTTTCAGTGGTAACTATAGGCCTAAATATTTACTGTTAATTTTGCTTATACTGTCTGCACTCAGTCTTGACAGGTGAACAAAATATTCCAGCTTGAAGTAGAGGCTAAGGATTATTTTTGCCTTGCGTGCAGTTCAGGCATTATAGCAGGATGTAGAAGTCTAAGTCAACACAATGTGACATAATGTGACGTGATCAGGTTGTTCTCTGCTATAACTCTTGGTTCCTTCTGTGGAAAAATGAAACTATTTAAGAATGTAGAAAATTCATTCTGCAGCTCCAACTCACAGCATATTTAGTCCTGTACTGTGTGCCTACCAGTGGGCAATGGCATGTTTCCCATCATCTCTAGTAGAGGGCACTTCCCAGCCTGTTTTCTCTAGCATCTGATGGGAACATATTTTTGAAGGCTTTGTCTCATCTCTTTTTAAACTTCCTGCTGCTGTTTGCTTTCACAACCTCCCATGGCAACAAATTCCAGATGCTTAATATCATCTTCATAAAAAAGTACTTTATCTTTTTGAAACTTAACTCCTGGAAGTTTCAGTAAACATCCATTATTTCTGTTATTGTGGTGCTTGGTGAATAATTCTGCCTTTACTATACCTGATGCTCATGTGTAGATATTGTACCCTTGGTCATATTTCTTCTTCTCTCCAAACTATGGACTCCTACCCTTTTTTTGTCTGTCTTCCTAAAGCATCTGTTCCAGCCTATTACTAATATTTGTTATTCTTTTTCCTAGTGGTTTCTCAATTCCTGTATATATGCAACTAACTGGTTGTACCTGCTTGTAGCTCTTTTCTCTTCCTTTATGGAAGTTTAATCTATTTTTGTTGACATACTCTGTAAAGAGTCAAGAACATTTTTAAATTTTAATCTAGTCTTCCCAGCATGCTTTCAATTCGTACTGCTTTGTTTTTGATTGAAAACATAATAAGCACTTTTCATTTCTACTCCATAATTTAGATTGTTAATGGAGACATGAACAAAAACAGATACCCAGCAGAATCCTCTGAGTCTTTTCTAAAACACCCTCCCATTTTTTCAATGAGCTTGATATTTCAACCAGCTTTACACCTCTCCTGTAATAATCTGGACATAGTTGCTGGGGCTTGTAAGAAGGTTTTATTAAAGGTGAGAGTTTATGTTATCTTCGGCTTCTCCAGCAGGATAATAGGGCTTGTGACTAGGAAAGATAGAAATCAAAATTGATCAATGTGACTTTTGCATGACAAAGCTTCATACTTTCTAGAGACTGAAGCATATTTTCTAGAGACTGAAGCTAAAATAACTATCTTATTGTTTTCCAACTTACACTGTCTGCTCACCATTTTTTCTTGAATATGGGTAACACTTTTTGCTTTTCCCAGTCTTCTGATACTTCACTCAGACTTGTGAGTTTTCAGAGGTGAGTTCTAAAGGTTCTCTGTTAGTTTCAGCCACTACCTTAAATATCCAAGGATGAAGCTAACTAGGTCCAGCCAATTTTAAAATATTTAACTTAGCATTCTTGAGTCCATTCCTTCCTATTATTTTTCAGAGGATTTTAAGTGTTGATTGGCATTAACCATACTAGCTGGGAGATTCGAGGCTGCATTGAAGATTATTAGTGTATGCGCATTCCAGATTAAGGAGAAAGAGTATTTATAGTGATGTTTTTCTCCAATAAACACACATGATGATTTTAAGAACCAAATGTAATCCAGGAATGATTGCTAATTCTTGAAGTCCAGCTCCTTGCTGTCTTTGGCAGGTGTATTGAACCTGACTCATAAGCAGCTCTTTAAGGGCTGTTGAACAGTTACGGGTGTTGCAGACAAATGCTTTTGTTCTCACATTTGTGTTCACATGTGTTGCAGGAAGGAGCAGACTAATGATATGATATGTGAAAGCCTGCCTCTTAGACCCTCAGCAGTTCTGACAAGCAGGTATAAATTCTGTATTAGTGTGGTGTATAAGTACTGCCTTCTTTAGTCTTTAAATAGGTGTAAAAAAATAAAGCCCAGGTTCAAAGCCATGACATGTTTTGTTGCCATGTAGTCAGTTTTCTCAGTAGATGCAGCATTGCGATTTCATGGCTCCTGTTTTGGGAGAGGACATTCTTGTACTGCATTGGAGGAAGAATAAATACCTGATCAAAATCTCAGTCTCACAGAATGCCTGTTGTTTGTGAAGAAACTGAAAGCTTTAGGAGCCAGCGAAGTGTTCTTAACAGCTTTTGAGCAATATGAGTGCAGTGAAGATGGAGGCCTTTTTCTTGCTCTCGTTCTCAATTCTGCGTGGGTATCACAGGCTCTGATAGCCTTAATTGACATAGGCTATCCTTTTTCTTTATAATGAACAAGCAGGTCCTTCCCAGATTAAAATTTAGTCTGAATAGTACTGTACTGCATACCCATTGTGCAGCTTTTGCTTTTCTTCTCACTCTCTCCCTAGAGGTATAATAGCATGAAAAAATCCCCATGCTTTGTTTTAGTAAATGAAGCATTTTGGTGGATTTATTTTAACTTAGGTATTGTTTAAGCTAGTTGAGCCAGGTGAAAGAAACACATTTTACTCACTGTATTTTTGACAGTCCTTTTTCCTGCAGGAGTTTCTTTCCCAGTCTTCCATAAGCTCTGAACAAATCTTTCTCTCATGCAGCAGAATTTCTGGGCTTGCACATCAATACAGTTAAGCTAGTAGGTGGTCTGGCCCTGGGCCTCTTAGCATCTGTAGCAGCCTTTAAATATGTAAAAGAAAGAATGAAATGCTCTGTTCGCTGTTTTCCATGAGTACGGGAAGGAAAAAAGAATTGTTGCAGCGTAAGTTAGGCATCAGTCAGGTGCTTAGATATGGGATGGGGTTGCCTGAAAAGACTACAGGATCTCTTTCAACAGTTGATTTTTGGGGACAGGTTAAACAAATATCTGTTGGAATTAATATTTGTGCAAATTAACTATGTATATGAACTGATAGACTGCATAAGTTTTAGAGATCCATCATGACCCTGTATTCTGTAATTTAAGGGTTGAAGACTGAAAGTTTGAGCGCTGAGGCATTTACTGGAGGAAACAGAAGGATAGGTCTGATAAGCTCGGAGGGACTCCAGTTGCCAAGGGGATGTGCAATGAGTCAGCATCAAACAAACAGTCTGCCCAAGCCCACCGATGCAGGGGTCTGAAGAGCAGCCTAGCAGGTTCCTTCCAGTCTGTCAGTGGTGTGAGCTCTTCCATTTTGGATTCTTTCATGAAGCCTGCTATTACTTGCACAGACACACACACAGAGGCATGCATGTGTGGTATTGTTGCCTTTCCCTGGTCTTAAAATTAAGAGCCAAACACGGTTAAGGGAAAAAGGGGTTTTTACCTCGGGATTTATTTAAGGATCCTTTAAGGTGCACCACTTCTCCAAGGTGGAATGCACTGAAATGCACTGAGGATATATAAAAGCTATATAAAAGGATATATAAAAGGTATATAAAGGAAAGGCAAAAGATACGATATCAGTATAATAGAAGAGGGATATGGTCTGTCCTAATCTGTTTCAATTAGGAAGAGGTTATTTGAAAATTGTCGGCATTATGGCAAAGTGCGTGAAAATAAAGACTTACTACTGTTGTGAAAAGATAGGCTCAGAAGACTTGTTTGATGCAAGTAGCTATTTTTTATTCTTTCTTTTCTAGTATAAACATAAATTTTAATGTAAGCAATTTCAAAACATTCATTTATAATGTAATATATAGATTTAAAAGCAATGAAAAACCCACCACTCAGCAGGAGTAAGTTCAACATCAACTGTGAAACTTTTTACAATCCTCCTTATTCTCTTTACTTTTTTTTTACTGGTCTTTACTTGACCCCTCAGGCCTGTGGCTAAAAATGTAGGGTTAGGAGAATCACAAACTTGGAATTTTTGCTTTATTTTATTTATTGTTTTGTGCTGTCCTTAGTTCAAATAAAATATACTGTAGTCACAGGGGGGTTTTGAATGTTGATTTGAAAGGTTCCCTATGCTATTTGTAACCATACTGTTAAGCTGGTACTTAAGAAAAAGTGAAATAATTAATCCATTGTAGTTGTCAAAGACAACTGCATGATATAAAGGAGCTGTCAAAATAAGAGCAGTAAAATAGGTTTGTGTGGTTCTGTCTTTATTTTAGTGCTGGTAAAATAGCAGTGGTCTTACTAATGGTACTAAGTTTGTGCTGGTTACAGTGAGCAGCAGTCACTAAAACTGCAGAGCTTGACGAGCTGCATACATGAAAGAACAGGGATTTGAACTTCATACAATTTTCAGCTAAAATGCAGAAGTCAAGAAACCTTGAATATGTTCCCCAAAATTATATGTAATGGAAATTAATGCTAGATTAGGAGGATCCATTCAGAATTATTTTGACTTCCCCTTTCCGCACTGCTTTAACATGAGTGCCTAGAAATTGCTACCATAAAGTTTCCTGGTATTGAACTTAAATCATCTGTTGCAGCTACCTTTTTTCCCCCACACCCCCTCCTGCTTGTGATACCATATTATTGTTGGCACACTGTAGATTTTACATGGATTTGGCGTTCAAGCTTTAAGCAGGTAAAGAATTTTCTGGAGGTGTGTTATGACTTGCAACACTGTGGCCGCCTTTTAGTGAAGCATCTCCTGCTGCCTCCGTGTGTAGTGGCCCAGCCTCAAAGGCTGATGTGGTCCCTGCTGGTCCAGTGATCCCACTACTCTGTGTAGTTGTTGTGCAGCTTGCATGGCAGCGTTTCAGGAAGATGGGAGTTATTCCCTGGAGCAATAGCATGAAGTCTTTCACACCATGTGGCAGCTAGGAGGCTTGTGCTACAGATTTATCCAGAGTAACTCAGAGCTAGTCCCAGTGTGTAGAATGGCTGCAGTTAGCCTGATTTGGGAGGAAAAAGAGCCCTATTGTTGCAAGCCCTGCTGGGTCACATCCCCTGCTCTTAGGGACTAGAAAATGAGCCCAGGCTCTTTTTGGTTTGCTGGTTATGGGAGTAGCTTTGCTATCTTGCTGCCATGGTGATACGTTCAGTACGTGGAGGAACCTGCATCAAACAGTTTCTGCAAATACTCTTGCAGTACTGCAGAAAACTGCATGAGACAAGGGTCATCTTAGCAGGAGTCTGAAGCGTCCTGATGAAGAAAAGGCATAGAGCAGTGTCCCACACCTGAATACCTGCTTTTCTTTGGCACTTCTTAGTTTTTCTTCCCAGCAGTATGGGGCAATGAGACAGTGTTTAACAATTTTCTCCTAAGTCCCACTGTGCAGCCTTAGTTCTGGACACCCAGGTGCAGTAATTTACAACTCTTTTTAAAAGTTGCCATGATTCTACCTAGAAGCAGGAAAAAAAACTTTCCAAATTTTGTTTATTTCACAAGTAGGCTTTGTTATGGCTGAAGAATATTTTCTTATGCTGCATTCTTGTAAGATTTTCGTTAATGTATTAGAAATGCAGATTTAAACATATATTTGAAATGTATAAAAGTGTCTAATATGCATTACATTTAAAATATGCATATAACCTGAGCCACACATTCATTGTTACTGTTAGATAAAGGGATACATTTGTCAATAAATTTCAGATGAGTTTCTTCCTGTTTGTCTGAAGAAGTTGTTTGCTGTGTTTTGGATTTTCACAGACTGAAATAAAAATCTTTGTATCTGATTTGTTCTGAAATGAAACAAGCACATTTCTTCTGAGAAGTGGACTAGCTGGGAAGTTTTGGAAGTTTTTTTATTTGAAAAGAAGTTATACTTCTTTTTTATGTGTATGGGAAAATGTTTTTTTACTCTGAAACTTCCTTCCTCTTAAACAAAATATCAGGAACAATGGAAATACTATGAAATTGGTTATCAGCTGCAAGCGTGATGTTGTATCATTTCCCTTACACTTTTCATGCTTTCCCATGAACTTTCCCATTCCTTTATGAAACTTTGTGCTCTATGTGACATTTTAATTACAGAGCAATAATGAAAATTAAGAAAATTACTATGGCAACAGATGTTAGAAGTTGATATTTTTATATGTGTGTGGTCTTGTTTAAATTTACTTCAGTAGAAAAATGCACAGTGTATTTGTTTGAACATTTGGTTTCGGAATACAAGATACTTTATGTTTATGCAACTATGTAAATTGCATGTCAAGAGACTGTCTTTAGGAGGTTTCACATTTATCTAGGGCGCTACCAGGTGCATCTGATTTATTACTGCAAGATTTCATAAGGTAGTGCTATGCCATGTTTTAGTATTTAATCTGAGATGTGGAGGGCATTACCTATCACACTGAGCAACAGTCTCCCATTGTTTCTTTGAATCCCATCTATCATCTGTGAAATTGTTTTTATTATATTATAAATACTGTGGGGCAAGGACTTGCCAAAGTGTCTGAGTGGCTGTGACAGTGACAATGACAGGTACTTTTTGTAGCAATAAAAAAAAAAGACATAGCTCTTCAGTCTTCTTGCGATGACATGTTTTAATTAAGCCAAACACAACAAAACTTTTAAGTGCCATCCCAAGTGTGTACTTTACCTGCGAGGTGCAATCAGAAAATATGTAGTTAATGCAGGACTCATTATTTTAATGCATAATGCTTTCCTTGTGGTACAAACAGAAAGCAGTTTAAATTATGAATATTATTTGTGACATGAATTATTTAACAGCATCTGAGACATTTAAAATACATCTCAAGGTGATACATGAAGGACAGTTTTGAGAGTGTTTTCATCCTGAGGTGTGTTTCATGTTGACAGCTATGGCAGTAAGGTCTTCAAAGAAATTTAGATCTTATGTAAAAGTTTTAGAGTCTCAAGTCGTTGACTAGAATATGTTTATGCCATTAAAACTTTTTTAATCTTAATCTCTTTCAGTCCCAGCAAAGATGCATTGTGATCTTTGCACTGGTATGCTGCTTTGCAATTCTGGTTGCACTGATATTTTCGGCAGTGGATATTATGGGAGAAGATGAGGATGGACTCTCAGAAAAGAACTGTCAAAATAACTGTCGGTAAGAGGTAACAAACAAAACTTCTCTTTTGGGGTGGAAAGGAACATATGTGTGTTATATAAGGGCATGAAGTAATTGCCATAGTCCCGCGGTGTTATTGGGAAGAGCAGCTAACAGAGGAAGAAATGGTTTCTCATTTTGAATTTCTGGTTTGAGAGGTTAGTTTAACAGAATAAAGCACACTTTTTGAAGTTATTTTTGGTGGTGTGTTTTGAGCAAGACCCTTGTGTTACATCAGTTGTTTCATAAGCCTGAGTAAAAGCCCATTTTATGGGCTTTAAGTTTCAATAATTGAATACTGAGGTGGATCACATAGTTCCCAATTCTTTCATGTCTTTTTCTCTTCAAGAGCACTTCTTTCTTTCTCCAGAAAGGTCACTGATCCCTTTTGACCTAAGATTGCTGTCTCTTCTGTGTAGGGGGAGCTTTCTATCTTCCTGTTTGATGCATTCCCCTTACAGATGCAGTGGCTTAACAATGAACTGTGAAGGAAATTAGTGATATGATCAGAAAGATGAGAGTTGACAGTGTTGAATTAAGACTTGCCTCAGACACCTGCCATAGTTTGTGTATGTCATTTAACTTTGATTCTGTTAGTTTTAAGTTGGTGATTAGTTTTTTGGGCCTTTCATTTCCAGACTGTGAATCTCATTTTGCTGCTCCTCGCCAGCTTCCTCCGTGAATCTGTTCATTAGTGATGACCAATGTTTTTCCTGGGTCATATTGTCCCAGGTCCTCTTCTGTCCACCAAGATGACTTAAAAATCATTTGTAGACTTCATTCCCAGTTGTATTCTGTTTGCGTTTTTTTTCAAGACTTTAACTTTTATACAGAGCACCCTCTCTGATTCACTTTGTGAAAAACACAGTCATTGTTAGAAAAAACAACTCAGAAATCCATTCTAATCTGATCATGGAATTGCTGGAGTGGGAGGGGGCCTCTGGGCATCCTCCAGTCCGTGACTCCGCTCAGAACAGAGTCAGCTACAGCAGATTGCTCAGGCATGTGCATGCTCATGCTCTGGGTAGCTCCAAGGATGGGCTCCACAGCCTTTCTGGGCAGCCTGTCCCACTGTTTGGGCAGAACCTACTGAGCTACCAATGGCTGGGTACACAGTGGGTAGGGGGTAATTAGGTAAATGACATTTGCGTTTTAGAATAATTTAATGAAGGATTAATGTTTCTTTGAGCCTTTGATACTCATTTCTGCTATTCTTTGTTCATTTTGTGTGACAACTCTTTCGGGACAGTGCCGTTTTATGCTGCACCTGTCACACTGCAGACAGCACTAATTCAGAATCCAGAAAATTTGATTATGGTTTTTCAGTTGTAATGGGTTTTTGTAATATTTTTTGCATGCTGCTTAAGAGAAAAAAAAAAAATCCCAAAACCAAGAGGATTCTTTAAATCTGTATCTCCTTTCAAATGGAATATACTTGCAGCATCAGGTAGTTTTGTCCTGAAACCAACTATCATTCTGGCACTTTTTCCCAGAATTGTTTTTAGGTTTTGTTTTGTTCACTTCATTGTACGCCTACAGGTCTGGGCAGCCTTCTGATGTCTTCCCTGAATTTTCTAGAGTTCAGCCACCTTTCCTTTCCCCATCAAGGTCTTAGGTGTCTTTCACTGTGAGGTGTTGCCTTCCAAAATTTTTGAAGATACTGCATGTGTCACCTCTACACCCACTGTCTCCCTGTGTGAATCTTTGACAGAACTAGGTCAGATGAGGGGAAGGTCTTTCTGCTCATTGGCTTCAATGTGCTGCACACAACTTCAACACACTCAGAAACTACTGCACCATGTTTCCTCTTAGTTGTATTAACTAATGGTTCCCATTTTGTTCTGGGTAGCTGTGCCTAGCCAAGGACGGACTTCACATTCTTCACTTTGTATTCTTCAAAGAGAAAAAAAATCAGAGTAGAAATGATACACAGTACTATGAAAAACGGGGATATTATTTTTTTTCCATGTGAGAGATTAATTTCTTCTGTCTCTTTGTATGGGTTAGAGCAGTCTGCCTCTCCAAAGAATACTTGACTTTGCTCAGTGTTTTTTGTTGGTTCACATGTGTCAGTCTTCTCCCCTCCTGGATTGTGTTAGAGGAGCCTGAGACTAGATTTGGCACCTTGACTTTAAACATAAGAGTCAATTAAACTGCTCTGCGTTTACGGGGATCAAAATGAACTCAGACCCCAGCTCTATTTTAAGGTCCCTTTCACAGAGTGATTCAAGTGCGTGATCTAGCTGCTAATGCCTGAACCAGAAGGCGCATAAATGCTGTGTGCATAAACTGCCTAAACCATTTCTAATAACAGTATCCAAGTGCTGGCAGCTGCTACCTGCTAATGTTGAGTCCTTCTCTACCCGATGAATCTGGGGTCCTTTATGTGTTAAATACAGTGCAGACTTAACTGAAGTGTCACAAATCAATTGCTGCCAATGGCATATGTTTAGTACTTGGGCTAAGCACTTTTAATAAGTAATAAAAGAGTTATTGAATTCTTACATTTGTTGTGTGAGTACTTTCACTGACATTCAGAAAGAGGTGCTTACATTTGCAGGATGTGCTGAGACAGAATGGTAACAGATGATCCTTCTTTTTTTTTGGGTGAAATGTTCGTCAAATATAAGTTTATATGTATGAGCCTAGAATTCTTTTTTTTATTTTAACTGATGGATTTTGTAAAGAATGTTGATGGGAAAGGATCTGTTGATTTGAGAACTTTGCTGATGATTTGTGAATGGCTCTTTTCTTTGGAAAGTTTCATTTCTGTGTTTTTATTTTAAAGGAAAATACACCTGAAATAGAACTGTTGTCTAGAAAAGTTCTCTGGCTAGAAAGTTTTGGAGCTTGTGTCAAAAAATAGGATCTCTCAGAGAGAGAAAGAGAACGTAAGAGGAAGACATTTTTAGAGTCTAGAGCTTTTTGTAGCCTGAGAGAGGACTCTTTGAGGTGTGTTGCTAGTGGTGTTTTCCAGTAAAGCTTACATCTCTCTTTGTCGTTGTGATCGGATTGTTCAGGAACACAAATGCAGCCTTTCTGATCTGCTTGTTGTAATTCAACATGAGGTTCCTCTTCTATAAACCATTCCTTAAACTCTTATTACATGGGGAATACTTACTGCATGTGTTCCCAAAATGACCTTACTCTTTATTGATGTATTCATTTCTCTTGGGGGCTTTGTAACAAAAATGAGTCAGGGAGTGGAAAATCAGGCTTTTTTGCATATCTTCTCTGGTTGCTGGAGGGATTGATGCTACCCATCCTATTAAAAGGAATGTCTACTGATTGAAATTTAAGGAATAAAAAAGTAGCAATAGCTGTGAAAAGCTGAGGCTTTGCAGTTTGTGCTCAGTATGTGATGGAAATAATTCTCTTGAGACATCCACAGTAATGTTGTTAGGCAGCCCTGATGGATGAGGCTGGTTAAGAGGATATGCTTAGCAGTCTGGGAATTTTGCCTGTCTTGCTGTGGGTCCATTAGACACTGAATCTATAAAATTAGATTATTGTAATTTGAAAATAGTACATTTTAATGGCTGATCTATTGTGAATAAATCTTGGCTAGCCTCTGATATAACGTCAGTTAAGACTTACTTGACTTTTTTGGAATTGACTGATAAACTCTAAAAGCAGCAGTTTGGGAAACAGAAGAAATTACAACTATTAAGAGATTGTCTCTGCTATCCAAAATATTTGAACCAAGGTCATTTTGATTTATTAACAGTAACTTGAGCTGTTCAAGGCTCAACTTGAGCCTATTCTCTTGCTTGTTGGTGCTGATAGTCATTCTAGGGTTCCTACAGAGTTTGCACATGCCTGTAATTATCCTTGTCTCACTGGCTTTTCCAATATCCGTTGAAGCAGTGGTAGCAGCTGGCATAGCTCCTACCTTTGGCTGTGGGTTTGGCCCTGTCTCTTCAGAGGGACCTCAGAACAAGGTGGAAAGGGAAGCAGTGGTAGCTACTCTCCGTGCTTCCCAAGCTAAAACTAAAACTGTTGTCATAATAATATTTTTCAATTATGCCTTTCTCTGATGATAGTTGGAAGGACTTTCTTGCTTTCTGTTTGTGTGTGTTTTTAAGGCAGATTCTGTCTTGCATTCTGTTCCAGTGATGCTCATTTGATCATTTCTCTTCTCCTTGGAGTCACATATAATGAAGGCACTTGTTCTTTTGTGTTTGGATTTGTGTTGGAGGAATTTGCTGATCTGTATGATAGGAGTGGCAAAGCCTATTTATTTCACTTCTGGATTGTAGGAAGGCTTTGACCAATTCTGCCCTATAACAAGTAGGTGATGATACCTAAGCAATGCTTGTGATTTCTTTAGATATTGTTTGGATTGTTTTGGATAAGGGTTCATATCCTGGAGAGGAGCTGAATCTTCCTGTTGACATGCAAAGCTTTAGAACTCAACAGTACCCTGCAACACTGAGTTTCAGAGATTAAATCTAGTTGTATACAATAATTAATTATATTGAACAATTACTGTGTGTTGCATGCATTGCTTTCAATGTCATTAGATGGTTATTCTCCAGTTGTGAAAGAGGGCCCACAAATGATTTTTTCTGTTGCTTTGTAAATCTTGCTTTCAACTACTCTGCTATTTCACTAAGTAGGGTTTTGCAGAACTATTAAATAAGCATACTGCAGCACATGCTTACATTCATTTACCTTGGAAGTGCTTTGCCCCTGGCTTATTGTGGAGGAGATTTTCTCTGTGCTGCGTGGGTTCTGAACATAGCAAGGTTTATATTGACTGGGTTTCTATTTAATAAACAAACTATGACAAGCATAATAGTTAAATGTCTAAACAGAACAAGATGCTCAGATTTTGAAAACAAGCCTGTTAAAGAGCAACTGAAGATTTCTATTTACAAAACATATTCCACTTGGCATAAAAATGCTTTCTGTCAAGATGATGGACTAGAGGATCAAGTCTACCCTCAGTCAGTTTGCAGACAGCACCAATTTGAGCAGGAGTGTTGATCTTCTGGAGGGTAGGGAGGCTCTGCAGAGGAATCTGGAAAGGCGTGATTGATGGGCCAAGGCCAAAGGTATGCAGTTCACTAAGGCAAACTTCCAGGTCCTGCACTTGGGTCACAACAACCCCCTGCAGCACTCCAGGCTGGGGACAGAGTGGCTGGAAAGCTGCCCAGCAGAAAAGGACCTGGGGGTGCTGATTGACAGCAACTGAACATGAGCCAGCGTCTGCCCAGGGGGCCAAGGAGGCCGATGGCACCTGGCCTGGATCAGCACTAGTGTGGCCAGCAGGACCAGGGCAGGGATTGTCCCCCTGTACTCAGCACTGGCGAGGCCACACCTTGAGTGCTGTGACCAGTTCTGGGCCCTTCACTGCAAGAAGGACATTGAGGGGCTGGAGTGCGTCCAAAAAGGGCAACAGAGCTGGTGAAGGGTCTGGAGCACAAGTCCTGTGAGGAATGGCTGAGGGAGCTGGGGGTGTTCAGTCTGGAGAAAAGGAGGCTCAGGGCTGACCTTACTGCTCTCTTCAACCACCTGAAACAGGCTGTAGCCAGATGGGGGTCAGTCTCTTCTCCTGCATGGTAAGTGACAGAGAAAATGGCTTCAGGTTGTGCCTAGTGAGGTTCAGGTGGGATATTAGAAAAAATGTCTTCACTGAAAGGGTTGTGAAGCATTGAAACAAGTTGCTTGGGGAAGTGGGAGAATCACCACCCCTGGAGGTATCTAAAAGACACATAGATACAGGTCTCAGGAATGTGGTTTAGTAGTGAACAGGGTGGTGCTGTGTTAATGGTTGGACTTGGTGATTTTAAGATCTGTTCCAACCTTAGTAATTCTAGGGTGACTGTTTTCCTCTTGGTTTTGGGTGATATAGAGAACAAGCTATAAAACCACCTACTTTTTTAGATGATTTCTATTTGTAGTCATTTTTATTTTCGCATCAAAATAAGGAATACACTTTCATTTGAAGTTTCTTGGCTGGACACTGCAAAGACCTGGTGTACCTCCTGCAAGCCCATTTAACATCTGAAGCTGGGGAGGGAAATCACTAATTCAACAAACTTGCACAAGAAGAAATTCTACCTATACTACCTTTTATTTTTCATTTTTCAAAATGTATTTCAATGGAAAAGGTAGTTCATTAACAGTACAGTACCTGTACTGATACAGTTCCTCTGTAGCTGTGGAGAGTACAATTTTTTTTCCTTTGTTTTGGCACAAAATACAAATAAAAGGATAATTGTCTTTTGTTTTGCATTTACTTTCATTTATAAAGAGTGTCTTCACAAATGAAAAAATGAGTGACAAAAATCATGATCTGTTTAGATCTTGTTCTGTCTGCATTACTCCCAGTAGATAGTTCATTGTTAATTACATTGTATCAAATAGGTCTGGGCTTCCACTCATTTTGTTCGAACACACAAACCTACTCTTTTTCCTACTCTTTGTTCCGTTAAATCTAATTATTTTCTGTGGAGTTTAGGACAGAGGGCTTTAAAGTCTCCTTAATGCAGCTTTTCCTGTCATGATACATGTTGTTTAGGATGGAAGACAGGGATTAACATATTTTGTGTTCTTGGAAGTTATCTTTTAAGTATGTGTTTATTTCTCCTTTTATGACTTAGAATTTATGAACTGATATCAGAGAAAATGTTCCAAGATAATAGAAATCAAATTCCAATTACTTTAAGGTTCCTAGGTAATGCAGGTAGGATAAAGGAGCAATTAATGTGTTAGAGTATCCTATCTCCTGTGTAGTTTGCTGGAGCTTCTCTATGATTAAATCTTTTTATTTTCTCTGGATTTTTCTCCCTTTCTCCCTTCTCAGCTTAATTTCTCTTTTCGTCTTTTCACCACGGAAGACTGAAATGACTTCAAGCGAGCAGAACTCAAAAGATTTCTGAGGTCATTTTCTATACCAGATTGTAAGGCTGTACTAAAGAGAGTTATTAAATTTAAAATTACTGGTCATTCTCATGATCTTGAAAACCGATTTGTGACATTTCAGAGAGGTTTTTATTCTCCCTGGTGAGAATAGCCACCCAGTTTAATAATGCTCCCTGGATAAATCGTTCTTCCTTTTGCTTGTGAGAGAGGCATTGAAAGTGGCTAAAAACTGTAGTAGAATCTGTCTGAATTCATGCTCCATTTCAGGGTGACTTGTGCGTTCAGCCAGAGCTGAGTTTGCATCAGATCCTAGCAAGCACCTGTTCCAGTGACACCATTTATTTTTAATTGCTTTTCCACCCTCAGAGCAGTATATGAAAAAGATACTTATTATCCTGTCAGATTACATTAGGTGTATTGAGTTCTGCATCTAATCCTAGGACAGCACTGTGAGTGTCCTCTGGGCTTGCATGATTTGATACTCCTCAGGAGTACAAGGGTATCATGCTCAATGATTTCTGTGACGTGCTGAGTAGGTGGCTGAGCCTGCCTTTCCGAGCACCTGGGCAGTGCCACACTTAAGAAGCAGCAGGTGTGGTCCCTGCTGAAGCCTAAAGCGTTGTGCAGAGCTGATGGCCCTGGTGGGCTTGAGCTGATTCTCCTTCTCAGCCACGTGCGGCTCCCTTCGCTGTGGTGGCTCTGAGGTTGCACCCCAAGGGCAGTGGCTCTTGGCGTTAATGCCCGGCTGGGAGGCATCAGGGAGAGCTCGTGGTTGAGGTTTGTTAGGACTGTTTTCTTCAGATGCTCTTTACATGTACAGGAAGACATATTTCAGTGAAATGTTTGGGGTTTTTCTTTGTTATTGTGAAGATTTTTTTCCTGGTTTATTTTCCTCTTAATGCGTAGGTGAAATTTAGGTGAAGCCAGAGTCACCTCTCTGGTCTCTGATACGGTCTCCATATGTCCACATCTCTCTCATTAGTCAGAGCATCATTGTGAGTAACACTTCAGATAAAAAGTGCTCTTGCATGTTGGGCAAGATGTCAATGACCTGTGTTAGTCAGGAAAGTATGAGTTTGCTTCCTTTATTCAACTTACCCACATCCAATTGTCTTCACAAAGGGTAAAAAACGCACTGGAGAACTGTTTCATTAGCATTAGTATTTTTTCATTTTATATTTTAGGGTTTTTTTTCCCATAATTAATTTGCTTCCTGTCAACCAGACTGTAAAACAAAAACATAATGCACAAATACCAGCCTTGGCATGTGCCAGATGCAGATCTGTCATTTATTCTCTATTTGATGACCAGTCCTTTCCAAATAAGATTTTTTCAAAATTATTATACAGCTCAAAGAGAGTTTTTATGACTGACAGTGTCATAATTTGGTAAGTTTAAAGCTGATTTCTTCGCATACTAAGTGTTGAAATGACTCTTCTAAGAACCATCAGTGATTTGCGTGCCTTCTGATATGAGGGGGAGGTCATCTTGCTTCAGACTGAACTTTGATGGATATTTAATGGCACATTGGAAGTGTTGGCTTTGACTTTTTACTGTTTTTCTAGATCTGCTTGGAACTCTTGGAATAAGTATGTTACACTCCTATATATGACCACAGAAAATATCTGATATCTTTTGTCAGTTTGGCAGGTATATAGTTAATTGATTTTCACTGATTTATCAAAATAGTTGTTTAAAAAACCTGTTGGGAAAATAAAGTGATTTTTAAAAAATTTTCTTTGTTGTTATTTATGAAATAGGTCCTCAAGTCAGCTGGGCTTGAATAAGAATAATTTTTAGAATTCTTCTACTGGTTGAGTATTGGAGAAAAATGCACTTTTGCCAGTAGTTTAGCAAAATATGAATATGCATAAGCTTCATAACTGATCGTGACACTTTAAGGCAAGAATGAATGTGTCACCAGCATGAGGCAGGCAGCCGTGATTTGGATTTTGTTCAAACACTGTCAGAAACTCTAGTCCTTTATTCAGCCAGTTTTGGGTCACTTGTATCAGCTTGGCAGCGCATGTTTTACAGTTCATTGCAGATGCTGGTGGAGAGAAGGGTTCAATAAATGCCTTAGAGGATACTTGGGGTGACATATTTGGGGCAATGGAGGCTGAAGTGCTGGACTAGCGGAAGTGTCTCATCAAAGACACAGCCAGTGCCACTGGGGGACTGTGACAGACTCCAAGAGCTGCCCCATCTGGTGTGTTTCATAGACGCACGTGAGGCACCTCAAAAATATCCCTATACACCTTCCAGTATTGGGCCAAGACATGCTGCCAAAACGGGAGCCAGTCCATTGCTACAGCAGCTTTGGGGAATGGTGTGGGAAAGCAGTAGAGATGTAACCTCTGTGTGACATCAGACAAACTGTTCTTTTCCCTAGTGACACATCTGTTTGCATGTGAAGACTTCTTCAGGTCTAACTGGAGAGGAGAAAACAGTGAATTTTTCGGTGTGCTCTTGAGAAGAGTCACACAAATTCCTAAAATGGGCAGCGAAGTGATTCTGCGTCAGAGGTACTCTCTGGCCGTGTTCACATGGTAGAATTTCCAGATAGAAATGTACTTCTAATGTTTGAGGGAGGTTTTTATGTTTTCAGGTTTTTTTGAGAGTCAGGATTTTGCTATTAAAATAATTCAGTTAATGCTTTCTACTAAGACCTAGAAAGGTGTTGTTTTTTTTGGGGTTTTTTTGTTTGTTTGTTTGTTTTTTAATTCTGTGGTGTTTTTAAACACTGCTTTATCAGGCTACAGAGCTTGGGTCTGGTAGGGGAGGAGCTTCCTGGCTTTCTTCATCTTGGCCAGAAATGTACCCATCAGTTTTTCATTCCCACCCCCCGCCCCTCCCCCCCCCAAGATTTTAACTTGGATGCAACAAGTTTTAAAGATGCAATTTTAATTAGATGCAATTCTGGAAGGACCTAACTTAATTACCATAAAAAACCAACCAACCGAACCCCACAAGCCAAAACCAAATTAAACACATAAATACAAATAGATACCACGTAAAACCATCTGACAGTAGTTAAACCTTAGTACTCCTAAGGTATCCTGGAACATTTCCATAGACTCTTGCCTCTGTAATTTGAGTGCTGGCAATGTCCTTTGGGAATGGATACTTTAAGTACTTTATTCTTTTCATCTCTGGATTTTTATTACTGTTCCACCTTGACTATATCTGCTGAATTTGCAGTGCTGATTTCAAATAGTTGCTGACTAAAGTTTTTACCTTCAGTTTTCCTTTGTTGTTTTGCAAAGCAGTTTTGTTTGTTCTTGCTGGGCAGGAAGGGCATTCATTAAGTTTAGGGTATTGTTGGATTGTGTAAATGCCAACATCATAGAATATAATTTAATTTCTATTCTGGATAAGAGAGCTCTTACTTAGAAGATTCTCATTCAGCTCTTGTTAACACCATAAAATCATGCTTATTTATGATGAAAAATAATATTTTGATTCTTGATTGGTTTCTACGACCATAAGCTAAGACATTTATCCATTCCAAGTCATACCAAGATAATCAGGGCCTTTTAGAAAGATGCATGGGCTAAGAGAAAAATAGTAGCAATAAAATTCCCACTTCTTGTGTATTGATATGTGATTATTCAGTCCAAACTAATGTTGCACTTTACAGTTACAAAGTGTCCATATGAGAAGATCAGGGGTTATATGGAAGGAAATAAAAAGATGCATAAATTTTGTTATTTAAAAAAAAAACCCCTCTAGTTGTCCCTGTAATTATTTGCCATATTCAAGCCTTATAAAAAGGTTTAAAGTCACAAGCTGAATGTAGAAATAAAATAAAAACATCTGGTTAACTAATTAATGCATATGACAGGGGCTGTTTATACAATATTTGTTGTTCTTCTGAGAGGCTTTTTAAAGTTGTTCTGTGAGGATATTGTAGTGTGTTTTACAGATGGGTGAACAGTGAATGGGTTGCTGCTCAAAAGAGCTAAATAGACATAACAGCTGATGAGAGGGGCTTGTGTGGCTGCTACATGGCTTTGTACAGGACTGACTAAATACCTCAGCTCTTGAATTTTACCTAATTTGAAAGTCATGGTAATGGTGTTTACTCCAGAGTTAAACATGATACAAACAAAGGAAAGAGGCTGGGATCCTTTTCGGTAGCTAAACAGGGACCAAGTGAGCACTTACTGTTGTGCTGGGAAATCTCAGCTCCTGGTTCCTGACTGATGGATATGCAGGGTGTTCCCTGAAGCACGCAGCTGGATTTCCTTAGGCATGACAGGGGCAAGAATGGCTTCACCTACGGAGGGCAGCGTTGCTGTCCTCATCTCTGTTAGGAAGGAAACTGCCTGCCATGGGCTGGGGGCAGAGCTTCTCCAGCTGCCATTTGGGTGCATTGCCTGGAGTCACTGTCAGGAAACAGACACTTCATCTGGGGCAAGCTGTTGTATGTTACTGTATTTGGAAGATCTAATAACATTTATAGATAATGAATCTTGAAAACATCAGCTCAGAATTAAGAGTGTATAAACAAATAAGATGTTGAGAAAACAAACTCAGTAGTACAAGGGTGTTTTTGTGTATAAACTGAGAATATGTTAGAACTGTGGCATCAAACTGGAATGAATATATTTAGAAGAACAGAAATAAAAACTGGCCCAACCTTTCCATATTCCTGGTAAGGGATCAGAAATCTGATGGGCAAAAAGTGATTAAATAAAATTAAAATTGGTTGGTCCTTTCTCAAAAGTCAGGAGAAAGTGGGACAAGTAATGTAGTGCATTTCATAACTAAAACCGGGGTTTAAAAAAAGTTTTTCTTCTGATGGTGTCCTTGTCCTTTCATGTCTAGAGTTTAAGCATGAACTTTTGAAAGATGTAGACAACGCAGTTGTGTGGGTTTTTTGATAAGCATATCCTGGAGATCTTCAATTACAGAAGGGTAGTGAACAGAGAAAACTAAATGATGTAGTGCCTCTTGCTTAATGGTATATATGGCATTCTAGATAATAAACAGCAATAGCAGATAAATTTCTTATTCTAAATTCAACAGAATTAGGTCACTGTTTCTTTTTTTTTTAGTAGGAGTTTTGCAAAATGTACCTTATCTTTCTTCATTTCAATTCACCTCAGATCCTCAGGATCCTCATGTTTTTGTAGTTTACCCTTCAATGTAGCACCTAGCTGTCTAGGATGTGATAATGTGAGCTACAGATCTGCTCTTTACAAGGGTGAGGTTTTAATTTTTTTTTAAGCACTGAGTGATGTAACACCTTGATGTTAGGAAAACGACAGAGGCACTGTGGCTGTTGCATAGGCAGGATACTGGCAAGTCTTAATTCAGGGAATGCCATTCCTCTCATTAACATCAAACTTGAGAAGCAAGCTAGATTTCAAGCAGTTTCATGTGAGTGTGGATGTTTTGAATAATGAATGGTGATGTGTTAAATTGTTAATACTTTATCTACAACCTCTGAGTTGAAGTAGTTCATGTTACTGCTTGTGTGTACTTCATTTTCTTGTGGCTTACACGCTGATTAAATTTGTCTTGCAATAAAGATGTTTCCTCATTGCTTTCTTACCTTTGCGCTTTTTAAAATTTCTTTTCCTTTCCCTTGACAGACATCTATGACTTGTTTTCCTTCTCTCTTCCTTTACCTTGTCATTTGGGTTTGACTTTGTGAGATTCTGACGGTGTGCTTGCCCTTCCCTTGGGCTTTTCATTACAGGCCTTTTTGTGGTCTTTCCCTATCCCCCAGTGGTTTAGAAAGTGGCGTAAACTCCGTTCCTTGGAACGCTTTCAGACTCCCTCCCACACACATGCGTGTTCCCTGCCTAGATGAGCTATCTCGAGTCTATATTTGGAGACAGAGAGTGTCTGGAGGATAAATCTGTGTTGGCCACAGTGCTGCAAATATCAAACGAATTCACAGTTTCAACTATTAGGTTAAGATAAGAATTTGGCTAATTAGTTTTGGTGTAATTATTAGAAGACTGTGTCGTAAGATAGTTAATCCAGTGAATATGCTTAGGTGATGCCAGTTTCATTAGACTTGAAATCAAAATATATCAGCTCTTCTACTCCTGAGAAGGATTATATTTTGTGACAGCAATTAGTAGGCTTTAGTAAGGTGTACCAACTGAAACAAGGCAGACTCTTCTTGGGTTGGCCAAGGGATGTCTTTTGGGGGGAAATGTGTAGGATTAGTGTTGAACTAAGAGACGCTGTGGAGAAGAAGTGCTATTCTGCTTTTAGTAGAGGAAAGTGCGTTTAACCCCTTACTTGGACTTGGATTCCTGAACTTAATTCACGCTTTGAAACTGGGCACCCAGATGCTGGATGACTCCCCTGCGGAATGGCAGCTCCTGGTGCTGGCAATCCTCTTCTGCCAGCCACCTCAGCATGGAGCTCTTCCAGAGGCACTCCATGTGCTGATTAGTTCCTGGCATTGCTGCTGCCTCTCACTCTGCCCCTCATGTGTGTGTTTAAGTAATGTCCTTTGAAGAAGCACCTTTAAGTTGGCTATACTGCTGTCCCCATCCTCAGGAGACACTTGGGACTCTGTGGTTCTCTGATTCTGCTCTTGCTGGTGGTAGTTACTGTGATCTGTGACTTAAACCCCATATACTAGGTACAGCTTATGGGAGTTGAAGTTGCAATTGGTGATACTTTTGTTCTTTGATGAGTTCTTACAGAAAGCTGCTTGTTTTGTTAAGATCAAGCAAAAAAGGATTTTAACATTGCTTGCTACACATGGCCCATGGATCAGGAAGGGCCTTTGTTTTGGTATGCTCATTGGAAGTGAAAGGTGCTGTTTGAATTTTCTGTGGAGTGTGAAGACTGGCCAGGTCAGCTGGTTTCTCCTGCCTCAGCGCCCTCAGGCACTTGTCTCTCAGCAGTCTGCCGTAAAAATCCGCTGACCAGCTCTCAGTTCTCCCCACAGCTGCAAAACCCATTAAAATGTTGTAGTGCTGACAGGCAGAAATGCTGTAAAAATGCAAATTTTCTTGTGCTGAAGGGCAAGATGCCAAGAAATGCTTTTCAGAAATTTTCACTGCTGCATAAGGATTTAGCTGTTGATACAGCTGGAATGCTAAGTTTTAAGCAACGGAGAGAAGCTTTTACTGTTAGGAAGTTCACTTCAGTCACCTGAAGACTTTGGTGCATAGGGTTTGCTTTACGTCCTTTTTTTTTTGTTTGTTTTTGGTTTTATTTTTAAACAGAAGATAATGGGCTAGGAGGTGATGTTCTGCTCTGTTGGTGCACAAAGGAAGGACTGCTTCCTAGGCTCAAAAATGGCACTGAGGTCACCTGCCTACATGCAATACTTAGAAGCTCTATAGAAATGCCCAGCATAGAAGGGTCAGCTTTGTTTCAGCAGATATTTTAACTACTTGTATCCATTGATGCTCTCTAAAGCAGTGGCCAAGTCAAATCCACAGAGTGGTGCCCATGACTCGGTCAGTAGAGTACTGAGTCAAAGAGATTGTTTTGGTTTTTCTTTAAAAGCAAGATGATTTAACTATAATAATTATGTCTTCTGTTGCAAAATAACGTGGTGTTGAGTGCTTTGTCCAGATTTTGGAAAAGGCAGTTACATGATCAGAAAATTTTAAAATTATTTTTCTTTCATGTCTCACCTGAAATAATGTAACAGCTGTGTAACAGTTGATATTCAAGACTGTTTTGAAGGATGTTCTTTTCTTTCCTTAACCAATGTTTAAAAAAAAAGGGAGGAGTTGATTATATTTCTGCTTTTTCCCACTGTAATAATGTACTTTCTATTGAAACAATGCAATATTTTCCTCCTCTGCTAGTCCTCCCTTGCCCTGTGTGAGCTGTTCAGGCATAATGGGCATGATAAATTTTCTCTGAAGTGCAGTCATCTGCATTGATTTGCTGTATTTGTGTTGCTGTATTTGTGTTGCTGTATTTGGTCTCAGCTCTCAGTTTTACATCAGATGATGCGTAACAAGGAGAGGTAGGATTTGGAAAGGGCTACTTTGCAGTTCAGAAAATTACTTTCTCTGAAGATTGTCACTTCCACCTTCAGAATGCTTTACACAAGTTTAAATAATAAGGCAAAATAATGTCTTTTCTGTGTACTTTCTTACAACACTACTGAGGTGCGTACTGGGTGTTTCATGAGCATTTCTTGATTCAGCAATATCAAGAAACAGGAGCTCTTTGTAGTAAAGTTTCTGCAGTGATCTCAACAGTACACAAATACGGAATTAATACATATACTTCAGTATTGTCTAATTTTAGTCTGAGTAGTCAGGAAAGAGGCATACAAGATTCTGACAAGTTACTCAGAAAAATCTGGGTCACACAGAGCTGTCTGCAGTGTTCAGTCCACAGTCTGGAAGTCCCATTGAGAGGAACAAAATATAAAGAAGGCAGAAAAAATTGTACCCTCCCACGGGAGAATGAAACTGAAAAATGCTAAATGTGGGATGTTTAACACTGTTTGAGAAGCTCAGTGGTGTTGGCACAAGTACCCTGAAGGTCTTCACTAATTACAAAAGAGTAGGTTAGCTTTTTTGGATCTCACCAACCACAGACTTGCTTCTTTTTTTGTAATCCTTTGGTGATCAAAGACATATCAGCTGGATAATCTGTTGCTGTACCAAACCTGTTTATCCTTAAGCTTATCTGAGAAACCATATTGCAAGATAGAGCAGTTATCAGTGGGCCTGACTGCAGTTTAGTTAGCTGTGTTATGGTATTACAGTTGTATGCATTATCTTCATTGTTGCCCTGATATATTTGTGGCATATTTGTGTGTTATAATAAAAAAAAAATCCCATTTCTCTAAGTTTTCCCTGCTTATATTGACCTAGTATGCTATTAGATAAATAACATGAGTAGCAATTCTAAGAAAGAGTTAGTTGTGGATTTTTTACAGAAAACTTAGGTTTTCATTGTTTCTATGATATCTTTCATCTGGAAGTAAACTGGAACTGCCATGTCTAGATCCTTAACGCACAAATTCTGACTTTACTGGTTTTAGTTATAACCAAGATGAATTTATTTGAAAAATCTACTAAAGATAATAAAAGCATTTAATCAAATTCAGAGACTTATCTACAAACAGTAAATGGTTTGCTTTTAATTTCTTTGGGAAGCACATAGGTGCAGTGTTTAAAAAGTAACAAAAATCAAAGAGTAAACATCCATTTTCTAAATACTACCTTTTATTTGGAACTAACTTATTTCATATGGGAAGTAAATTGTCTTCATAACAGTCTTTTTTGTTGTTGTTGCATCTTCTCTTTTCCTCTCCTTTGCTCTCCAGATCCAGCAATCCATCATGATGATGGTATGTACCCTTTTTTCCCCTCTTCCAGGTTTCAGGTAATTCAATTCTTTGAACTCGTACTGTTGCTAATAATGTGACAATGGAGAGGGACATTTGTTTGACATATTCAAGCTTAATGGACTTCCTATGTGTCTCACCATCTAGCAAGGCAAGAATGCCAATTGGCCTCTTATTAGTCATGACTGTAATGTGGGATACTCTTCCTACACGTAAGTGACGAGTTGGGAATACAAAATAGCTGGAGTTAGAGTGGCAAAACAACTAACCTTTGGTTATTTTTTCTGAGTACTCAGTAAATATTCTGTGTTAGGTTTTGTTCCAGGTCAAAAGCAGTGGCGAAGTGTTGCGCTCTCCTATCCATGTCTCTTTTTTTTAATGAGGTGTGTTGTAAATATTGTTCTACAGTTTAGTGCCAATGTTTTAGAAAGCCAATATTAGAAGGTCATTACATTGCATGCACAGTGGCCAGCCTTGCAATTGTGCAGAATACCTGATTGCATGAAATGTAGCTAAATAAAAATTACCCATCTCTGTATCAGAAAGAGGAAAAGGTAAAGAAAGGATGGTGTTTTTATTATTATAATTAGTTGAAAATCCAAGAAGGCTCTTTACTGTTGAGTCAGCAGCTTCAAGTTAACTGTTGTAAAGGCAAAGCACAGCTCACCTCACTCTGGCTTGGTGTGATGTTGGACCCATACTGGTATTAGATGAAAGTAGTTAGGATAGTAATCAACAAGAGCAGAGCACAGAAATCGAGTAACTGAATTCTCTATCACATTGCTAATGAAGCAGTCGTGGTTGTTTATGTTCCTCTTGAGCCTTTAAATTTTACTGCCAGGCATTTTGCTTCTTTGGGAAACTGTGGTCACCTCTTTTCTAAAGTATTTCTCACAGCTCCCCTCCCGTGGTTTGGATGCCATGGGTAGGAAGGGAGCGTGGCTGTAGCCAGGAAAATGCACTGTGATCACTGCTCACACCAGCAGCGAGCTGGGGCACTTTGTCTCCATCTGCGCCCTCTGGGTGCTTATTTCTTGTTTCTGAGTCTCTCTGCTGGAGTATCAGTGATTACCTGAATCTGGAATTATCATGTTTGAATGCAGGAACTACTGAGTTGAAAGCTGAAAATACTGCTGCAAGTCTGTACTGGAGCAAAGAGTTTCCGCTTGGTCTCTTATTTGAAGAGAAAGTCTACATCACAAACTACTTCCAAATTATTCTAAGACATCTATGTAACCAAGTGGTTTGATTGTTTCAAGAGTTAACACATTAAATTTACTTCTTTTTTCCCCCAAAATTTACCTAATTTTAAATACTTAGCTGCTGGGTTTTTTTGGTTTTTTAATAATATGAGAGTAAAATGAAGATTTTTAGTAACAGCATTTTTCTCATTAAGAGCAAAATTCAGTTTAATTTAGGATTTATTTCATATGCAAAGCATTTGTAGTGAATTCAAGACTACTTGGAGGTCTATGGCACTAAAGTAGTGCAACAATAACACAAATTTTCCTATTTCATTAACCATTCAGTGGGTTTTTAAGAAACATATCCGATTTCCAGTGAAAAAGAACCAATCTGAGATAGTAAAATAGAAAGCATTTTCAAGCTGCTGAAACTTTATTCTGCATTTGAAGACAACAGTGGGAAAAGTGATTTTCATTACAGATGCCATTATTTTGTGTATGACCACTAACTGGAAGCAAAAAGCTTCTGTTAATGCTGAGTATCTTGCTGAAAAATTGCAGTAATTTTCTTTTATTCATGTGTGTTCGTTCATGATTTTGTTGCTTCTTGTACCACAATAAAGTCCAAATTCCAGGTAGTTAATAATTCGACTACTCAGTTCTTGGGGTTTGTACAAGAAGGTGCTTTGTGTATGTGGTTTCTGGATTTGGGGCCTTGATAGTTTTTGGTAGAATAGTTGATGTCTTCTACCTACAATAATTTTTTTTTTTAATTTAATTATTTCCTTATGGAATGCTTGGGAGCAAAGGTACTGAAAAACCCTAGGTCAGTCAGTCAGCCAAGTGCAGCCCAATATAGTCTTGATGTCTCACCAACTCAGAATTAAACTATGTGAAATCTGATAAAAAGTCCCCATTTTAATTTGTGCAGAGCTTGTTTTGAGGGGTGGTACATGGGGGGTGGTGTTCAGCATAGATTATTCTGTCAGCAAAGCTTCTTAGTTTTTTTGTTGTTGATGGAGGCTTTTGTGTTTGTTTGGGTTTTTACAGCAAAGAACTATTGTTCTAATCCTCACTTCGGTTACTTGTTGTCTTTTAGTTGTTTGAGTTACAGTAGGAAGCTTGCAATGGCAGAACGTGTTTGGTTTTCATTCAGTCCCTCCCTCATGGGACAGTCTGTTTATGTGCTGAGGAGAAGACAACAGTGCATATTTTTGGCTTTCATATGCTTTGAAGCTGAAGTAATTTCTTTTTCATGAGATCATACTGTTATGGCTCACTGATATACTTCATAACTACAGTATAATTGTAAGTTACGTGGCTACTGCTTCATGGTTTTAGTAGCTGAAATGACAAAATATAATAATGAGTAAATTTTTCATGTTCCCATATTTAACAAAGATGGATTTACACTTAACAATGTGATTCTCAGATATTCCAGTTCAGACACTCTAGGGCTGAAAACTTGGCTAAAACTTCCCCCAATGTTATGCAAGTTACATTGTTATTTTAATTAATTAACATATTACTTCTTTCACCAAAGCTCTTGAAATTACAATTGCAGTGCAGTTATTAAATACCGAATTAAAATTCAGCAATAATGAAGGAGATAAGGAAGAACTGTCTAGAAAATATATAGAGTTCATAAATGTAAAATAGTATTATGAACTTTAGTTGATACTGAAAACTGCTATTCCATATTGGGAGCAGGGGAATAATACTTTAAAATGTAAAAACAAATGTAATAACAAATAAATTTTAAAAACTAAACCAAAACACGTTATAATTTTTTTCATTTAATTTTAATTTGCCATGAACTCTGCACCTGAGTTCTGTTACTTAATTTCTTCTTGATTGAATGTCATATATTTAAAAAAAATCAAATAATAACTTCTAATATTTTGAATTAATGTGATTAAATTATATAAAATCCTTCGTTAGTGTCATGCATGAGGCCTACAGAAGATCTTGCTAAGCATGCTGCATTTTCTTTGCATCAAAGACTAAAATTATTGAGATTTCTTTTAATAGTGGCAAACTAGTAATGAACTACTACATAGCAAAATTAATTTTCAATTGTCTCTAAACTATTTTATTCTGCTTATTCAGAGGTTATGTAGTAGTATGTTACACTCTTAAGTTTTATGTTTGATAAAACACTGGTGTCTTGCTCCTTTTTGGGCTATCATTATGGTTTTATTTATCGGAATCTGAATAAGTTTAGGGATTTTAAGTGTCTGTGCCAAGCTGTGCCCATCCTGTGGTTGTCAGGCAGCTGTATCTAGAAGACACAACATCTCTGTCATGTTACTGAAGACCATCTCTATTTTTTTTTCCTGGAGTCTATTTGCTACTGAAAGAGTACTGTATTTTTTTAAGCATTTTCAGACAAAATGTGCCCCACTGTATCGCATTGATTACAGTGCTACTGTCTTGAGTCTGCATCTCATATTTCTCTGCTTTCAGCTTGTTTACATTGACGCTGCAGAGAGGACAGTAACAGGAATAAGCCAAATCCATTTCCAAGTATCAGTACCTCAAAGGTCTGTCCTAAACTCGAAAGCTTGAATGTACCATGGCAATTGGGAGTGCACCTCTGGCTTCTTATGCATTGCTCACTTGCCTTTTGCCTGCGGCAGAAGTTGCAGGGATTTTTGGGGGGGTGAAAAGGTGTTGATGGTGTTTGTTTCAGATCTGTCCTGCTTGCCATGCTTTTTATTTTAGTAACCTCCATTAGAATTTATTATTTCGTAGTTTTCACTGATCTTATTGAATAGACATACTACGTGGTGACCTTTTCTGAGTTTCATATTTGCTTTAACTTTGTTCTTCCAGAGAACAAAGTGGTTTCCCAAAGAGTTAGTTATTTTCCAGACATGCAATTTATAGATTGATAGCTATTTTACTGTGTATGTTTGTAAGGTGTCAAAAAACCCCTTTCTGTCATAAATAGGCTTGTGGTAAAAATTGTATTTTTCTGATTGTATTTGAGCTAGTGGCAAATAAAACAGTGATTTTATTAATCTAGTTATTCTTTGAAACCAGATAGAAGGAAAAGAATATAGAGAGTATAAAATAAGAATAATTTAAATTGTTTACGTCTGTGGTCTCTAAGTCACAGTAATGATTGTGTTATTGTCTTAGCACATTTTTTGCCCAGGATAGATTTCCAGAATGAACTTTTCAAAACCTGGATAATCAAATAAAACACTGAGGATGTGCCATCATAAACTTCTGAAGTTGAACTAGTGACTTAATGTATATTTGAAAGTCTGTCAGCCAAGGCCTGAAGGATTAAGGAGAATTGGGAAAGGAAGTTATGTTGCATCATAGTTGGGGAGAAAAGGCAAAACCATGAATTGGCAAGGAGATGTAACTTCATATTTAAAGAATTCTTTTATGAATGCATTGTAAGGTAAATAAAGTATTGACAAGTATTCATCATAAAAATTGTGATGAATTGAGTCAGAGAACAGCTAATAAGAGAGGGCAAATAGGATGGAAACTATCCAGACAAAGGAGTATTGTAAATGATTCATTTCTCATCTCTGCAGCACTCAGAACATGGGCAACCCTAATTACCTAAGACTTGGTCATGATACTTTAAAAGAAGTCAGTGGAATATTGGTATGAATTTCCCCAGACACAAGAGTAAATCCTGTCCTGAACTGTTTAAGCTAAATTAGAATATATTCTTTCAGTGTTGAAGTTTTTACTCCTGTGGCCAAGAAGTTTTTCACTGTTTAATAGTGCCAGAATTAGAAAGACCAGTCAATATACTGTGGTGGGTTGGCTTCAGCTGGATTCCAGGTGCCCACCAAGGCTGCTTTATCACTTGCCTCCTCAGCTGGACGGGGGAGAGAGAATATAACAAAGGGCTCATGGGTTGAGATAAGGGCAGGAAGAGATCACTCACCAGTTCTGTCATGGGCAAAACTGACCCTACTTGAGGAAATCAGTTTAATATATCACCAATCAAATCAGAGTAGGACAATGAGAAATAAACCCAAATTTTAAGAACACATTTCCCCTTCTTTCTTTTCAGGCTCATCTTCACTTCCAAGTTCTCTACCGCCTTCTCCCCAGTGGTGCAGGAGAATGGGAAAGGGTTGTGGCCAGCTCATCCCACATTATCTCTGCCATTCATTCTTCCTCAAGGGGAGGACTCCTCACACTCTTCCCATGCTCCAGTGTGGGTCCCTCGTGGGGTCACAAGTCCTGCCAGCAAACCTGCTCCAGCCTGGAGCTTCTCTTTCCATGGGTTCATGGGTCCTACCAGGAGCCTGCTCCTCAGGGTAACAGCCTCCTTCAGGAACATCCACCTGCTTGTCCATAAGGTCCTCCGTGGGCTGCAGGTGGGTCTCTGCTCCCATGTGGACCTCCATGGGCTGCAAGGGGACAGGTGCCTTACCATGGGCTGCAGGGGACTCTCACCTGTGGCACCTGGAGCACCTCCTCTTGCTTCTTCTCCACTGACACCGGTGTCTGCAGGGCACTTTGTCTCACATATTCTCACTCCTTTCCCCAGCTGCAATTGCTCTTGCACAGTAATTTTTGCCCCCCTTCTTAACTGTGTTACCCTGGAGGTGCTACCACCATTGCTGGTGGGCTTGGCCTTGGGCAGTGGTGGGTCCATCTTGGAGCTGGCTGGCATTGGTTCCACATCCCAAACTACACCTAGTGTACGGAAACGCAAATTTTGCAGGAATTAGGAGCTGAAGTGCGGAGCATAATCCACTGATTTTTTATTTTAAAAATGAATTTTAAAAATGTACCCCAACTAGGCAAGGTTTCTTGTACTCTGCATTTCTAACACTGCTGCCTTTTTAGCAGAGTTCCCCATCTTGTCCTTCGGCAAAATTGGGTTTCACAATTAAAATATTCCTCTGGGTGATTACTGATCTGGGACACATGCTCAGACAGAGCTAAGCAGAGCTCACACCACTGAGCTCATGACCTTAGCAGGTGAGGATGTGTGTGCCTGTCTTTAGAGAGTGAGCAGTAGATGGCAAGTAAAAGAGCTGAGCTGTAAGCTTTTCTTTGCCCCCTCTCTTTTGGCTGGGTGTCTTAATCACCATATCAGGGGCGTGGCCAGGTGCGTGTGTTATGGGGTGTTTTGTGCTGTCTGTGGAAACTGTGGGTAGGAAATAATGCAGAGTTCAGGACCTACAGCAGGAGCAACTGTGTAAAGAGAGAGCATGTGATTTATTAAATTTTGTGTGGGGTGTGTGTGTGGGCCCACTGATGAGGCTGCTCCTAAGGGGATCCTGTCCCTTACAGCAGATATTTCACAGGCTCAAATGGCTTTTTTTTCTACAATGCTTTTGATTATCAATAACTATTTAAACCAGACTGGTAAAAACATTCACTTGCAATTTTAATTCCTTGCAAATTGAACATTTGTAATTCTTCTACATACTAATTATTTATTCTTTTTTTGTATGCATAAAATCATGAGGCACATAAAATTGCTGGGCCAGAATTAACTAAAGTTGATTATTTATGAGATCAAACAGACAGTTAATGGGTTTGAAAAATGAGCTTCCATAGAATTCTTTATGTATATTTCTTGGAGGTTATTTAAAATCAGTAACTTGGAGCTAAGTTCTGTTCCAACTGAAGTGTTAGGAATTTTGTTATTCACTTTAGGGATTCTGGATTTTAATTTGTTTTGCTTCATCACAATCCACCATCTGCCTGCTCAGGTGAGGGACACATGAGGGATCTGTGAACAATTTCCATAAACAGTTGGCTTGCACCTGGGAGGGCAGAAGGAAACCTATCACTTCTGTGAGAAGTTTTTGCTTGCCAGTGGACAAATGGGAGAGAAAAAAAGCTGATACTTTGTTACTGTTTTTCCTTCTCCCATCACCATTACTATAAAGTTTTTTAGAGTCTCTTGCTCTCTGTGATTTTGTCTCAATTTCTGTCTTTGGACCATCATTAAGGAGGGCTTTGTTTTGAAGGTGCTGTGCAGGTTATCAGTAATTTGTGTTATTTATTGATAATCACTGAGACCAAGGGACAGAGACATACTTTGAGATGTTTTTCCTGCCATAGCATCTCCATTGATAAGCACAGTTTGATTAAAGAGAGTCATCGGAATTCTTCCTTCAGGAGAGATATTATTAAAACATCTATAATCAGTTATAACTGAAGTACCAGCTCACAGAAACAAACTCCCCTGCTCCTTCTCAGCCCTGAGTTTTCTCCGGGTTTGGGAACAGAGATATGAAATCTTCAGAACAATATCCTCTTTCCAAAACATCTCCTTCTATAGTGGTAGACTGGGGACATAGCTTCAAAAAGTTGTCTGACAAGGTGGTAGGAATCTACTCGGAGTAGTAGGTTATTTGTTGAGGCTCCGGGTGTTTTTACCAGTAAGGATTAGGAACAATGAATTAATCCAATTGTAAACTGTTGTTTTTATCTGTCCTTTTATCTGTCTTTCTATCTTGACATAAGCCTAATATGGTGTTATGTAGGCTTATGTATTATTTTCCAGGATATGTTACATACTGCACAAAACCAGGAATGACACGATCTGTACCTGACAGAACTTAGTCTTGAACTTGTGAGAATGCTGGATGTAATAACCTTTCATTATATCTCTAAGAGGAATTATGCTAGAGTGGATGTAGCTCCTGAGAAAGACTGGCATGGAGCAAGGCAATTCCCATCTCAAAATGTTGAGTTTTCATCAGAAGGTTTTATCTTGCAGTGGGAAAATAAAATTTCAGCAATGTAGACTTGTCAGTCTTTGTTCTTTGAGTAAGCCTGGATAAATTGTTTACTATAAGATACTACAGCACACAGTTTATGAGAAGTTTTAGAGACAGAGTAAGAAAAGAATGAGTGGTAGTTTAGTCTGTATGGGTACTGCAGGCAGTCCTGATGAACTTGCCTTTAGCTATGTTAACTGAGGAACTCTACGTCCAGAAAATACCGGAAATGGCAAAATTAATTAATACTGAGGTTTTTTTATAGGGAAAAGGATTAGCCTGAGTAATGAGTAACCAATAAATGTGGAGGTTTTTTTCTTTTTTTGAATCAAGGTAACATGGCTTCATATCTAATCACTTTGTATAAAGTAAAATACTAGGACGTTTTGTGTTCCTCTGATCTTAATCCTATTTTTATGTAGAGATTTCTAGTTGTGAATGTCCAAATTAGTTTATAAACACAACTGCTGAACTAGAGTGTGTTAGGGAATATTCCTGCTTTACTACTTAGTGTTCCTACTGAAATTCCTTTGAAATAAGCTTTATTTTTGGTTTTATGTATCTGCCTTTCTTGTCTTACAGTCAGTTTTGTTCTGTAATAATTTAATTAATCAGCTTCATACATCTCATTCGCTGTAGCAATTGAGTTTTTTGCATCCCATCTGTATTGCTTTAATTTACTGATTATAATTTGCTCATTTTAATTTATGATTAAGTCAAGAAAAATTCTTTCATCTGTTGTGATGAAAGTCTGGTCTCTTTAGAATAGGTCACTTCAAATTTTATGCTTTCCCAGGTAGTCTTTGTAAGTTAACACATCTGCTTAAAAAAAAAAACCAGCCTGTAAATTTACTTCAGTGTTATACAATACTTTAACACAGATGTTAGAAAGAGGAATAAAAAATTCCCTTTATTTTATATGAGGTAGGTTCTACCAGACTAATATATTTCCAATGATAAGGTAGTTGACTGCTTTAGCAAGGTAAGGCTGTGGATTTATTCTGAATCAGTCTGAGCAAATGTTTTGGTGGGTGAGAAATGACGACGAGGGCAGCGGTGGGTACTGTAAAATCCTGAACAGGGAATGTACAGCAGGTTTTTTTGAGAATCAGTGATTCTTGAGATCAATACCATTTCACATTCTAATCAGTGTGTTTTGTGCTCAAAGATTAGGATGAGAAATATTGTGACTATTTTGAAAAATTTGGGAGTTCTGCAAAATAACAGGATAGTATCATAGAAGGCACAAGGTGATCTTATGATCTGGAGTTACAGAATTGTCACTTAATACTGGAAAGTACAAAATTATTTATTTGCAGATGAAAAGCAAGAATGGGTGCTGCAAATGAAGAACTGGAGGAGCATGGGTATTAGAGCAAGGCATCTTACTTTACTGTTGACATAGGCTCTTTGAATTTTCAGAGACTGGGATGGAGCAACCTTCGATTTCTCAGGTTGCTGGAAATTGCTGTAAAACATTAACCTTTATCATGGAATCTGCTTCTTAAATTTAAATTTGTCTCCATTGTGAGAGTGTTAAATATCAAAACAGGCACCCAGAGAGGATTATGTAATCTCCATCCTTGGAGATACCTAAAACTTCACTAGACAAAGTGATGAGCAACCTGTTCTAAGAGGACCTGCTTTGAGCAGGAGGTTAGACTGAATGACCTCCAGGGGTATCATATAACCTGAATTATTTGATAATACTGTCTGCTGTTTTGTTTGCTGGATTATCAGTTGGAGCTCCTTGTTGTCTTCTGCAGTGGTGCTCTTCCTTATAGTGATGTGAGCTTTTTATATGCATTTGTTGGAGGGGTGTTTGCCTTCCCTAGGATTCAGTATGACAGAGGTGATTCTGGCAGTCATTAATCTCCTGCTAAGGATTAATCCTGGAGCTTTCAGCACTATTTCTTAAAGGTTATTTTCTGCAGATCCCATCATGCAATTTCTTATCGGGGACTGGGTTAACACCTCAAATTTGTTCTTTGCAGACTTCCTGTATTTTTACCTTCTTTTTGTTGTCACTGCTTAACAACATTTCTCCTGTTTCATATTCTGTGGAGTTTATCACTCCTTAGGTTCTGAGATTAGTCTGATCCTGAATTAGTTGAAAATAATAATAAAACATCCTCAGAAGCAACTTTGAGAAAAAGCTGTTTTAATGGAACATTTTGCTTACAGTTTTAAAACAGGGTTGTAAAAAGATTTTTTTCTTATGCCTGTTATGCATCTTTGCATCATCTGGCTTTTAGTTGCTTTGCTTCTTTAGTCTTGGTATCTTTTTACTTTATTTTACTCTTTGAACTTCACAAATTACAGCAGTCGTGCAGAAGCAGGGAATGACAGTAGCAGGGAGTGGCAGCTGACTGTAGAGCCTCCTAAAGACACAATTCCCTACAGAGATCTTTAGAATTAAATTTGAACAAGAAAATAATTATTTTCTGAAGGCCGAAAATAATTGCTCAAAAAATTCCCTTTCCCCATACTGAGAATGGAAAAACACTTTTTTCAAATTTGGGCATCTTAAAACGCATCTTTTGGTTTCTCAGGGGGATATATGTACCATTTTGGTTAACAATTTAATTTTTGTCACTCCCAGGCAGTAGTCCAACTGAAATTTACTAGATTTTCCGTCTTCATGCTGTGTAAGGGAACCAGTTCCTTAGGGAAACTGTAATAAAAGTAGACAGAATTGCTTAGAGATAGATGCAATACTATTTATATCATGCAAGATGTAACCAGAAGTGTCAAGTATTTAATGCCATTTTGAAAAACGTCTATAAATTTTAATCTGGAATATCGTGTGAAACTGACCATCAGTAATCAAGAAGGTTGAACTCGTGCTTAGGAGGAGAAGGTTCTAGAAGTGAAAAGTTGCTTTAATAAGAAAGATACTAAAGTGACTTGGCTGTGCAGGATGAAAGCTAAATAGGGAAGTTATTGTCATCCATGAAAATAGCACAGGAGAGAGAAATTACAGGGTGGGATCTCAGTTATTGAGAATAAAAGCTAGAGCAGGTAAAAGGATATCAAATGAGGCAGTTTTCTGCCTAGGAAAGCAGCAAGATAAAAATACTCCAGTATGACAAGTGGTGGTAAAAACTCTTCCTTGTCCTGTTATCTTTCCTCATCTGGATGCCAAGGTCATGTGTTCAATCACTGTAGAGACCATTCACTTAAGAGTTGGACTTGATGATCCTTGTTGGTGCCTTCCAACTCAGAGTATTCTGTGATTTTGTGATAATTTAAGCATACAAGCATATGAAACGTTGCCTGAAGTAGCAAGGAGAGAGACTTGATCACCCAGGAAACCTTCTCCATTTGAGTTTGGAATACCTACTTAAGGTCCTACACACTGTCCACAGGTTCCATTTTTAAATCAATATATCTGGTTTTGTGTTTACTGCAGCTAAAGGAAAATTGCAGGAAACTTCCAAAGAGTTATCATTAGAAATAGTAATTGCAATTCTTAGTCGTTACTGCTGTGCTTCTTGTTATTAGGAGCTGCCAAGATATCCGTAAACCCCCTTAAAAAACCAAACCAAACCAAACCAAACAAAAAAAAAGGGTACACAAAAAACTCATCCAAAACAGTAAGTCAAATTAGACTTGCATGATGCATCTGATGTAAAGAATTGAATAATGACAATTTAGGTAGCAGTACTTAAAATATGTCCCTGGATACTGTTTATTGTCAGCAGAGTTTTTCAGAGGCCCATGCTGCTTCTTTCTAATGCAGTAATTCCAAGGAATTTACCAAGGATGAATCCTACTTTGTCACTACTGCTTGAGTAACAAGAAGTGCCACTAATTAAGAGCTTTCAGTCTACCTGGACAAATCAGGTATGGTGGAGGAACAGATTAGAATGCACAGATCTGTCCTGCAGATTTAATAACAGTATTATGTTTTCTGCCAATTAAATAATTTGGAAGAAATTTATTGAGAGGAAGACTAACTAGAAGAAGCAAAACCAAACAGGTCATCTAGGATGTAATACACAGAAGAGGAAGGCAAGGGGAGAAGGAGCCATGAGAGTGGTAGAATTCAAAATAGGGCATAAGTAGAGCAAAAGATGCTGAAAAAAGAAAAGGATGGCCCATGGTTGGAACAAGCTTTTTTGATGCAGAGAATGCCCAGGAAAAAATACAAGAGTAGGCCTATTGTCTTTAGAAAGCCCAGTGATTCCCACAAAAGGACTCTGCTGACTCCACTTTTGCTTCTTCCCATCATTTCTTTTCTCAAGAACAGAAAAACAAGAAAGAAAATCTCACAAGAATGAACAGTTTGTTCAAAATGATGCATTTTGAGCACTTACCAACAAAGTTTAAATTTCATTGTATAAAATATCATCATAATAAAGGGTAACCATGAGAGAAATTGTCTTTGTTCCCTGTGACAAAGTGCTGCACAAGAAGCTGGAATGAATAAGCATCTGGGGAGAAAAATGAGGGAATTGATGAGAAATAAGGGAGCTAAAGAATGAAGTTGTGGTAGTCATAGGGAAGCTGGTTAAGCTACTTGAAGTTTGACAGGGCAGATATGAGCTCTTGAAGTGCTGTTGTGACCCCAAATAAATTTCAGTCATTTGCAAACGTCGATATGACATCCTTCTTTGGCGATGAACTTTTTTAATAAGATCAAAATGCAAGCTGTTTTCCCTCTGTTGTTTTTAAACACTATTGTGAAAATACAGTCTAAAAGGAAGTTATTCTGGCACGTGATAAGGTGCTGAAGAGTTTTGTAGCACGTTTTAGACACGACAAGCACAGGGGCGTATCGCAGACAAATTTTAGAGCTTCTTGTCATGATTCGTCATAGCCTAACAATAGCCTAATGGAAGTGTCTTACAGAAAGCCCAAATATATACGAGGAACAGATGGCAGTTTCTGTTCTTAGTCTGCGTCCATTAAATAGATTTCACACATATCCCCGAGGCTTATATCTGTTGTGCATAAAGAGAGTCATGAGCAGAACACTGCAACGTTTGACCTCTATATTGTGCCTTCTTGTATGTGAAATTCAGCTGCAGCGTGCTCTGAAATGAATGATGTCTAGAGATACTGTTGCTTTCTTTGGCATAAAAGTGCCTTGGTGTTTCATTTGAGAAAAAATTTCGAGTAATTCAAACAAGGGATTGTGAAATAAGATTTACTTGAACCTTAAGAAATTTGTTTCTGATGAAAATATAGGCATTATTCCATTTTAAAAGGGCACAAATCAAAGCTCTGACAGCAACCAAAGAATTGCAAGAATCTAGAAATGTGGTGTATGATGCCTTTTCTATGGATTATGAATTTTGAAAGGTCAACTTCCATCAGAACATGGGGAAAGTGAGATGATGGCTGTGCCAATTTGGTTCAAATAATGTCTTTTTGACATTTCTTGTGGCCTTATCAAGCAATCCATTTTTGCATTATGATGTTTAGTAAATATATTTATCTTTGTGCTGAACTTTTTGGTATAGTGTGAAATTTGTGATATGTTTCAGTTCTGATTACTGATTACACAGCACAGTGGGGCT
This sequence comes from Edolisoma coerulescens, assembly GCA_013397115.1. Lineage (NCBI taxonomy): Eukaryota > Metazoa > Chordata > Aves > Passeriformes > Campephagidae > Edolisoma > Edolisoma coerulescens. The sequence continues at coordinate 538,862 of VWZW01007827.1, read as the reverse complement.
TCAAGAACTGCCAACACAGGCTGGATTTAGATAGCAATGATCAAGTGCTCATCAGTTCTTGCAAGATTTCACCTGAAGTTAAATGATTAGCTATGACACCTGAATGTTTCCTGAAATGAAACTCCATTCTGTGTCTTGGAAATTCAGATGTAGTTGTCACTATTGCAGCACTAGTTGTCACTATAGCAAGTAATTCTTTCCTCGTGGAATAAGGCACCTATTCTCATGGATGAAGATGGGAAAGCTGGGACCATAAAGCATGACATTGGAATAACATAGTGATTTTCTGGTCAAACCAGCCTTAAGGAAGTCTATGGTTAATCTATTGTTTATTTCAAATATTGAGTTATTTTATTCTTTATGGGCTGAATTTATATAGAGAATTGAAATTAGGTGCAATGCAAGACCCCTATTATATAGATTTTAGCTTTATTATATTTTTTCACATTTCTTTATTAAATGTAGATATGCTTGTTTCTTATTTGATGGCTTGGCTGCTCAGTTTCATAATCTAATTTTCCTTAGCTGGTGTCAGAAAAAATCTATTCTAGTCATAAACAATGCAATATTTATAATTATTCCATAAAGTATTTATATGTTCTGGCATAGCAGGTCTTTATCTGTTTGATCTGTAAATAAATGGTTACAGAAGGTATGAAAAAGAGGATAAATTGTTCTGAGATTTGTATGTTCAGGACCTGTGAAAAATCTTCCTTTGCTGAATTGGTGAGATATGCCAGACTGAAGTCTAGAAGACTAAATTCCACATCCTGTCTTCTCAGTAAATTAAAAGTCAATTTAGTAAATTAAAGATTTCTTTGGTCCTCTGCATTCTTATGATGATAATTCTACCAGTTAGACAGAGATTTCAGAGTCTCAGCTGATGATACTTGTTTGTGATTACTAGTTTTCAGATTTATTTTGCTTATATATGTAGATTTTAACAATCAGACAAGTTAATTTGCTTTTGAAGTAATTTTAAAATATCTCATGTATTTAGGTATTTGCAAACAGGGGCACTAATGCTATGGTTCTGGCATAACATAACAGAGCTAGAAACCTGAAGCAAAACCACACAGTATTTTATTCCAAAAGGGTCTTTATATGTATTTTGTCTGTCCCCTTCTATTAGATTCTAATTTTCTTTTCTTCTTCTGTGGGGACTCTTTTAATTGAGTCCTAGTGATGCTAACTAGTTTTATACAATGGAAAAAATCTTATTTCAACATCCTTATTTCAACATTTAGGCAGCAAAGGGCAGTTGGTAAGGATTATTTTGGTCTGCACCTGGGTATGTAAAAGTGTAGGGGAAAGAGCAGTATTGAGTGGACTGTTCTGCATAATTCACAAGAAATCCCAAGTCTGCACAAAGTATATGAAAAGTCCTGAGAAAATCAATAAGGCTACTTAAAGCTCTGTGCTCATTGCACTTTATTTATATGTTTTTTTGAACTGAGGCAAATATCAGTCATGTCAGTAAAATAAATGAAGATGTTTAATGTTTGCTGTTTATTCTTTCTTGTGCTCCTTTTTCATTTGATACTTTATATGACTGCTGTCTTGGTTGCAGTATTAAAATGATCTTGGCAGGCTAGATTGAATTTCCGACTAAGGTTCAGATTTGCTTTGACACCAGGGAAATACTGTCCCCAGTAGGGTGAAGTGACTTTGTGAAACATCTGGTCAATTCTTTCCCTCTTTTGGATGCAGTTTTGCCTTTGGGAACTGAAAGCTGCATCTGAAATGCAACTGTGAAAATTTCATTTTATCGCCTAAAATGTGTTTAATTAGAAATCATTCACAGGTTTAAACCTTGGATGACAGGTGAATTTGTATAGTGGGTCCTTCTGTTGAAATGTGTGTGTTTATGGTGTGTTAAAACACAGATACTGTGTTATTCATGACAGTAGGACTTTATTATTGGTACATTCTTTCTGAAGATGATGGTATGAGAGGGCAGGTATCGTCCTTTTTGTACAAAGAATCCGTGGGACAATCCAAAGAGAAGAGGTATTCCTGGAGTGCTTCTAGTTATTTATTCTATAGATCTGGAGAACTGAGTCTAACCTTTAACTGGTAAAAACCGATATTGTTCCACTGACAGAAGTGCTGACTGAAAATCTTATTTTCTATATTGTACCAACCAAGAATGTGGGACATAAAATCTGCCAAGATTAATGGATATGGTGTGCATGTCCACATGCTGTATTTGTCTTCTAGACATCGTGATGAGTGGGCACAAAAACAATTATGTGGGCACAGCAATAACAAAGTGATCCTGAAGTTGATAACAGAAAATATAACAAGTCCTAAGTGGTGAGGAGTTAAAATATGTTTTGAAATATAGTTATCATACTCCAATTTCTTTTGTGGACCAGTAAGAAAAAATGAAAAGCAACTAAGTTGAAGAAGAGGCAGCCGTAGAAGGGGAAAGCTGTAAGTTCTAATTATAGGAATTAACTGGTGTGCTTGAGGCTGGAGTTCGGGGAGTACTTGAAGTTGGCAGGGCTTTTTATTCCCACTCTTGTGCCACAGCCACCTTCTGCAGCTGCATGTTTAAAAGGATCAAGCCACTCACTTGGCTGAAGAGGCCTGTGCCTTCTGAGTCCAGTCACAGATAGTATTCACAGAATTTCGGCCACTGTTTAGGAGGTCTGTCAGAATGTTTGCAGTAGGTGCAGGACAGCTTAACCGGCTCTTGCCACATGTTACTGAGCAAAGCATCTGTGTCTCTTGCATTTGTAATGTAAAGTGCTGGGACCCTTCCTTATGTCAGGGTGCCCTGGTGCCACGCTGGCCCACATGAGCAGTGTGAGTGAGGAGTCACTGACTCCTGTGATGAAGAGCAGAAGCCCAGGACCGGTGTGTCCTCTTTGGCTTAAGGCAGCACAGCCTTTCATTTTAAACATCACTCTAGTCTGCTCTGCCACACACTTTGAAATGTTCAAATAAAGCTCTGTACCTTGCATGTCTGCAGAAAAATATATTTAGCATCGTAAACCTGAATTTATCTGCATCCACTGCAGATCTAATTCAAAGAATAATCTTGAACCAAGAATTCATCATCCCTAGATTTTGTCTCTGGACATCAAGGTCTTCATGACTAAAATTCAGAAAGCAGACAAGTAGATGCCATCAAAGGGTTTTCGTAGTGTGCGTGTGCTCAGGCACGTGCACACATAGACACACACACATACACATGCCTCACTAGTTGAGACTGTCAGTGTTAGAGGACTGTTATAGAACTTGTGATACATTCTCAGATGCCAATAGTCTAGGTGCTTTTGAGTACTGAGTATGAGCTCACAGTCCTTTTTAAATTCAATCTTAGCTGCTTTGCATTTCACTTTGAACTCTGGCGTTCTGTCTTGCATTCTCTTTAATGGGTCAAACATCTTTTATTTAAAATTGAAATTCACAGCATAAGTATATGATAGCAGATTTTGTAACTTCTCATACTGGAAAAATTAGATGTAATTAATTACAAAGTAAGTATTACATATAATGCACAGTTTGATTTTTTTTTTTACTGGATATACCATGTAATTATCCAAATACACTGCATACCTTTGTGCTCTGATTCCGATCTCAAAGCAGACTTATTGCACTTGATCTTCCAAGTCATTACCACTGTCTGTAATTAGAATATCCAAATATAGTTGTGCTATACTTTCTCTCTATTTTTAGGATATTTTCTCTGTGAACCCAGAAAACAGAGTTTGTTCTGCATGTTTTTGAAATTGTAACTATACCCTGTCTAGAAGGGCATTTCTTAATCCCTTTCAGAATCAAGAGCTGGAGCTGTGGTTCAGTTCAGGAGCTGAAGAGAAGGTGCTCTTGGCCAGGATGACAGCTAATGATTAGATCTGAAGGGGAAGAGTGGTAGAAGGGATGTAATGAAGAAGGATGTGGAGGGTTTGAAGGTGACGTGGTAAAAGCCTGAATTGTAAGCACTGCTCTGAGAAAGATGGAAGGTTTTGAATAAACATTAAAGCTCTGGTGTTATAAGAGAGGCAGAACTGGAACTCTGTGAGTAGAGGTGGTCCTTCAGGCCAGGGGATGGTGATTCCGGGGCTTCTGGGTTAAGAAAGAAAGAAAGAGGTGTCACAGGAGGTATCTTTAAATAGGACTCTAGTGTAGGTGCAGGACTCGTGCACCTTTCTCAATTATCTTCTTTTTTTTTCTCTCACTTGTCTGAAATAGAGCAGCCTTGTGTCGAAGCCTTTGCTCATCTTTTGTTTCTTTACTGTCTTATGCAAACCACTGCAGTGTTTGCATACTACGTTCCTTCCCTTTAATGGTGAGTAATTCAGATGATACAGAGATGCTCAAGTGCATATGACCTGGGTTTTCTTTAGTGGATGACTGTGGATTGAGACAAACTGGAGTGAATAATGTTCCAGAGTTCATTGTTTTAATATGGTGAGAAGCATAAAAAAAATTTCCTTTTGTACTAGTAGAATTGTTAGAGATAAACTTTCTGACAGAGCTATACATTTCTGCCAATAGCCCCAAATCTTTTCAAAAGGCAGACATATAGCATCTGCCTATTTTCACTGTCCTAGCCCTCTCTACTCTAATTAACCCATGTGCTAAATTAAGAACCTCTGTTTCCTTCTGAGGAACAAATTGGTGTGAGATCAGAAACAAACCTTCTTGCTTTCTGACCAAAGAACTGTCAAAGATGAAGAAGAATCCTTAACCGGGTACAAAATTCACTTGGAATTGCTAAATGGCAGTCATAGCTGAACTCAGAAGAGTCTTATTATTGAGGTCATGGTCTATTCTGTTGTAGGCATTAAATACCATTCTGTTGCCACATTTCTGTTAGCTAAGAGGAGCTTGGATCTCACTCTGCCCCTTGTCTCTCTAACTTCACAGAAATTGTGTAACATTACTTTCTTAGTCTCTGTGAGGTAGTTTTGAGAGTATTCAGTCGTAAAACTGAAGAGACATTATCAGATGAAAACAAGCACCAGGAAATCAGGGAGGGGAAGGACATCTTCATTCAACAGGTGTAAAGTTACCTGCTAATGATTTTGAGGATAGGAAAAGTCTGGTTTAATCACCATGGTACATTTGTGCTTTGCTTTGTTAATATGCCATTTTTGCAGCATCAATTATGTCACTATGTCTAACTTTCCTCAAGGTCTGTGAATGACCTTCTCTCCTGGAAGTTTTTGTAATACCATCTTTGGAGAACCTCTTGGTGGGTTATAGTGGAACAAAAATGAAAGCTAAATTTAGCTTTTATTGATGGAATTGGGGCTTGCAAACTCAAGTTTTTGCACAGGAGTTTTAACAAAACTCATGTTGACTAAGCACTGGAACTTTGCTATTGTGCCAAACAAAAAGGGAATATTATAAAGGCAAAATCACTTTGTATAAAAACTTGGTGCTTGATTTTTTATGTAACTGTTGAGCTTGATGTTGGGTTTTAACATTGGAAGTTTTTGGTAGAATCATTTCATTTTTAAAGGGAAATCTACACTCTGAAAACAACATTTTAACTAGTGCCCTAGCTAGATGAAATGTCTCTTCTTTTCTTTTATTTTTGCTAAAGAACATGAAGTAGAGTCATAGTATATGCTGAGCTGGAAGGGACTTATCAGGATCATCGAGTCCAGCTCCTGGCCTTGCACAGGACAGCCCAAGAATCACATCATGTGCTTGAGAGCATTGTCCAAACCCTTCTTGGTCTCAGACAGACTTGGTGCTGTGACCACTTCCCTGTACTTGCTATTTGGTATAACAGAAGAGTAGGAAAAATATTACCAGATAGTGTCTGTTCTGAATAGCAGTTTTGTTAACTGGAATGCATTTGGCTTCTACTGGATAACCAAACCCAAATTATACAATGGCAGGAGCTGTGTAGTCATGTACATTATTTAGTGCTGGTGCCATAGCCTGGTGATCGCTACACAGATTTAAAAGTTGGGACATATTCTCTCAGTGAAGAGCAAATGCATTGCAATAGTCGGGACAAACTTCTTTACCAAGAGGCACCTTGTCCTTGACAAGGGCCCTTTCAGGAGGAATTGAATTCCTTATTGCCCGGTAAATTTTTCTTGCTACTTTCTTTGAACAAATAAATGATTTTAACCCATGAGAAATGAGGAGGAGCCCAACTTTTGTGCGTATCTTGATGGTATCTGTAACAAAATGTATGTAAACTGCAATGACCCACAACCACAACTCTTCCTGCATTACAGCTTAATGCAGACCTAAAGAATGTGAAGTCAGAAACAAACATGTATGTGTTTGGCTGGGTCAGGTCCCTCATCTCAAATATGATTTGGAGATATTGGAGATATGCAGAAACCTGACTGGCAGCGTCCTGATCAACCTGCTGGCACTGACTCTCCTTTGACAAGGCGGATTGAGCTACATGACCTCCAGATCATCTTAGCCCTTCTGTGACAGTGTTAGGTTTTTGGCAGCTCTCAACTTGCCAGAGAAAGAGGCAGGAAAAATGGAAGTTAAGCTAATGCTTTCCAGTGAGACACAAGTTGAGTATAGCCCGTAGGAAACATTACTAAAAGCCACTGGAAGTGACTGTGACAGATTCAATCCAATCAGTTATTTTGTGAGCTCCTGTGTAATTCATTTGCATGGGTTCCACTAGAAAACACAGTGGATGTCAGGCAATATTCTAATGTGGGGAAAATTTGGTCACTACTTGTGTCAAGGGAGTGATGTGCACCTTTAAATTCTAGCTATATCAGAACTGCATTTGACATCTTATTCTTGGAAAATTATTTGGTATTAAGAAGGTTTTTGAACCATATTCAGAATAACTCTTTGCTGTATCTAGATGTGATTGAGTTGGGCATGGAAAATTTCAGAAAGGCATGCATTCCTTTCTCATCTTTGCAACTGGATTATTGAAGGGGCTTTCATGTCCTTGTTGAGATCACTTTATCTTCTCAACTTCAATTTCTTGCTCTTTGAAGGTGGCCATCCTACAACTCTCCATAAAACAGTTCTGGAAACATGGGCATACTAAGAGCTGCAATATGATTGGTAATGCTAACTATTGAAAAAGAACAAGCCAGGCTTTCAAGGGATCTAACCAAAGTTTTATGAAGTTCTGTAACAGGATTATTGGCAAAAGTAAGCCTAAACCCCTTGAGTGTTAGAGTAAAATAGTTTATTTTTAAATGTTTTTAAAAGGGCACTCAATTTTTAGAGCTCTACTTATTTCAGAAAGTTTGTAAACAAGGTAGGTAGAATGTTTTAGAATAAAATGTACTTTAAAGACATTAAAAAAATCTAGTTGTGTTTTTAACATTTTACAGCTTATTTGCTGATTTACAACTCCATTACCGCAACGTAGCTAAGTTTAATGTTAATAAATAGAATATTGTGTTCAAATTAAGTTGTGGAGAGTGTCATTGGTGATTGCAGCTTAGTGATACCTACGTTGTTTGACAGATTTTGGGGGATAAGAGAACATACAGGAGGAGCTGTGCCTGTTCTGGTTTGGGTGGTGGGATTTTTTGCCAGGCCAGGAGATTGAGTGTGTGGTAATGACCATGGGTTGACTTTATCACAATTCTTGCTGGGTATTCTTAACATTTTTTAAGAGTACCAGTTTTCAGTCTTTTAATGGGTTCACTTCACAAACGTGCTTGATATTCTGAAATACCTGTAAAACTTTCCATGTGAACCCTCTAGGATGAGCTGAATTAATAGAAAATACTGCACTAATCTGTTTTTCTAAGAGTTAAAATGTACAATTCTCTTTTACTCTGGAATTTTGTAATAATGATTTACTCAAAGTTTACAAATTATATTCATATTACTGGAGTTGATAATTAACACTATTGACAAGTACAAAAACAGTATGGAAATGCTTGATGTACTTGTATACAATTGAGGAGTATTCTCCAAGTTCCTACTACAGCTTTCCTACATCTGGTTTGTATCATTCACAGTAAAAGTGGCAGATGTTGGGGGCATTTATATGAAAATTTATTCTCTTTACCTAAAGACAGAATTGAAGAACTTGTTTGACTTTACTTCATTTTAAAATTCCTCTACTGAGTATAGAGAGAAGCTTTACCTGCTGCAATTTAAGGAAATCTAGCAGTGAGGTGCTGAATGAAACACATCATTTCCTGGAAGCAGAGGAGCATATTTTGAGCTGACAGTTTACTACGATGCTTGTTTGGCTTCCTGGATGTGATTGTGTCTGTATGAATTTCTGTAGTCTAATTTGAAAATGTTTTGAATACTGTAGACAGTCAAATCAGAGAGCTTTCCAAAAAGAGCAGGAAACTAAAAGGTCATAATTCTTTTTTTAACCACTGGATCCCAGTTAGAGCCTTACACAGGTAAACAAAAGCACAAAAATTGGGTAGCTTAGAGCAGTTGGAAAGGGAGAATTCGTATGTAGAGACTGCAATGTAATAAAATGTCAGCTGTAAAAGCAGACCTCTAAGAGAATGCCAGGGAGTGTACATCTTGCCACATTCCTTAGAGAGGAGAAAATGCATTCAGAGATGAGCGTGGCAAAGCAAGAGGAGATTGTTTCATTCCTCCCATCCTCACCTTAAGGACTGATTCCCACTAACTGTGTTGTAAGAAATAACCTTTTCCATGTGTAAGCTAATTTTGCAGAGCTTTGGAAGCTTGATTGGCTTTGGTGCATTAGCAGTAGGTCATTTCTGCACTTCGTTGTTCTGGGAAGTGTGGAGCATTACAGTCAGGTGCTTCAGAGAGAGCTGCAGGGTGGCAAACTGCTGAGAGCCTCTGGGAGCAGATGTTGAACCCCAGGCCCAAAACCTGACATTCTTTACGATTTGGAACCTTCTAATAAAGAAAAGTGCTTTTGTTAAGTGGTTATTTTTTCCTTATCTATTCTCAGGGTTGCTCTTGTGGAAAATATTCCTGAAGGGATCAACTATTCAGACAGTGCACCATCCCATTTGTCTCTTTTCCAAGGCTGGATGAATTTGCTTAATATGGCTGAAAAGTCTGTTGACATAGTGTCTTCCCAGTGGGACCTCAATCACAGCCATCCATCAGCATGCCAGGTATGTTCTAGCCTAACAAAAGAGTGGGACCTTAACAGTCTGTTCTTGTTGTCAAACTATTAATTTTACAGACCTAAAACCCTTCCCTGTAGCAGAACTATTTGTTTGGGTAGTCTAAAAAATCATTTTCTTATGGGGATTTTCCTGCCAGTACAAAAGTTTCTGGGAGTGGTGGTGTGCTTGGACTAGATAATTTTCAACACATACTCATAGCACTTCCACCTTAGGAAAGAAAGTCATTGTGTAACCTTAAGAAAGCTGTCTAAATTGTATCTATATTAGCACATCCACCTATTTGGGAATATGCATAAATCTATACAATTATTTCCTGTTTGGTGCAACTGATGAAATAAAAAGGCAAGCATGTGGATTAACTCTCCAGCCAAACAGATGGATAGAATTACACTTACAAAGAACAATATAGTATCAGATGATTCATAGCTTTTCAAAATTACTCTTGGGAGGGAGCAGTGTTCAAGACTTCTACAATTAAGAACAGTATGAAAAATCATAAATCATAGCGAACAAGGCAGACATGCATTTCGGTGATGCTGTGCCAACAAACAGTTTATTGTTGAGAGCAATCCTCTTAGAAATAAGGTCAGGAAAGGTTTCCATTAAGTATCACTTGTGAAACTAAGATATCAAAGAATTGATAGGCTGAGAGTATCTCCTCTTTTCCACTAAATAAATTCTTTGCTGAAAGAAGCCACTCAGCTGACATGAAATGGGGATAAAATGACAGCCAGGTAACTGTAAGGAATCAACTCTATTATATTATGGCATAAACTCTTGGCTTTCCTTTCTAGTTCTGTTGATGCTGTGCAGTAAAAAATGCCTTGTGGTAGATGATAGGCAAATCCTGGTATTCTGACCAACTATATTCTGCTTCCTTTGAAATAGACTGTAGCCTAGTTGAGCAGCATACATTAACTTTTCTTCAGAATAAGTTTGATGCATGTCCATTTAAAATACTGAAAAGATAAGGTGAGCAGATGAATAGAAAATGTAATGCAAACCCTTCATTTTAGAATGCTTATAAATATTGGAATACACTTTGTGAATAAATTTATGGAATATTAAAATATTGACTTTTTTCACAATGTAATTATGCAGCTAAGCTGTATTTAAATTTATTGCCTGAGTAGCTTCAAACCCATGTACTGTCATTCAAGCAGATGAATTCAAAGAGATAGTGCCTTAGATGTTTCTAGGATGTGCATGAATTGATATGTGCCTGAATCTTTCAAAAATATTTTGTCTGAAAAAAGTTCAGTATGTCATTTGCTTCAAAACTGGCAGAGCCTAACAAATCCCAAACAAAGGACAAAAAATAGCAAACTGGAAATTGGGATTTCAGTAGTTAAGCATCAAATCCATTCCCTGTTCCACATTCACATTGCAAAGTAAAAACTATGAGATATTATTCAGCAGGGAAAGGAAGAAGAGACTCTAAGAAGTGGATTTGGCCTTTTGTCCTCAAATGCAGTTAAAGCCAGAAAAATGAAACATTTTTCATAATATTCTATTCTAGTTATCTTTTTCTGCCTGCTAGTAGTCTTACAAAAATGAGTAATTACTTCTGTTTAAAGGCAATTAATATTCCAGTCATTTCCTCATTTGTGCAGTAGTGTGGGCTGAACAGCTGATAGATCTTTCTGTCAAGCTTGTCTATTCATGCTAAAACACTATATTGTTATTGGCCAGTCTGATTGCTAAAAAATTGCCAAGAGGCAGTGTTTCTTAGCAAATTGCTGCCCCAGAGAATGTACACAAAGCTCACTCTGTGAAAGGGAAGGGAGAAAACTTGTATCATTACATCACTTTCTCCACTTGGTGAAGTGGAAGTGAAATTTCAGAGGAGCTTCAATAACTATAATCCAGTAATTGTTTGAAGATTAAGTCCAATGTCCTCAAGTCTTTACAATTTGAGTTTGGGGAAATTTGCCCAACATAGCAGAAGCATTATGAAAGGTAAGGGGCTGAGATGCAAAACTCCCAGGTAGTACAGTGCTTAGTGAATGAGTTCTAGTTGTTCCGTGAATGATTCTTGTTTTTTAGAAACTAAGGACATAACCGTTTTCCATATGGACTCATATCCTGCTCTATAATTAGCAATTTTCGTTTTATGAATATTCAAGGCATATTGGAAAGCAAGGTTTTCCGCAAGAGCACTTAACAGACATGGGTTTTTGAAGGAGAAAAGCAGAGTTGGCTAGATTTCTTCTTCTCAATTAGTTGCAAGGTTTAACTACATTCTCTGTGTACGTCTGTGTAGTCACATACATGCATGCATCCATAGGTACATGTACACACACATGTGGGCAATATACGTGTTGAAGAAAAATACAGCAGGAAATTCTGCAACTTTGTATGCACACATACATATACATGCCAAATATATGTGTCATCTGTATGTATACATATTGTCCATCTTGTCCAAATAAATATTGGACATACATAGATAGGTACACATTTGCATATATAAAATTGCAGAACTTCCCACTGTATTTTTCTTTATTTTTGTTTGTGGGTACGTTTCCTAGTGTCCTTGACTCTTGCTTGTCCGTATTTTGTTGTTATAAATCTAAATAAGCATTCATTGCCGACTGAGCTGTCCAGGTCACAACAGCCGCGCTCAGTCATCTGAGATGATGAGTTTTGCTGAATTGGATTCTCTAAGGACAGACACATGATCAGACAGTGTTTCTCTGCTTCAACAGATAAAGCAGTCAAGTAAACAAATATCTGCTTGGCAAAACAGTGAGTTTTCTCTACACTGCTTTTCTCATTCAGAAAAAATCCTCATATTTTGACGACTTTGTGTTGTCATATGTGTGTTTTCAAGATAGCAAGGTAGTTGCCATGTAGAAGCATTGAGGCTTTTGTGGAATGTGGGTATGTGACTCTTCCTGTGACAATCTGATGTTTAGAGATACTAGAGGAAAATGGAAACATTTTTTTGAGGATGGCTTTTGATTCATTTTCAGTGAAAAGAGAGAGGTGAATACAAGATCATGCCAGTTCACAGTTTTCACAGTTCATTTCCTCTGGCTCATCTTATGTTTTGAAACTTTAATTTAGAATGACCTTTTAGATTTCCAGCAAGTCCTTCACAAACTTCAGTTTGTTTTTCACAAATCAGAATCAATGCCTCATGACTTATTGGTATTGCCATGTGTATGACACAGTTGTCCCTGGATGGATATTTGGATGAATGTAACACGATCGAAGGGTAGATCTGCCTCTGATTTTTAAAAGTATCGTATGAAAAATGGATACTTCTGATTTTATTTGCCAACCTACTGTGCATCTCCCAAATGGCTTGATGGGAGAAGTTCCCCATCCATCTGATACTGTCTCATATAAGGCAGCTGTCCAGCTTTGTAATGAATCTCTGATGATAAGTCATGAGTCACTCACAGATGCATCGCTCAAGGAGCTTAAGTGATTTGTTTGGTAGAACAAATGTTAGTGCAAGAGCTTAAGTTCCCTTCCTTGAAAATTATTTAAAAATGTAAATAAATACAAAGAAGATAATATCTCCAAATCTAGCAGCTTCCAGCAGAAATTGGATAGGATCAGCTATAGAGATCCAAAAGCTTATCTTTACACAAACATCTCTTCAGGTGGTGGTGTTTCCCTGGTACAGACTTAGGCATAGAAAATAAATTCAGTGAAAGGAGAGTTTTTTAAATGAAAGCATATTCCCTCCCTTTGCATTAGCTATTTGGCTAGAAGAACTGAGGAAAGCATTTAAGTTTCTTTATCCTGTATTAAATAGCAGCAGTATAGGATTTCTTGATTTATTTGCTTTATTGCTTTATAGCCAGCGTGCTATGGTTTTTAGTGATGTTTTAGAAATATACTCAGAGGCTTGGTTATAGGAAAACTGGGGGGAAAAATAGTAGAATTCTGTTACAAAAAACCAGAAGAAAAGTCTGTTAAGTAACCAGGGTTTTTTTCTGTGGGATTAAAAAGATAAGCATTTTCTAAACTGTAGGAATCTATGTTACTGAAGAGGACAATAATGCAATTTGAGAGTCCTTCAGTAAATACAGCATTTTCATGTTTGTATCTCCCCATTTTATTTCTAATGAGGAACCTATGCCGATAGAGGCAAGAGCAGGCAAGGGAAATCAGCCAGGCTACAATCAGCCTGCCTAGAGACTGCCAATAAATTGCTTTGGGGGAAATTTCAGGACCTTTTAGTAATGACAACTTTTTGTTGTTGTTGTTTTGTTTTTGTTTTTGTTTTTGTTTTTTTGTTTTACATTCACCAGTTTTCTGTGGCAGGTACAGTTGGGACTGATGTTTGAGATTTATGATAGTTTAAAGCTACCATGCGAAAGTAAATTTTTTTCATGTGATAAATACTTTTTACATTCATATTTGTCACTTTTGGTAAGTTTTTTTCAAACAGCCCAGCGAAAAGTGTAAAAGAATATTTTACTAGGATAAGCAGATTTCTGGTGGTATTGTTTGTTGAAATGCAGGTGTTGCTATAAGGTAGCCACAGTTTCATAGCAGTTGGCTGCTCCTATTTGCCAGTCCTCACAAGCTGGGTATATAGAAATGCTTCTGATCACTGTCACGTAGTTGTGCAGCAGCCTGGTATTGTCTCACAAAGGGAATGTGGTCTGAATGACAGCATAAAGGTTTATATTCAACAGAAGCATTTCAAATGTTCTGACAGCAGTAACAAAAACATTTCAGACCTTCCATCCCATCTTTTTTCCTTTTCATAGAACAAACCAGTAAAATTGCAAGTAAACATGTCAGAAAGTGTAGAAACTGAGTTTCAAATTAATATTAATGGAGAAGAAGTCTAGGTTCTTCAGCAGTGAAGGAAGAATTTCTAGTAACCCTATTTACTGGAGTATGTACTTGCTTTCAAAAGCAAGTTGTGAATTTTTCATAGTTTGGTGTGTCTAGCTGAAGCTTTGGTAGGGTATGAGTGCCTGCTGAGGGATGATGCAGTGACAGGTGAGACAAAGGGAATTCATTCCAATTCTGTCACAGGTGGTGGTTTTTGTGTACCTGTATAAACACAAATATTTGTGGTGAGTGCACTCTAGTCTTAACCATCACTACTTAGAGGTGCTTTAAATGTTGTATCAATTTGAGGTTTAACCATTTATAAACATAATTGGGGAAAAAATACCATAAATGAATAGCCTGTGGTGTCCCTGATGGGAAAACAGATGCATTTTCAGAGGAGATGGTTTCATTGGAATGCAGGGCTGCACTCCAAGCAATCTATTAACCCATAGGATGGGCTGTTCAGCAGGCAGCATGGCCTGCAGGAGACAGCTATGTTTATGTGGGTTACATCAGGCTATACTAATATCAAGGAAAACTCAGGAGGCACTGCTAGGTTCTCTTTTGTCCAAACTACAATTAATACAGAAAGTCCAGACTTGTTTATCAAAGCTTTTGTAAATTGTATGTAAATATAATCTCCTGCAGGTAGAAATTACAATAATATCCAAAAATAACTACCATAGGGAAATAAAATTAGGAACCATCCCCTGAAGCAATTAATTTCATCAGTTTTAGACATTTAACTTTCTAAGCAATTCTTTATCAGAACAGTTAATGCATTAATTTGTATTGATAATGATAATATTTTCGATCAAATTTATGAATGCATTTTCCATGTTTAATTTTGTATGCTTGAGCGTTCTGCTGTGCTTCTAGACAAAATCAGATTTTACAGATAACCTAAACAAAACCAGTGTTTATCTTTCTACCTAGTAAATGGAATCAACACAGAGAACCTTTCTGAGTAGCTGTTTCTACTTATATGTAAATTAATATGCAAAAATTAAAATGCAAACCCTTTAGTCCTTTATTTTCCCAGCTCACTTTTGCAAAGATGTAGCTAATGAAAACCAAAAGTGCTGGTGTTTCCAGTCAGAGGACCTGTGTGAAGCACATCCAAAGGCTGGCTGAGCTCTGACATGCCAGGAGCCTGATGCTTTGGGGTAGCTGGGGGACAGGGCAAAGCAAGGATTGGGAATTCAGCAGAAAGCAGGGCAACAATTGCTGTTCCCAGATTTGGTTACTGTCCAGCAGTGCCAGACTGTAGCACTTGCATGAGAAACCCTCTTGGAGGGAGCAGGGCACCCAGGAACACTGGTTAATGCACCTCTGCTCCCCCAGAATCATGCTGGAGCAGCTGCATAACTCCATATGCAGCATCCGTGTCCTCCACACTCTTACCTCATTAGTTCTTACATTCTCTGTAACATCTGCTCTTCTTCTTAAAAAGATCCAACACAATCTCTGGTGTAAGAATTAAGGATTTTTTTTAGCTTTATGAGGTATGTGAGAGAAAGCCACTCCTTGACTTACACAGCAACTCAGGGCTCTTGGGTGTGTGAGTTAAAATCATGGATGGCATTTCTTACATATGGAACCACCTAGTCACCTTCAGAAACGCTGAATCTGAGTGTAAGAAGCATTTGGAACATCATTCATGCAAAGAATGTTTTTGTTTTCCTGTTCTGTTAGCTATTCTTTAATGCTTTCATTATGGCAGCATTGTGTTCACTGCTAAGTTCTTGTGAGCCCGGGGATGAGCAGGGAGCTATACTATGATTTGAGAGAGCAAGCAGGCATACATTACAAAAGTAAAATAAACAGTAGTTCTGTTTCTATTGCAGCGTCTGGCTGATTGGTAATTTTGAGAAAGCTATATTTTAGGAAGATGGGTATTCTTATTTTGCCACATATATACAAAGTAAGTGAGTAGTAAAGAAGAGGTCTGTACTGTAGACAGGGGAAGCACTACTTTCTGTGGCCATGTAATGCTTAAGGCCCAGCAAGGCCCAAAGTATCAATCTGTGCAGGCAATTACAGGGCAAAGGGTCGCTTTCCACTGTCTGCTGCTTATGGGTTTTCAATGTGTGGGGAGGGCTTTTGTCTGAGGTTTTGTTGGTCAATGCTGCATCATATTATATAATCCCAAACTGTTCTTGGTTTGGTCATTTTTGTTGAATTGAAAGATCCTTTTAAGATTCTTAGAGTAACAGTTTTTATAGGGAATTATGTCATATTGTTCTATGAAGAGCTTTACCTTCTACTTGTTTGTTTGAAAGTTGATGTAGGGGTGTTGCTTTTTTGTTTTAGCTTTACCTTGGGGCAAACATTACATTGAATCTAAAGTGAACTGTGTAGGTAGAGCAGGCGTTTTGTCAGGTGCATAAGCCCAAAGTCTTTTGTGTATTGGACTGCTAATTGAAAGTGGTATCTGCAGTACTAAGTTAGAATAGCAGCAAGGAAGTTAGCTCTGGCTGTAATTGTAGTAACAACACAGGAGTGATCCACTGGAGAGTTTATTCTTTACATGGTCTAGTTGGATGTTACTAACTAAACTTTTAAATTTAGTTTAATTTAAAAAATCAAACCTAAAATTTTAACATTTACAGTGCAATCAGAAGTTTTACTTCTTGTTTGTTTCTTGGATCTGGAAAAATGTGGCGATTTAAAATTTTATTTTTCATGTGAAACAAATGTCTTGATTTCTGTTTTGACATGTATCCAGCTCAGTATGACATTCCCTTTCTTGTTCTGTGTTAGAAATAGGGTTTAAATAGTAAAATTTTGCAGCAGTGTAAAAAGTAAATGCATATAAAATACCTATAGATCATTGTTTTCCTTCTTGGTATAACTCATCAAAAGATGAGCATGCAACTACTTGGAAATGTGTTGTACTATGGTTAGAACCACTTGCAAAAATATCACTCAATTCAGAAAAAATGTAATAAACTGTTTTCCTTGAAATTTTAATCCTAAATCTGTGATTAGGATTAGTCCTAGCAGACTGTGTTTTTTTACAAAGAAGTTAGTGTCAAAATGTGTGTATGCAGCATAAAACCCCTGGACATAAAACCCCTGTCATTTTCTGCCTGACACCTGTCACCTTGCCAGTGTTGCACAGTCTGGGAAAAGGAAGAAACACTTTTGGCCTTTGGAACAGTATTTCTCCAAGAAAATGAATTTTAGTTGCTAACCTTTAGCATAGGTTTAATCATATCTGGGAACAGAGTTACTGGGCTGTTGTGTGTAATGTTTTTGTTTTAACGTGCCTCTTTAATTTGTTGATACGCAGTTTGATGAATTCTGTGTCTTAAAGCTTCTGCTTTCCTTTAATGTTCTTCCCAGGGTCAGCGTCTTTTTGAAAAATTGCTTGAACTGGCGTCCCGAAATATTGAGATAAAACTGGTGAGCGATAAACTGCCCATGGAATCAAAGGTATTAAACGACTTGAAAACAAAGGGTAAGACCAAGGTCTTTATGTTGTTATGCCATTGACTGCTGCATGATGTTCCTGTTATTTAAAATGCCGACTCAGATGATGCATAAAATGCACACTACTGGTATTGCACTATTACCCTATAAACCTTCAGCTTTCTCTGGTTCGTAGATGTCAGAAATCTGAAACTGTTACTGTAGTTGATGTTTGCAGTTTGCAAGTAATTAAAAAGGCAGTACATGATTAGATAGGTGTTTAAATTCCCTGTAGCCATTTTAATAGTAGGCAACATAACCTGAGAGTCTGGGGTAATACCTTGTGGGAAAAGATACTTTTCCCCTTTTGAGTAATAGCAAAGTAAATTAATAAAACAACATGTGTGTGGTACTGATGATTCTGAAGCACTGGAAAATAGACCATTGGTCAGATTTAGCCAGCTGACAAGGTTTTCTGTCCTATGTGTATTTCTTGGGTCTCTGCTTTCCTAATTGTTATTTTGAGGTTGAAAAATGCTTATCCAAAGAGGGATTGTGCATTGGCACTACACGAATAAACTTGTTTTATGTAAAACTGTGTGGAAAACAGTAAAGAGAATTAAGGAATTGCTGGAAGAAATTAGTCTCTCTTAGGAGTTCTAGCAATCTCATACACATTTTTCTTGTTAGTTATCTATGTAATCTGATAAAAGCATGATTTTAAGGGTAGGATACCCTTTTCAAAGAGCAAAAGGAACCTATTTATTTTGATGGTGATCATTTTTGATACAGATACCTATATGGATCATGAAGGGAACTCTAAAAAATTTAATTAAGCAAAGGAGTTGTTATGGGTAATAGCACCCTAACATAGCATGACTGTTCATGGTAAAGAAAAAAGAGCACCCTCTTCCAACAAAAATCAATCTATATTTGTTTAAATTCCTTATAATCTCCTCACTGCACAAGTAAAATAATATTACTAATGGAAGTTCTTATCCCTGAGGGAGATGGGCTTTTAAATCAAGACTGACATGTTATTTAAATTTAATAAACTTAAATTTAATTTAAAAATTAATAACTATAGACCCTTTGTCATTTCATGACACTGCCTATTTCATGGATTTGATCATTTCTGCTGCATAACCAAAAGAGAGATCGATCCTTTGATAACCAGTAAGAATATACCAAATATTTTGTCAGATATATGTGAAGTATCTTTTTCTGATGTGTTGAAAAAGAAATAGGTATTTTAACATCAATGTCAGTGAAATTATCTTTGAAAAAGTTGTTTCTTTTCCCTGTGATTCCAATATCCCAATTCCTATGAGTCAGAGAATACGAGAGGTGGGCCCATACGTTTATATCGGTGTACTGGCAACAGATATTTTAACTATCTTTTATTAAAAATACCCAATACCAAAAATTATCCTCTTTCAAAAAAAGATGAGGAAGAATTTTTAGCTAGAAGAGAGAGAGAAATGTTTAACACTTCCTTCAGTTTATGTGGGAATTAATCCAACCTGTGAGCTTTTTGAAAGAACCCAAAAACAGAACACAGGCTTTTACAATTTTACTAGCTTCAGTTTCCCTTATGCCTTTTTCAGATTTCTGAGACAGGAAATCTTCCAGTATTCCAGTGAAATGATTGATTTATTTGTGCTCTGAGCTACAAAGGACTGGAGAAAGTTGCTAGTAATTCTTGTGAGTTTTGTTGACATCATCTTTGAACCCTGGAATTGTATATATTATTGTGTGCTGTTGGCCTTTCTCAAACATCAATATTGCAACTTCTAGATTTTCTCCCTATGATTTCTTTTTCTTATTCCATGTTTTGGTCTGCTAATTTCTACAAACTCTGATATTTTTATCAGAATGTCTTGGTTATGGCAAGGTGATTGCCAGCTCTGTTGCAATTCTTTCACTCATTTAGATTTGTTGTTTGGTTTTTATCTCCATGAAAGCTAGATAAATCTTTATTTGGTTTTACATTCCTGAAAAGAAATAAATAGTTTTAAATTCAGTCAGATTTAGTTGTCTTAGCTTTATGTTGAAATGAGTAGACCTTGTATGACCAGTTCATGGTATGTCGTGCTTGTGTCAAATAGAAGCTAAGTGGGAGGCTGGCTTAAAAAAAAATAAAACAACCCCCCAAAAACCCCATTAATCTTTGCTATGCTGTCCTGGAAGATCTGTCTACTGAAATTATTAATCTTTTTGCTTGTGAGGGGCTGGCCACCTACATCCTCAGAAATCAGTCAGAACGGATCATTGAAAGGGAGCTGTGTATTATCACTTGGACATATATCCATGAAGACAACCAATTTTTTTTCCTGCAACTGGTCAGATTTGTCTTAAAATATGCCACACACCCTTTTTAACAGATACATTCCTCTCTTGGTGAAGAAAGCAGTAAACATATCAGCCAGTAAACGTATCAGCCAAGTAAACATATCAGCTCAGCCAAGTTGTGAAGCATCTCAAGATGGAGAACCAGAATATGTTTGTCTGAACAGACCAGAACCCAGACTTGTGGTGTCGGTCTGAATTAGGCAGTGGGGAGTCCAAGTACTACTCTGGGGTTCATCAGCTGATAAACTCCTCTGATTGATCCTAAGCAGCAAAAGTGCTTGGCACCCAATCCATGGGCAGTAGTATGGACAGAAAGGGCATACACAGCCCGTGGGACTCTGGGAATTTCATGCCTTTCTAAGTCTGCCTTCACCTTGCTAGGTGGGCTTGGCTCTTCTTTCCAAGGCAGATTGTATGCAAGAGTCAGACTGTCTCCAAGTTGTTCTGCTGAATATGAGAGAGAATTGCTATTGCATGGAGAGGGTGGGAGAGTCTTGCCTTTCTTTTCAGCAGACTGAGAGATCAGAACCCCTGAGCTGTGCCCTCATGTGGTGCAGACTGGTTTCTAGGGCCAGGATGAGGGATAATTTGGCTGTTGGCCCCGGATGTACCTGTTAATATATTGCCCAGGAACTTTAAAAGGAATCTTCAGGTAGCACACCCTGTCTGCTTTAAGTAGCCTCGACGAAGTGGAGTGGGTTTAAACACATGGGATTGCTTGAAGACCAATACTTGGTCATCCATATGTTTTCATGCAGTGTTTTGGCTTTTTTGTACTAGGAACCACGGTAGGCTCCTGTACTGCTGCATCTCAACATGGATGTTGAGGCTATTTCTGCCAGACAGATTATTCAGCACATCTTTCCTTTTTCTAGACAGGCATGCATCGAGTCCCCTTGCCTCTTCTCCCCATTTCTGAAGAACTGTAGAAAGAAGTTTTTATAGATCTTTTCCAACACAAGGGTGCATCCTACCTAGAGTCCTCTCCACACATTCTTCCTCTCCAGCAGCTGTCCCTATTGATTAATAGAGGAGAAGGTTGAAATCTGACTTCAGGTGTGGGCTGATGGGGTAAGATGAAGCATAACTTATGTGGACGGGGGAGCAGAACTGCACCGATGTTGAGTAAAATAAAATTAGTAATTCACAGTTGCAATGCTAGTGCAGACATCTGAGCTAGCTGTGAACCTGCAGGTTTGTCATCACTCCAGTGACTTTTTTTTGCCCTATCTATGCTATCCTGACTTACTTGAGGTGGCTGTTAAGCAGGGGAGCTTGATTACAGGAGTCCAGTGGCTGCAGTGTGAAACATGGATTGATTTATTGTGCTAACACATACCACACTGTATCAGCTGTGGTGACAGGATTCTCTGAGTGCTGAGATCGTGTACATTTGCTAATAATTGCTGGACTGTGGGAGTGTTATTTAGTTGCAAAACTAAGCATGTGAAAATGAGGAAATACTAATCCCATAACATATATTTATGATAGACTTTAATTACATTATCAGATTCTGTATTTTGCACAGAATACCTGGATGGTACTTGTTGTAATCTTACCATATTAATCAGAGGGTTTTCTCTTATATTGAATGAGAATACATCAAACATTTAATGCTTAAGGCAGTTGATGTTCATTCAGGGGATATTATTTCTGCTGATAATGGCTAGAATCTTTTTTTATCTTCATATTTAATGTATGTCTCTAGGCTTTCTTCATTGCACATCTGCCAGATCCTGCACTGAATGCAGAATGATTAATTTCCTTATAGGCCTTTCCGTGCTGTTTCTCACTATGGTATCTGAGTGCTCTGCAAATACAGTATTAATGAATTTCTTTTTACAACATCACTGTTACGTGAGGTTTCTTGCTGTTTCTGTCTCTTGGGGACAGCCGGTGATTGTTAATGGCAACACAGGCACCAGAAGCCAGATCTCAGCATTTGTTTTCTACAGTCACAATTAAAATTTTAAAAAGCATATTAGTAATTTAAAAAAATTAACCACATGTAAGTTCTCCTAGCTCGTGTTGTCAAAATTATTACTAAACAGATTAGAAACTATGATGTTATTTTTATAGGACAGATGTATATCCATATTGTGCATATCTGTATATGACTCTCTTGTGAAAGGTGGGTCTGTCTTTAGACAAAATTTGGCTCATTGTGTAAACAAACATGTTCTTCTTTATCCTCTTTGTACTGTGACAGTAGCTTATTAATGCTTGTTTTCATGGTTATTGTTTTAGCCTTTTCTCAGCTGTGGCTCAGTCTACTAGACTGAAACGTTTCTCGTAACCCTCCCCCTCCTTAGACATAATTATGTACCAGTCTTTGTTCATCAGTAACATTTGAATAGCACTGTCTCCAATTAGCAGGTTGTTGTGTTATTTCTCACGTGTACAGAATCTCAGTCCCTTACTAATTACAATCTTATTTTAGCTGACAGCGTTCATGCTTTTTAAGACATACCAATGGATTTTCCTTCTTCAATTTGCATTGCTTCCTTCCTTTTCTATTTCTTTTTTTGCCCAATACTCCTTTTTCACGAAGCGTTTTTCATATATTTGCAAGGAATATTTTCTCTTTTGCCAGTGGTGGTTGAGGCAGGTAAGAAAAGAGGAGTCTGTCCATGTCACAATATGATTTAAGGAAAAAGTATCATCTAACTCAGCTAATCACTTTTGAGTATTAGCAATGAAACCAGAGAATAATTGGAAGTCATTTTCATAGGGCAGGATCCAATCACTAGATCACATGTGCAGCTGTTATTCACTGAGGAGTCCATGCACATTTGCCCAGGATGACACTCTCTCCTAATCAGATACCACCAAAACAGAGAAACTAAAACCTTATATTGTTGCAGGGTGACAAATAAATGAGTAGATAGTAAAGCTCTAGAAATTTTTTATGTATTGAGTTGTGGCCTTTAAATTACAAACACTAACAGATACCATTCCATGACAAATCAGGTTATATCTGGGCAGCTGCGCGATCCCAGCTTCCTCTTTGCTCTCCCCACCATATGTTGTCCCTGCCTTCTTCCTTGCACCAGTGATCACGTGGTAAGACAGTTCAGGGGGCTGATTTGGCTACAGACTGCTTGGGTTTTTTTGGCTAGTTTAATTGTCATTTGTGTTAGATTTCTGCATTACTCAGTGTGTGATCTCACAGGCTGGGGATAATACAGAGAAAGGGAGCACGTAGCTGGGGGTGCCAAGGGAGGAAGGACCACTGGAACCTAGTTGAGATTGGTGCCATGGCAGATTGAACCTGAGAGCTCAAGTTCATGTAATATCAAGGGACTTTTAGAAGTTTGAGAGTTTCCTGTACTTTCCTGTACTGTCTTAACATAAGTGTAGCACAATGGACAGCAATAGTGAATATGATTTATATAAATTACGAAATGTGTTTAATTCCATATTCTATCTGCTTCTTTTGGCACACTTAAGGTGCTGCGTAGTTTTAGAGCTGGGATGATTGTGGGAGCATGAGTTTTTACCTTTGGCCACAATTGTGTTCCCTTTCCCTATCTTCTTCTGGGGGAAGGGAAGATGTAATTTTTAACATACTGTAGAAGAACTGAAAGACATTTAGTTATGTTGTAGAAAAGATGGAGATTGGGAATACCAGAACAGCTTCTTCTTATGAAACAAGCTGTGAATTGGACACTTTTTCTAAACTAGAGCCTTTGTATACTGCAAACCCTAGGAATGTGAAATTGACCATTTGGGAGAAACTCATTTTTTCTGGAAATTTCCTGATAAGTTTCTTTGAGCCTAAAACTGTTTGGGGTTTGGGCGACTTGAGTTTTTTGAAAGCTGTTGG
The DNA here is from genome assembly GCA_013397115.1 of Edolisoma coerulescens. Taxonomy (NCBI): domain Eukaryota; kingdom Metazoa; phylum Chordata; class Aves; order Passeriformes; family Campephagidae; genus Edolisoma; species Edolisoma coerulescens. Next base: position 515,411 of record VWZW01007827.1, on the reverse strand, counting down.
TAAACCATGATGACATGGATTTGTATTAAGCCCAGAATATTTGGTTTCAATACTATTGAAAATGTTCAAAATATGGGGACAGTGGACTGTAAAGAGATTAGAATAGAGCTATCACTGGCAGTTTTAAGGATAAAGTAAACAAACCTCTGCGAGGAATGGCCTCATAGCTCTGGTGCATGGGAAAGCTCTAGATTGGTTTTAAAGCTGGGTTTAATAGTTTGGAAGGAGAACATAAACTTATGTGCTTAAGGACATACATCTCAACATAAGAAAGATTTTTTTTTTCAGTAAGAACAATCATTCACTGGAACAGCCTTCCTCAGGGACATGGTAGAGTCCCCATCACTGGAAGGTGTCCAAGATGTGTCTGGACAGAGTGCTGGATAATCTCATACCACCTCCCTTTTTCCACAAAAAACCAGATGATCTTCTGAGGGCCCTTCTAACCTGGGATTTTCTGATTCTAATTAAGTCTTTAATTCCTTTTCGTGTGAAGTAAATGTTGAGAATCAATGTAAATACTCTACAAAGACTAAGAAGAAAGTACACTCCATTTCCCTAATGGGAAGCTGGAATCCTGAAGGTGGATCTTGAAGAGATTTCTGCCTGTCCAGATGGCCAGTTCTTGCACAATGTACCGTAGAAATAATATTATCTGATGCATGTTCCATTGGAGTGTAAAGAGTGCTCTTGACAGCTGATGTTCAGTGGATGGTTTTACATAAGGCATTGAACGGATCTGTAGCTCCGTTGCTTTCTTCATGCATTTCCTAGGCTGGATTCTCCAAGACTGTGTGTGAGAGAAGGATGTTAAGATGGGAGAAGTTCCTGCAGCAGTATCAGAAATAGACTATTTTTTCCCTATGGTTTTTCATGAAGAAGTAAGCAGGATTTTTTGAGAGGACCAGTAGTCTAGGGGTAAATCCTCCTGAAGGAAGCAAGTAATTTGGATCTGAGTTTTATAGAGTTAAATAAAGGTGCATGTGAACAGAGGGGGAGAAATCTCTTCCATTCCTTTCAAATTGTAAATGTTGACATTTTTCTAAAACTCTTAAGTCACACTTGAAAATACGAGGGCATACAAAAGGCAGCTAATGAAAATTGCACTGGCAACACCTTTGGCATCTGATTTTAAATTAATTTTTATATTTTGATTTATTATGAATCAAGCCTTGTTCTCTTTTTATTATTATTTTATATAACTTGGGTACCACAAAAGAGTAGATGCATAATTTGATTTAGCTTTTATCAGTTGCTGCTGAAGAGTGTTTCCTGATATTTTCTCAACTTTAAGTCTATGACAAGCAATCTTAAAGCCAATTCCAAGACAGATCTCATTAAGTTCTTTGCCTCTTAGAATGCCTAGTAACTTTGACAGAGTTCTACACAGTGAGAATTAACCAAGCTGAATTTCCAAAGCTAGCTGCATCCCATCCTAAAAGAAAGAAGCAGGTATTAGTTTTGCATCAGAGATTCAAGCATTCTTATCTAACATCTAGGCAGCACTAACATGCAGAAACTCCTGCTAGGTTTGTTTTTGGAGAAACATCTTTCTGTTTAGGCACCTAAGCTGTCTTGCCTGTTTATGTTAGACAGTGTGCACGCATCCACAAACATCTTGATGGCAAGGGAATGTTCAGCATTGGTTTTATGCCTAAATCCCATGAGAATCCGTATGCAATGTTTCTTACTTGTTTCATTTGGGGAGGTAGGTCCTGCAGTGTAAAGTAAGCCACATCCAACCTTATGAAACATGACTGAAAAGAGCAGGTGGGGAGTATTTTTATTAGATGTGTATCAATACACCAAATGTCTTCAACACAGAACATCTGTCTGAGTTGCAGAAGATGATGTTGAAAATCTTGCTCTGTCTGACAGTTTCTAAACTGCCAGTTTTTACCTTACAGCTGTCTGCCTTACCAGGCACCTGACAGAAACCAAATCATTTAAGCTAGTATTGAACTTCTTAAACATCTTAAAACTGAGTTTGCAATCACAAAGGTTTAGGAAGAGCAGAAGATATTTTGTTCCCTCGGTCCTTCCTATTTGAGTTCTAACAGTTTGCAGAAAATCTTTTAAATCTCTATCTGCATTTAAAGATGGCTGTAGTAGTCACACATTCATTTGGGATGGAAGAAACCTGGCTTCCAGTCCCTGCTCTGCTTCTGCTCCTTCTATTGCCTCCAGATCTATTTTGAAAGAAATGTGTTACCCTTAATAGGAACAGAATTGTTTTAAGGTTCTGATTGTAGGACAGAATGTTAAAACTTCGTTGGAGAATGAATTTCTGTGTAATTCCAAATGAGGAGCTGGGGTAAAAAACATACTTTCCATCGGCATTGCCTGCTGCCTAGTTTGGATGTCTTTCAGCTCAAAAAAATGTAATAAACTGGTGATAATCTGGTTTTTATTATAGGTTCTACAGGAAACTAGATGCCTAATCTGGGAATGAAACTTCCCCTGGATACACAATAATCCTCATTTTAGGCACCGTAACAGTTCACAATGTGAGTTGCTTATTTTCTCATGTGAGCCTAAAGCGCACTAACTTTAAAAAGATTTAGGCATAGCCTGACTTACAGAATTATCTAGCTGGAGAGAATTAGCAGTATGAGGCTGTCACATCCACAGCCAATAGAGGGAGAAAAAACCCCAAAAAAATCTTCACAATAATTTAAATTCTGAAGGCAGCCAGGGCCTTAGGTTGCACTGGCTTGTTTTACAAGGAGGAAGGGGGAAAAGGTTCACTTAAGCCAAAAATTCTGTGTCTTTTAGAGCCAGATATGTAAACAATAAATTCTGATTCTAAGCCAGCTTCTGTGTCTGTAGACTTAGAAATGAATACCTTTGCTGAGAGAAATGGCTGTGTACCCAAAGACAGTACCCTCTCATTGGTAATGTCTACTTTTGCATTATAAAATATCAGTCAGGTGCTTTCCTGTATCTGTAGTCACTGTTTCAAACATTCATAGGTAAATAATAATACATTCACTTAATTAATTTTCCTCATTAATCAAGGACAGATGTACTGTGAGGCATATTTAAGATGTTAGATATTTAGTGGAAACAATATCATAATTCTTCTGCTTTGAAATTTGTAATTGAAAAGGTCTTTCATGGTAGATCCATCAGTATTTTAGTATGTAATTTCAGTTCGCAAATATCATTGCACTCGAGTCTGGTACTAATGTGTTTGTATTCATGGACTTGGCAGCAATGGGCACTTTTGTATCTAATAAGCTCCAGCACAAGTATGAGCATTTGTAATCCAGCCATCTCATGAGCAGCTGAAGTGCTCCTGTCTGGTAGTACCCAGTCAGGTCCAACATAGCAGGTTCGTGCCACAGGGATCATCATCAAACCTTGCTTGATGGTTTACATGCTGAAGTGGATTCTTCCCGTATGGCACTAGCTGGTTTGAGTTGCTGACACTCTAGTACAGAGGAACCAATAACGGATGGCATTAGCAGAAATTAGTTGTGACATTTTTAAAACATATGGATAGCGTGCAAGTTCCTACCTACAGCTACTGAAAGAGCTGGTAAGAGCTGCCAGAGCCATCTGAGCTCAGAAAGCATTTGTTAGGTAGCTGTGCTCCCTTTGCAGAAATATTGGCACCCCATCCTTTCTCTTGTATGCAAAAGCACTAATGTTGTCTCATCCTGAAAAGAGATGAAGGCTAATGGTCCTAAAAGGGGTCCAAGGAAAGCAAGTTAATTTATTTTAGGTCAATTTTGTTTTGTCCATTCATGTGATTTTCATATACTTAATTTCCACTGGAAGCCTGACTGTTTTCTTAGACCTGTACCTTCGTCAGTCAAAGGAGTCTTGCTAGTATGATTTGGTATATTTTTGATTGCTGCTGTTCTGCAAGCAGGCTCCAGCCTTCTCAGTGGGGCTGAGCTTTTCGTCTCTCACCTTGTTCAAGTTTGTTATCTCATCTAGACTGAAGTGTAACTTCAAACCTGGGCAGCTCTGAGAAGACCATCACCTGAAGTGACATGACACGGACACTTGTATTAAGTTCTTTTAGCTTCTTTGCTGCTTAGCTCAATCAATATAACATTTCTGCTTTAAACCTGATGAAAGTACTGTGTGCTCAAAGTTATATAAGAGGCATTAATGAATGTCCAAACCAAACTGGCACTCTTTGACCAACACCATTTGGTTTTCATTTGATGAATGCTTTGGAAAGGCTCCTCAGCTTGGGTTGTTGTGTACAGCACAACTGTAGCGTAAAGTAAACCCATGTGAGCAAATCTTGCTGGTCTATACAGCATTAGTTACCAAGCATGATCTTTGTAACAGGGATTTGCCACTATGATGTTAATATTGATCTTTCTGGTAATCTCCTATAGCAGTTCTCAAATTAACCTTCGGCTTCTACAGCTTCTACACATTTGGTGTGTTATGAATTTTTACGCAGCCTAACGGTTGGAAAGCAAATTACGTTAAGCTCCTTCTAAAGTTATTCAACTGGAAGCAAAGTTCCCAGACTGATACCTCGGTGTTGCTCTCCATCTTTTCCATCTCTTACTGCATGCCCTTACAGAGCGTTTGTCTCTAATGTTTATGCTTGAGAACAGAGTGATTTCAGCCTCTTTTCCTTCCTTTGGACAAAATAGTAACTTTTTACAGTGTGTCAGTATTAGTACAGAAATTGACAGTCATTTCAGTGACTCAAAACAAAACAGATCCCTGCTCTTGAAGCTTTTCATCTCAGTAGCCTTGTTAGCATAAAGTGATGGACAAAAGTGCTAGCAGTTATAGGACTACATAATATCTATACTAAGCTTCAAAATCACTTCAAAAGAATATTGTGATGATTGCAATGAGAAGCTTTCAAAAATAACAGTCTCTAAGCAAAGAACCACAGAGCAGCTGTTCTCAGCCATAAGACAATGGATTGTAACCAAGTCCGTGATGTGATATTGGGACTTGAAGTGCCTGTGCTGCCTTCTGGTCTTGCTTTCGTAGAGATCCCATGGTCAAGTCAGTCCAGTTATGCAGCCCCTGTCCTGTAACTTGCTGCCATCCCAAATGGCTCTGAACTGGTCCATCTCTGTCTCTTGTTGTCCTCTAGCTAATTCTGTCTGTCCTGCGTGGTTTGGAGTAGAAAAAGAAGTCCTACAGACCTGGTTCTCCACCAGTTCAAAATGTCACTGGGGAGTAATATACCTATATTCCTGTCCTTCACAGGCAGTTGCTGATATTTACACTGGAGAAATGAGACAATATTTGTGGTCCAGTCCCTCTGCGACACTAAAATCCTCTGTGATTTCAGTGTCAATTCACTTTTATTGACTGTATATTGTGTGTGTCCTTCACCCAGTTAATCAGATAAAATCTGTGGAGTTGTGGCGTCCTTTTATTTTGCTTTCTACATTTCAAATAGGCTGTTTGGAAGAAAGTCAATCCATGTTAAAAATCTGCTAACTGACAAGCTATTGATTTGTATCCCCTACATATTTCCTCAAATTAAAGCTTTCTTTTCCCCCTACACCTTTTATTTTTTCTCAGTCCACTGTCTGGATTTTTCTGATTTTGACATCAGGGCATGTCCATTTTTCTCTTTAAAATGCCTCCATTTAAATGTATGAAGTATCTGGGTGACCAAGCCAGAATGCTGAAGCCCTCAAAAATGCATCTGACAGGCTGGTCAAAACAATAGTAAATCAAGTGTAAGACTCTTCAGTCTGCTACAGCAGAGCTGCAGTATCTATTCTACGTGCTTACTTAGATAAAAGAAGAGGCTGTAGAAGTGTCTTGTTCTTTCAAGAACCTTAGATTCATGGTAATAAAAACTTCAGGTTCAGTTGTTGTTTAACTAAGAAAGCAAGAAGAAATTTCCAGAATCCCAAATTGCAACAACCATCAGAAATGTTAGTTTATTTTTGGGCTGTATATCATGAGTTAATACATGTAGAAGTCCTAGAACATGTAAATAAAATAAAATTAGGATGAATTTGGGTATCCCAAAGCTGCGGTTAGCCTTATAACTCTTAAGAAAATGTATTTTTTTCTTTACACAGATTTTTTTGTAAAGGCTTGAAGAGTATACCACACTGCTTACGTAGTTATAAAATAAAATATGTTCCTCAAGTAACTGGAGTGAGAGGGACTGAATGAATAACTGAGTGAATATATATGATAAATGAAACAATGAAAGAGTAGGCAAGGGCAAGAATGAAATTATGAACTGAGTATGAAGTGGAAGAGAGTGAAGCAGAGGGAGGATGAATGATGTTGGGGGAAAGTAGTGGGGAAAATGAAATAAGAAGGAGGAATGAATCACATGAAAGCGAAGGTCAGAAACTGAAAACTGAATAATTAATTTAGGAAAAGATCAGAACAGAATGTTGTCAAAAGGTGAAGCATGTTATTAGTGGGCTTGTGACAGCATGGGGAGAAAAATAATTGGCATTGAGATAGGAATGATCTGAAAAAAATGTAGAACAGTCAAAGGCTGACTCGGCAAGATAACAAGATAGAATCAAAGGAAAGAGGTGGGGAAAAATGCTGAGAGACAAGGGAGAAGTAGGGAAAGAAAATGTCTGTGCCACTGGCAGATTCAGGTTACTTCTGGCTGTGCCTCTGCTTTTCTTGTATGGCCACAGCCGGGTCAGCTGGTGCTCTTGGCTTTTGGTAGCCTGTAGATAATACTCTAGGGCTACTCAGAGAATCAGCTAATGAAAGTGCAGGAAAAAAAATAGATTCTGTTATGAAAGTATTGTAAAAATTAAAAGCAGTAGCCATGCAAGGAGGCAAACTCTGTTCTCACCTCCTTGCCTGCCCTGCAGTATCTCACCTTCCAGAACTGGGATTTCTCCTACGGGAGAAGAAAACTGCCAGAACCCAAAGCAGAGCTCCAGATGTCTGAGGAGCACATTTTGAGAATGATGCACAAGTGTTGTTACTGCTAGTCAGCATATTTAGAAGTGACTGTTGCCAATACTGATGATTTTAGAATATAAAAATACCAGAATGAAATCATGTTGCTAAGTTAAAAACAGAGATAGGGATAAATAGTCACCGCATTTTTCTTGGTAGAGATTTAGCCTTGTTCATTCATAAAAGGTTGTGATCCTAATTCCTCATGTGTTAGGATGAAAAAATATCACTGAATTCTTGGATGTTTCATCCAAGAAGTATATGAATAAGTATAGTGCTTCATAATGCTAATCCAAGTAAAGAAAAGTCTTCAAAAGGAAGTGGGGTAAGCAGTGTGCAAGTGTACTAATCTCTCTATTATATTTAAAATCACTTTCTTTTATAGTAAAAACATATGCAATTATAATTAGGCAAAGAAAGAAGGCCACAATCCAGCTTATTAATGGTTTTACTGATTGTATTATAGTCTTCCTTCAAGCAATAATATGCTTTGTCGCCTGAATCAACTAAGTAAGAAAATTACTTTTCCCAATCTCCAAAGCAATCACTTTTATAGCTTTGTCTAGTAAATGAGCAGTCTACTCTCCAATAATGAAGGGCAAAAAAATATGTGGAAATTTTATTTTAATATTCTAGCAAATTTTGTTGTATATTAGTTCTCTTACAGACTCTACTGAATCATCAGACTCTCAGAACAGATTTGTACTAAGAAAATGCTATTTAAAGGAATGCTGAGTTCTGCTAAGGGGAAAGAATTGAACGTATCATCAATGCTCTCATTATTCAAAATTTTATTCAAATTTTTTATGACTTGATATGAAATACTTCAAATAGCTCAAAAAGAAGTAAAAATTGATTTAAAAATACTGATGTCAGAGTCAAGGCAGTAAAAAATGAGCATTTTTCTCAGGTTTGCTACATCAGGCAGCAACACTTGTTAAAAGAGGCAGAAATGTTTGCTACTTTTGATAAAATTACTAGAAGGGAAGGAAAAGCTGTTTGGAGCTTTTAAAATTACACTAAATTCTTGTGCACAGACTCAATTTAATTTTTTTTTTTAAAGACAGACTAAAATGGGAGCCCTAAACTTTGGCCCAAACAGTAAGAGATTCTGTAGCAAATATAGTACAGAAATCACTGGCTTCAGAGGCCACATCTAGGTTGAAAAATGTCGAGTTGGAGCGTGTCCTTTCCTGTCTTGTTCTATGTAGTGAACTCTACTGTTGGCTGCTTGCATTTTCTACGGGGTGGCAGCATGTGCCTGTCAAGGACATGATGATGCCCTGGATTTCCATCATTGGAAGGACCAGAGATCTGTGGTTAAATGAGCTTATTCCTTCTTTGCAGTCTATAGGTTAATAAAACATGTCCACACATGATTTATCACCTGTGAGGGTGGCGAGGCATTAGAACAGGTTGTCCGGAGAAGTTGTTGATGCTCCATCACTGGAACTGTTCAATGCCAGTTTGCATGGAGCTTTGAGCAACCTGGTCTTCCATCTGATGGAAGGTGTCCCTGCCCATGGCAGGGGGCTTGGAACTAGATGACCTCTAAACTCTCTTCCAACCCAAGCCACTGTATAATTCTATTCATGGAGAAGGTCAAGTGGAGTGTTCTCCTGCTGCGTCTGTTCTGTGGGTAAAGAGGGGACTTTTTATCTCTGTGCTGTCATATTTGTCATGGGCCACTGGCTATTTGCTGGTGAATCAGAAATTAGGTGTAGCTGGGTGGGTAAGTATTAAAAAGAAGGCCTCTCTTTTGTCTCTCATGTGAGATGGGGTGGGAAGCACTTTGGTTATATTTCTGAGGTTTTTCTGCTGAGTAAATCGAAAAGGGCCCAGCAGGCAGCACAAAATGCATTCACATGGGTGAGAGCTGTAACACTCCCACGCTGAACTCTAGCTACAGCTGGGTACTTAGCTGAGAAATCAGTGTTTTGATTACTTGGGCTGGCAACAAAGGCCAACATCTGACATCTTCAAAGCCAGTGTAAGGGCATATTTAGATAAATGTTACTTTGGGAACTAACTAGCTCCCAAGATGTCGTTGAAGTTAAATAAGCAATTGCAAGAAATTAATTCTTACCTTTCCTTTGTTCTCCAAAATCTGCCATCCTGCATCCAGTGAGCAAACTCTGCACACATGAGGGTCTCTGGTGGGTCTTTACTGGATCTTGTGTGCCACTGTGGACCCCTGTGTAAGCACGTGGGAAATGCCAACCCAAGCAAATGCTGGCATTGCCTTCCTATCTACTTTGCACAAGACAAATGATTATGCAAGATAAAAGGCAAACAAACCCTGGAGCTTGCCACCTGGAACCATTGAGGCCTGATTTTGGGAGGAACGGAGGCTGAGACCATGTGGGTGTACCTTTAAATGGCAGCACTGGCATAAGTAGTTCCTGCATCTTGTTGTACCCAGCCATAGCCACTCATTCCCACACTTGTGCTGCCCCTTCAGCTGTGTTGGAAAAAATTGTTTACTGCCATGTGGTGAGCTGGACTAGTGAATTGTTCTAAATTTGAAACAACCTTCTTATTTTTATTTATTTTTAACCTGGATCCATTTTCTGATCCAACTCCTTCCCTGAAAAAGCTACTTTGGCACAACTGAAGAGGTGGTGGAGGGAAGGAGAAGGGTTGCTGAAGATGAGATGTGTTCATGCTACTATTTTGGGGGGTAATTGGTGTTGGGTTTTTTTGGGTTTGGGGCTTTTTTTTCTCTTTTTAAAACATGCCAGTTGTAATTCTGTAATACTTTGGTTTCAGTTGGAGAGCTGGGTTTTGTAATGCACATTTCTCACTATTCCTTTTTCTTCCTGCTCTTTCCCGTCCACATTCTCAGCTCTTGGCTTCCACAGCTGTGTGGATAGAGCAGTTTCTGGGGCGGTACTGCCTCACAGAAATTATTTCAATCCACTGACTGAGTAAAAAACAAAGCGAAATACCAGTGGTGAGTGTAGAGGATATTTGCTCCCCTGATCATGCAGGGCAGAGCCCAGCAGCATGTTGCAGTCTGCTGGGGAGGGAAGGCAGCCAGGCAAGAATCTGGCTCAGGGCCTGGAGAGGGGGCTGGGAAGTCAGACGGCAGCGATGGAGACCTCTCTTCTCGCATCCTCAACTCCACAGGGAGATCCTTGACTGCAGCCTGTCTGCTTAGGAGAGCTCTCTTGTAGCAGCCTTTTTTCCAAGCTCCAGCCAGACAGGGACACGTGAGCTGGCTGGGGAGCATGCCAGTGGAGATGAACAGTGGCAGCACGCAGGAGGCAGAGTGACTGCGTGTTGTCCCTGAACCACCCACGCCACAGCCCCGAGCATGTGAGCCAATCCATTGCAATTCCAGTGGGTGCTGCAGGCACCTGTGTCTTTCCAGAGAGAGACCAGAGGGGCTCATGGAGCTTCGGCCACAGATTCCTCTCCTGGGCATTGTTTTCCTCAAAATTATCATTTTGTCAGTGACCTCAGATGCTGTAAAACAAGATAGTAAGCATTACAGTGAATTTTTGCAAAAAAAATCTGCATTAGAAACAGCCCAGTTTTCCTAAAGGCAGTTTTGAGAAGCTGCATGTGCACACGGCTTATGGCTGATTGTGCACTGGGAGTGTTTCTCATGCAGGTAGTTTGAGTTTAAGACAGGCCAAGATGGCATGAATGTAAATGTTATTGCGAAAGCTTTCTGGGGATTACTTGGACTTGTGCTAGAATGTAATTTCTTTGAGTAATTATGATTTCATTTTTTGCATGTGTGACAGTTGAATACAGAGCTGCTAAAGAAAAGGCAGCAAGGTTTTGATTCTAGGCTGCTTCTTTTTTAAATTACTGTGGCTTTAGATGGATGAATAGCACATAATCCCTGAGTGACAGGATTCAGTCCTGGTAGTTTTTAAAAAGGACAGGGGTATGTGTGTGTGAGAGAGAGAAGCAGAGGGCAATGTAAACAAAACATCTGATTCAAAGTTAAGGTATTAACATCAGAGATTTCCCTAAAAGTCCTTGAGTGTTCTCTCTTTAAAATAAATCTGAATCATTAATCTTTCTGGGCCAGGCAGACTTTTAAATTGCATTTCAAACCCAATATTCCATAAACAGCACAGAGATAGTAAATAGTCTAGTTCGTCTTTTAATCATTCAGAGCCTTAGTAAAAATAACTTTGTTTTCAAGTTGTGCATTCTTCTGCTTTTGTACTTGTCCTTTTCTGAGTGGTGGCAGGTCACACTAATGGGGCTTCTGGAAAAAGTCCATACTTTTTGCAGTCAGTTGAGAAAAAAGCCTGAAAATTCATGGGGAGATGATCCTCTGCCTGGCTCACTTGTGTCTTTCCCAAATGAGACAGCTACTCCACCATTTGTGACCACTTGTATTGAAAACTCTGGATTTTTGTCTCAGTGGAATGAAAATTACGTTTATTCATGGGTGTACTTTGTGCTAAGGCTTATTATCAAAAGCAAATAAATGAAATGAAAGCATATGTTGCAAAAGTAGGGAAAGAGAAATTCACTTTATGTATCTATATGTGGACACATCCATTTCCTAATAAGCAAACTGTATTTTAAAAAATAGGTGTGGGACCTAAGGGTAATAAAGGATCTTTCGTTGCTCTTGCTGAGTAAGCCCATGGTGATTAACTGCATCTATGCTGATCTGAAAAGGCAGTTTAGCTGAAAGAATACAGAAGGTCTATGGCACGATGGCAAGTGCTGCCTGTGCTGCTTCTCATCTGTGTGGTAGCCCCCCAGAGAGGCTGTGCAAGGTGTCCTGCAGGCTGCTCGAGCACCGGCTGTACTCGAGTGGGCACAAGATTGTGAGCTCCAGGGTTTGTGGTATGGACTGGGTAAGTCTGCTCTTGACTCGGACTTGAGGCTGCCCTCCAAAGCATAGGTAAAAATATGTATCTGTGAGTGCCAAGTGACTGTCGGCAAGGGGGTGAAACAAAGGCGCCACAGCTCACATTCTCCTTTTTGAAGGTCTCATTACTTAACAGTATTTGCTTGGGCACACAAAAATTTTGGAGAGGAGGAAAAATTGTGGTCTGAGCAAAGTGTGTGGACATGGCACTGAGGAGAGTGAAGGGATGACGAGAATGGGGTAAGCAGGAGCAGGCAGCTGTTGCTACTGTGGCCAGCTTTGTGGTGATGTGGGGAACAGGGTCTTGAAGATGCACAGTGGATTGGACATGCAGACGCATTTGTCAGGTTCAAACTGCAGATATACGAGAGCTGTAAGCAGTGTTGCTTTCCCTGGCCAGACTCATTTCATATGTCAGCACTTCCTTGTACCCTGCTGTCCCTTCTTCTTTGTGATCTCTCTACAACCTTCCCACTCCCGTATCTTAGCTCCCCCTGCCCCAGTGTGTTCCCCTTCCGTCACCTCCTGAAACCTCTACTTGACAAGCTCTGTTTTCCCAAAATGGGGAAGGAGAGACATTCAAAAGACCCAGTTCATTTCCTCCACCTTTACGACATTCCTGTTCCTAGCAGGAGGTAGCAGAGCCGTGCCAGGCTCCATAACTTCTCTGCTAGGGCTCTCACAGTGCAGTCCCAACACGTGCCATCAGGTGATGTATCTGCATGGCTCTCCACCCTCTCTTCTGCTGCAGCACTCTTTCCTACTGTTGGGGCTTCTGAGGTCAGGGCTCTCAGTGCTTTTCTCATGCTTGCTCTGCCTGTTGTGTATTGCCTGTCACTGTTGCTGCAACTTCCCAGATAACTCTGGCTCTCCTTTTACTCCTTAAGTTCCTCCCCTTCTTTTGATTTCTCTCTGGTTCTAAAAACACTGTAGTGAAAGTAAGAAAGTTGTGAAGACAGAAGACCAATTTTAGGCATGGTGCAAGCAAATGCAGCTTCTGTTTCTTGGGCGTTATGTTTGCTAACTCCAGAGTGAGTTTAGCCTGTAACTGGTACTGCTGAAAACTGCGGCAAGCAGAATTTGCATGTTTGCTTTCAAGGCAGCTGTGATAATAGCAGCCTAAACAGTTGCTCTTTTTGGGTCTTCCTTACAAAAATTATTTACTGCATCCACCAGTGAGGGGATTTGGCATAATGACGTTGCCTCAGTACAGGGACAATATCCTAAGCTGCTCACAGGTGTTGGATCCAAAGCTTCAAGAAAGTGAACACCTCCAAAGAAGGTTCGCCTTCTCCAGACTGTTGCATAAACTTGGATGTGGAGGCCAAGTGGCAGCCCTGTGAGTTCTGACCTCCTGCAGTCTCCCACAAAGAAGAGTCTCCCAGTTTGTGTGACTGTCTGGTGACCTTGCTTGAGCAGCAGTAAAATCCACAGCCGCAACACAGCTGCACCAAGAATGTGTCTGACATGGTTTTCCATGACAGCATGTGTGTGATGAGCTCTTGATCAAAGGCTCCTGCTAAGAGTTTAGTGCTTTGCCTCAAATAGGTAAAAAAAGTTCTAGCTTTAGGTTCATAGGATCATGAAATGGCTTGCGTAGGAAGGGACCTTAAAGATCATCTAGTTCCAGCCCCCTGCCATGGGCAGGGACAGCTTCTACTAGACCAGGCTGCTCAGAGCCCCATCCAGCCTGGCCTTGAACACTTCCAGGGACAGGGCATCCACAACTTCTCTAGGCAACCTGTTCAAGTGCCTCACCATCCTCACAGTAAAGTTTCATCCTCATACCTGATCTAAACTTACTCTCTCTCAGTTTGAATGCATCCCTCCTCATCCTTCCTCTTTCCAACATACCCTTGGAAAGTGTCTACTTCTATCCTTCTTGTAGGCTCCCTTCAGGCACTGGAGGGCCACAATTAGGTCCACCATGAAGCCTTCTTCTCTCCATACTGAATAATCCCAATTCTCTTGAAGTTCCTATTCTTGCAGTCAAGCTTGCCCTGTGGCTTTCAGACATTGTTGGTGAAGTATCTGAGAGCAGGCAGCTGGACCAAACTGGACGTTGCAAGACTAGAAATTGTAAGTGGCACTTGCTTGGGCCATCCCTCTTCTTTGGGAATTGGATTTTATTATTTTAATGGATGAAAAGTCAGTCTTTCTTGCAGTACTGCTGATACCTTCTGTTTTCTTCCTCCATTATGAGACAAAGCTAGAGGCTAAGTAGCAGCCTGGTACTTTCCAGGGGCTGTGTTCACATCACATGCAGAAGGTCCAGGCTCTCAATGGCAGGGTCCCCTCCATGCATCCCAGACTGCATCAGTCATCTCCCTTACACAGTGTGAAAAAATTCCCCACCTAGAAGAAAAAGTACTCAGATAAATGTCTGTTACTTAAAACATGCTTTGATCCCTACAGTGTCTTTTTTTGTATGGTTTTTTTTTTTTTTCTGCAGAAAATCTGTAATCTGTCCCAGCCCTTAGAATGCACAATTTTAAGGGACAGACAAATCCACTTGAGTATTAAGTGACAGCACTGGTTTTCCCTAAGTTCTCATCCTGAATTTTAATCTCCAGTGAAACAAAGTAGTTAGATTTATTTGGCATGTTTATTAGCAATCAAGCCTACAAATGTGCCCTTCTGGTTGAACTCAGCAGACTCACAGCTTCATGTAATTGAGACTGCAGCATGACAGAGAGTTCTGTTATGGCTTCACATATTGATCAGTCCAATTTAATTTCCTCATGGGACCTGGACCATGCTAGGGATGGAGGATTGTGTTGAAGGCTTGATAAGCCTATTTTAACGAAGCATCTCAAGGGCTTCTGGAACAGAGCAATTATCAATACTGATACATGTTTCCTTTCATCAGAAGGTAAGGGCTCATTAATAGGCTGCACAACAGCTGCTGTTTGCAACACATGACTTTTTTTTTTAATAAACTTGGAGATACTGCTTCCTCACCCGTTCCCTTATCAGTTGGCTATTTCCAAAAGGTAAAGAAATTAGCTTCCAGGTTTTGATTTTAGTGGCGTATGTGATAGCAGTATCTTTTGCGCTGCTGTATTCACTATTCTGGTAATTGAAGCCTTGATTATATTTTAGAGTAATAGTCCCATCCCACTGCTTATCCCCATGTCTGAAGAAGCCATGTCAACAAATTCTGGTGTTTTACAACTTTTGAATTTTGTGTCAAGTTACTGATGATGTCTGCTATTTTTAATGTTGGTGTTACTGGTTAAATAGTCTCCTGTTATAACTTTGGTAGTCAGCATTTTTGTTTGTCACTGGCTATTTCAAAAGTGTTTTTAAATTATGTTTATTTTAGGCTCTCAGTTATGAGAAGGAAGCTCATTGTTGCTTCCTATTGTTTTATCTTTCCTATGCAAAAATCCTGACATTTCATTTATAGCCTGTTTGGTGTAGGTGTGTTGTGGGTGTTAAATTCATGCTGCTATTTAATGCTGGAGATTGGATGTATGGAAAGAAAACATCATCAAGGCAAACTGCTTTGTTAAACCTGATTTTAAACAAAGTTTTTGGATCACTGGCTAGAGGTTTAGTGCCTTACAGAATGGTTATCCTTAGCTAATAGAAGTTGCTTTTGTTTTGTTTATTCACCAGAAAACAATTTAAACCATTTAACACCTGCTATAGCGTTTTCTGATTTCTTTTCCATTTCACATTCATTTTCTCAATAATTAGCACAGTTCTGCTTGTTGATGCATAAATTGAAAGTAGCAGCAATACGTTCCAAGGAAATTGGAAAAATCTTTGTTTTTAAGCATAAATGAGTGTGGGTGAGTGAAACATACAAAAAACTGGAAAGGTAGCTGGGTTGCACAAAATGCAATTGACCAATGAACCAAACTCAGTAATGTGCTCAAAATCCTATGTTGTGTGTTTGGTGCATCATGGTAAGTGGCACCTTACCTGATTCTTCTTCTTTTATTGATTTCTGAACTTTTGGAATAATTTTTTCAAGGAAAGTTACTGTTTTCATAATAATAAGGAAATATTTAGCACCAGTAACTATTGCCTAAAATTGCAAGTCAAATGTTTCTGTCTCGGTTTGAAAGACAGGTGTCTGCTAAGGAAGGCAGGAGCCTCCCTTGGAATGGAGAATGAAACCCCCTTTCCCTCTGAATTATTATAATTTTGGAATTAAGGGCTTTCAGGCAAAGATATGAGGAATAGGAATAACAGTTCTTTACTAATATATATATATATATATATAAAAACAACNGGGCAGGGAAAAGCAGCCTTGGGGTCCCGGCGATTTTCTCTGAGGCACGGTGGTGGAAAAAAAAGCCGGAGAAAAGCCGGACTCCGCAGTGGTGGGTTCTCCCCCAGAAGCGTGGCTTCCCTCTGCCCCCAAACGCCCAGAGAACCCCGCGCCAGGCTCCGCACCCCACCTCGAGTAAATAAAAAAAGAGGCCACTCACAGACCCTCCCTTCCTGTGGCCAGGTCCTTTTGCCTCTCTTAAGTACTCAGTGATTTGTCTCCTAGCTGCCAATATGGGAAAAATTCTTTAAGAGAAAAGGAAAACAAAAGGGTAACTCCTAAAACCCAAACAGTTTCTTAGGAGATCAAAAATAGAAAGTTCAATGAAAAGAAATACATTTTTTATCTCTACGTATCCTGGAATTCTTTTAAAGTTGTGACTCATATTCAGCCATTACTGGAATTCATGGTACTGGAGACCCCATGAATGTTTAATAGGAGATAACTGGTACCATTACTGTCCCCTAGGCTGCTGTTACTGTCACTTCTCTTCCCTGGTTAGTCATGACTGAAATGTGAAGATGAGTGGGTTACTGTAAAATGCCTTCAGCAACGATTAATTCAGATTACTCACCTAATTTTGCAATCACTGGAGCACTGACAGAACAATAATGGTGTGAGAAATACCCTAAACTTACCTAATATTAAATATATTCTGGATTTAGTTCTGCAAACATATAGATGGGGCCAATTCAGACATTCCTGGTGATGTGATGGAGCCAACAAGGAGGTCCTTTGATTTCAGTGGCCTATAATCCTTATTAAGTCTGTGCTGTTCAGAGTGGTGGGTTGAATGCCACAGATTAGCAGGATTAAGAGCAGTTTCAACATACTTTATTTAGGCCTTTGCTTACTTCCTTGCTCCTTAATTCTCCACCCATGTTCCTCTTGTCGGGGCCTGTTCGATGCCACAGCTGCTTAGCTACCCGCTCAAACCATTGCAGGGCAAGAGGAGCAGAGCAGAGTCTGCTTCTTAGGCAGGGGTTTTAATTGCATTTGTATTTTAAAAGTCATTAATGGAATATGTAGCTGGTTTGTGCTATGGAATAGAAATTTAGAAATGAACTATTTTTAGGAATGTAAACAGTGCTGGGAAAAAAATCGATTATTTGATTCTAAAATGGAAGGAAATTCGGTAAACATTATAATGCCTGGGAATGTTCCCTATGCCTGGGACGTGCATTAAGTAAATGTTTCTTCATGTAACTGGAATATATGTTAATTAAAGTCTTAAATATTGGGACAGTAACAATGTTTATCATTGATTTTAAACCTTAATGGTATGTTTCATTATGTCCCTCACTAATTTTGGAAACTGAGGCCATGAAATGTGAAGTAATTTCTTTTTTTAATAATGTAAATTATCTCATATTAAGTAATGCCATTTATTATTTTGTCCTTAAATCTCTAGGTGCTGAAGTGTTGTATATGAACATGTCAGCATATAATGAAGGTCGGCTTCAGTCATCTTTCTGGATTGTTGATAAACAGCACGTATACATTGGAAGTGCCAGCCTAGATTGGAGATCGTTGGGACAGGTAACTTAATTGATAAAGTAATCCTATACCCTTTGAGGGTAGAATGAGAAAAAAAAGTAACATTTTGAGGACACTTGGATATCTCTCTTTTCTGATAGTTTACTGGCAAAAGTGCCAGCATCAAAAACTGTACTGCCACAATTTTGATGACTCTTCTGTATTGGCAAGAATATATTAGTATAAAATTTTCTTCTTTTCATTATAACTGGTATCTTCCGTGGTTATGCTTAAAGTTTAAATATTTGATTGTTTTTATTGATTTCTGTGATGGTCATTGTATGTTCTAGTTAGCTTATTTAAAAAAAAAAAAAATGGGCAAACCCATTGGTAAACAAACCACTATGGAAACTCTGTGGTAATATCATGGGCAAGACATAGTCCCTCTGATCTGCCATTTAAAAAAGCAAACCCCACATTTGGAAAGACTTCGAAATGGGTAGTGGGTGTTACACCTGAATACCCACTACCTTTGGGGAGGGTCAGATTTATGGGTACAGAAAATGAAATAGCGTAATGTTTTTGAAGGCAGCGTGTATTAGAGAGAATTCCACATTTTTATTCCTCATACACATGAGAGTTGAAGGATGTACACTAAGGTCTTTGTCAACAACCAGTGCTAAGAACTCTCTACAGTCTGTGACCGTTTTGAGGAATTCATCAGTAACACGGCTTATTTGCCTTTCTGTAGGTATGTCTGCCTTTTTTTCTTTCTGCAACAGTCTCAGGATCATTGGTGGCTGTCGTGTTCGTTTTTGCTAAATACCACAGACTGTGTGAGGCTGCTCTCAGCCACACTTACGGAGTGAAACCTGTACTTTGAGACCTCAGTAACTGAAATGCACAACAGAGGGGGAAAAGAAGCAGTCCTAGGTAGTTACTAGTTGTTGTAAAAAAGCTTGCTTTCTAAATATGAGCAGAATCTGAGAAACACAGGAATAATTTTGAACATAGGTTCTAATGATTTTGTAAAGGAGAAGGTGTGTCTTGGTTGTACTGAGCTTTTTAAGATTTGTTTTGAGCTAAGAGACTGGAAGTCTGAGTAAAAACAAATCAGCCATTTTAGTAAAGAGATTGAATAAATGCATTTTTGCTCTTCCTATGATATTAATTTACTTATAAGGTATGTTTACAAAGGAATCTGGAATCCTGGTAGAAAAACAATGTTGTTAGAGAAAGTCTTGGAAAAGAGGATGTTTTATTTTCAGTCAATGTAAGAACATATAGTTTGGGCTTTTGGACGGTTCAGAAAATGTTTGTACATTATCTGTGCCTCATGAGCTAAACTGTTCTGTCATAACAAAATAGCTCTTCATAGGATTTATTTAGCTTATAAATAGTTTAGCTTTGAAGCCTCTTCTATTTGGGGATTTGAGTACCGGTAAAAATAATAAATGTGGAGTAAAGAAGCACATTTACCACACAGATTATTATATTACTTATATATTGCTTATGTATTTATGATCTTCATCACAGATAGGAACATATATTCCATATAAATTTGGTCTTCTTGTGCTGAAGTAAATCTTAAATCTTGTAACATTTCTGCTTTAAATTTTGATGCCAGTTACTTGTAGGCCGGTGTTTCGAAAGTGATTCCTCACCGTTAATTTTATCACTCTTTTTCTGCATGCATTTGGACTTTTTTTAATCTTATTGTCATATAGCAGTATATTTTTATATGTAGTTATAAGATGAAGCTCAGAAGAATATTTGTACAATGCAAAACGAAATCTCTCTGCATTACAGTAAAAGAGAATCTGCTTTCAATTAGTTGAGAAATGTATGCTGGGGTTTCAGAAGAGCCAAAGGAAATTAGATGCTTGGCTCCTGTTGACGTTAGATATGAGTATTCAATTCCCTTACCCCAGAGTTGCAGGTTCATAAATCAGGGCAACTGTCAAAGAGATGTGATATGCTGTCCTAAAATAATAATCTGTCTTGAACTTTTCTTTCCGCTTAAGAAGCAAAATAAGCACAGAACTCTGTCATTTTATTCTGAGTCCTTTCCTCAAGCAAAATGCTTTGCACATGTGTGGGACCTAATCTTAAAACCCACGGTGAGCTGAGCCTTCTCTGGGGAAACATATCTCCCACGGGTTCTAATTACCAGAGTCCCAGTATAGCTGCAAATGAGGGATCAGGTTCCTCTCCCTCTTCCTCTTTTGTCCCTTTGCCTGACACTAAAAAAAACCCCCCAAACAAGTCTCTTAGCATCATTTTTGTCTTTGGAGGCTAAATCTAAAGGTGAAACAATAATTTACTTTTAACAGCTCCTTGGAAAACATCATCAGGATTTAAGTGCTTTGGGTTTGCAATATTTGTGGAAAATTCTTCGTGTTTATAAGCTGGATACTAGAAATCAGTCTCATAGAAGCTTATTTAATTTTGTTGCCATTTTCTTGACTTGTCAGCACTGACAAGAAGCAATACGAGTATTTTCTTTGAAAATAAATTTTCTGCATCAAGGAGAGATTTTCATATGCGGCAGATATTACTTAAGAATAACCTTTAAAGTTGCACATATCCTGTGCCTCTGCTGTCAAAGTTTTAATACTTGCCAGAGTCCCAGCTTTGAAATGATGAGCAAGGCTAAGAGCACGTTATTACTTTTCAAGTAAAACTGTGTTTCAGTTAAATTGAAAATTTGTCAAAACTGTAGTAATTCTGGCTGAAATCATCTATACCAGCTATCTGCTTCAGTCTGAAATCAAACCCCACATGGAAATGTAAAGTACTGTTTAGAGTTCCTGAAAACAGGATTTTACAAAAATTGGAATTTTTTTCATTCATAGTGGAATATTTTGGATTTTTCTGTGTACAGGTCTACATTTTGTGTCAGGGATGCATCTTTTTCTGTCATTATCAATATATCCAAATATTACCCGATTACATAACCCATTGAAAATTTAGGGTTATGAACAACCAGAGTTTTGCCACTTTCTTAGATATGGTAAGCTGTGTAAGATTTTACCAGAGAAATCATCTAGTTTCTTGCTGGTAAATTTATACATACTGGTAAAAAAACTAAAAAATGAGTCACTCAAACATGCCTAAAATTGTGTTTGTATACTGATTAATTTTTGCCGGGGGTTTGAACTAATAGCAATCAAGATGGCCATGGGGCTGTATTCTAGTTTCTAGTTCCTTGACCCAGTAGCTTTTCATTACTTAATAAAAGAAACTGATTATGTAACAGTTGTTATAATCCATAAGCTAACAAAATATATCATATATTTATTTTGTTCCATTACTCCCTCCAATAGTTCCAGCAAAGCTTGAAAATGCATTTAGTTCCTTAATTCTGTTAAGGAGCGTGAGGTTTGTAACGCATATGAACATTTCTGGAGCTTTTTATACTAGCAACATTTTTTGGAAGAGTTTTATTCACACATGAGTAATTGAATCCAGTGGGCAAACAACTGTAATGGATTAGTTGAACCACTTCAGAAAAACGCATTTATGTGCAACAAATAATCAGCTCTTGGAAAGTACTATTACTGAAAATGCCTGAAACAAGTAAAATTAATCCAGTTGTCTTCACTGGAAGTGAAATCAGGCTAATATTAGCTAGTCTTGTAGGCAAAAAAAAATAGCTTATGTTATAAGTCATGAATACTAACAGTACCTGGTAGTTGAGTGTATGTGTGAAGGTTAGTGATCAAATTTGAGTATTCAAGGTCTCAAGCTTAATTTGCTTCCTGGAATTGTGGAGTCTGACTGTAAACATCTGGACTGAAGGAAATAGGCTTGTCTGGGGTTCCAGGAGGAAGTGATCTTGAAGTAAAGGAGTGGGACCCTAATGAAAACAGGTGAAGTTCCTGACTGGAGGAGAAGTTCTTAAAATGGGAGAGATCCTGGAGATTAGAGAGCTGTGGGTAAGATGGAAGCCAGGGATGCACCAAAGCCACTGGCTGGTGATGCCTGAGACAGGTGAGCAGCCATGCAGCAGGGATGGACCTGACTTTCTGCTCAGCATCTGGGGCCAGCAGCCACTTCCCTGCAGGAGCAGAAGATATGGATGAAAAGTATGAAATATAATCAGGTAGTTGCAAAAGCTCCCATCTTGTTGGTTCTTAAACAAACCCCAATATCTAGATCCACCTCAGGTTGTCATTTGCTCTCTCTTGCCTGGCACATCTTAAAAGCATTATCTCAAAAATTCCTGCTTAAATTTTGGCTCAGCTGATGTTGAGGCAAGGTTCCTAAGCAGACCCTTGATTTTTCCTCTTAGCTGTGTAAAAACTGCTAGCAGAGGCTTCTTCTTTTTAAGATGCCTCTTAAGTCTTTTCTGGATTGTTCATTCTTCTGATCATTTTAAATTCAGATAAGATTAAGCTGAATGGCTTCAAGATTTATTTTTTTTAAGGACAGAAAACAATCAGGCTGTAAAAATTACGTTTTTTTAAAGGATAAAAAAAAGCCCATCCAGGCTGGAAAACATACTTCTTTAAGGACAAAAAAATAACCATGTGATCTTGTTCTCATTTTCTCATTAATTTTATGTCTCTGTTGGATTCTTTGTGTGATTTGTTTCACCAATATAAAGTAAGACTTCAGAAAGGCATTTAATTTCCCTTCATCTTAAAAATCTATCAGGATTTCCTTGTCTCAGTCAGTTTCCTTTCATCCTCTTCTTACTCACTTGTTGTTATAAGTTACAAACTGCTGATTTTATCTACATAATTTAAGGTAACTAGAAAATGTAGATAAACTGTCTCAACGCTTTTTGTCAGGTTGGAAACAGAGACCTGTTTAATCTGAGGAGTTAGGTTTTTATTTGATGCACCTAAGATGCTAAATAAATACCCGAGAGGGCCAAAGTACTGTAGAAGGTGAGATGTGACAGTGTGTGAATGAGGAACTCTCTGTGAACTATTTTTTCATTATGGTTATTAGTATGTAAGACATGCTTGTCTCGTTAGTATTGAGTCCTACAGCACATGAAAGTTGTAGCAATTATGAATTATCAGTTACATTTGAAGGATAAGGAATAAGTTGCCCAGTTCATTTATTCTATTAATAGTTCAGTTGAGTCTACAGTCAAATTAGCTGAGATGGAGAGCTATGAGAATTATTCAAAAAAGGATCTATTAAGCATCTGTAGATACAGTAGATAAACTAAGTTATGTCTTTTACGATGAATATGAATAATCAAGTGCATACTTACAGAGAAAGTATATTGGATTCTGAAACTTGTGAACTCAATAAGCCTATACTCATTAGCAAAACAAACAAACAGACAAAAAGACAGAGGAAAAAAAGGCGGGGAGGGAGGAAACCCCCAAAACCCCAGTTGGTCAAAACACTTTTTGTGTGTGCCCATTTTAAGTAGAAACTGATGAGCCAATATTTGATTTGTTTTAGTATGAGTCAGTTTTTTGAACTTAGCTATAGGAAGGCTTGCAGCAGGATGTCTCCAAGAGTGCTTGGAACGTGTCTGCTTGACTTGCCTGTTATCACCAGACAGGACGGGGTTGGTTTGAGAAATAATGGAGGTTTCAGTCGAGTTGTTCAGGCTGTCCTTCCTATAACACAGAAAAAAGGAGACAAAAGCAGCAGTCTGAATTCATCTGTACCACCTTCTGCTCTAATATTTTGCAACAAAAAGACTGATAAAACCCAAACTCTTTCTCATCCTACTCTGAGATGACAAAAGCTGGTAAATGATGTATTTCAGGTATTAATAGCGGCACCTGAAGGGGAAAGTTTGGGGCAATTTGTATTTCTGGGAATATTAGAGGAGCAACCCTTCGATTGGTTGTGGTGGGTAAAATCAAATTGGAAGCAATCCACATGGTTCTTTACTCAGAAGTCTCATCCCAGTTTTATTGAGGACTCTCATAAGGAGGAGGTATAGCTCAAAGGCCACACTTAGGAGGGACAAAACTCATCCCAGAATTATCCCTTCTTCTCTTGGTCTTCATTTCTGGGGATATAGATCCTAATAACAACTTCCCCAAAATTCAGGAATCTCTGGAATGCTGCCAGGAGCAAATGCAACCTGTGTTTCTTTTTATGTATCTCTCTCAGGGAAAGGGGGATGATGATTTTCTCAAACTGTATCATTGAACACTGTATTTTCTATTTGTTTGTGTGGAAAAAGAATTGTCCTCCAGTTAAACCAATATGTAATTAATGCTGGATTTCTGTATATCTCAAAATACATCAAGATGATCTTATTTGTTTTCAGCTTCCCCAAAATCTTGCTATAGCAGAGCCACCTCTCGAAACTGATCACTGAGACAAGATCTGCACATTTGCAATTTCTGTTGATGATCTTTATAGAACTTATAGAGCAAAAGGAGGCTATAATCAGTCAGTCGTTTTTCTGAACTTTTATCTGAGTGAGTCTCTTGAAGTTATGTAATGGTGCATCTGGTCCTTTTGAGATAAGATATTTTGTCTGACTGTAGAATTCCATCTTTTCAGTCAAGTAGAAGTTGTATTGAAAGTTTCCATTTGATAAGATGTTGTTCTAGTATGAATTACAGATTTGTCCCTAATGTGATTTTGTCAGTTTTTGCCATCTTCTTCTAGCTATTTGCTTAATTTTCTTGCTATCCCATTTACATCTGGCTATTAGTAAACTGAGCACAGTCTCAAGTGTCCTATAACATGAAACAAGGCTCTTTCAACTTCATTGTCCACTGAGGTTTGATCAAGCCCAAATGGGTAAATACTAGACTGAAAGTACAGGCAACATAATACTGGTGTATTCTATCTAAATTCGTATTTCTGTGTTAATAAATCCCTCTTACATAAGACAGAGAATATGTCCTTCTAAAACATTTTGATATGCTGTTACCCATCTGATCCAATCCTCAAAAAAAACCTTCATGGGTTTTCTTTCTTTGGGATCATTTCCCAAGCTAGCTAGTATTTTAAAGGTAACAGAAAAGTGCAACTCAGCTCTTCAAGCGTAGGTGAATGAGGCAGAATGTGAAGAAAGCAGGTATAAGGAGATATTACAGAGCTATATTGACAATTACTTTTTTTGACTATTTATTACTTTTTTCTATTTCCTGCTGCATAGAAATCTAGTTGTATTGTCAGAATTCTGCTATGATGCTATTACAGCTTGTCCTTCAAAGGACAGGCTGAAATTTGTTATATTATTTTCACTAAGAGCTTTTGGCTAGGGTTTCCATCTTTGACCAAATCTAGAGCAGTTCAGTGGCTGATACCTATCTCCAAAATTGCAGCTTTCTTATTTTCTTTCCTCTTTTATTTTTATTCCCCCAAGGAATGGGGCACTGGAAGAAGATATGTTACTCCTGGAAATGTGCAGATCTCACAGCATGCATTTGTCATGGTGTAAAGTTTGCATTTTTGGAAAAAAGATGT
Source organism: Edolisoma coerulescens (assembly GCA_013397115.1). NCBI lineage: Eukaryota > Metazoa > Chordata > Aves > Passeriformes > Campephagidae > Edolisoma > Edolisoma coerulescens. The sequence continues at coordinate 490,509 of VWZW01007827.1, read as the reverse complement.
TTTGTTTGATTCTTTAACTGAGACAGGCTGCTTTTTCTCTGTTACATTCAGTAAATCAGGACAGTCAGTGTTGCCCATTATGCTTATTCTGCTTGAAATTTATCACCTGTGTATCCAGTATTTAAAAATAAATATCAGTGAGGCAAAAGGACTTTTTGTCTCTTGCTTACCATTGCTGTGCACTGCTTACAGAGGGCTGGCTAAAGCTGGACAGGAACATGGGTAATGTGGCTGCTCCACTTGTCTCTTGTGTGTGCTCCTTACTCCTGTGGGCTTCTGGGTTTGTGATTTACTGACTGAAAACAGCATGGGATCTATATATTTACCTTGCACTTGGAGCCAGAAAGTCTTCTCAGCTTGGCTAGTTTCTCTGGGTGCAGTGCTGATTCCCAGCTCTGAGGAGCTAGGAAGTTATTCCTGTTTGTCATACTTCTCCCACTGTTGTGCTCCATTTGCACACGCATCAATGCATCGTCTGCATCATGTGTCTGTATTTGGTGTAGGAGAGGGCAAAATACATCAACAGCTTGCTGCATGTTTTTATTTGATTTCTGTTGACTGCAGGAATATGCTCTGTTTCTGACCTCTGAAATTACAGATCTTGTCTCCTTTTTTTATTTTTTGTTGAATTTTTTTTCAGTTGCTCTGAAAGTGCCGTAGAACAGGTTTCTCTGCTGTTGAAATAATCAAATTGTAAATAAATTGTAAATCAGTAAGTAATAATCCTGCAGAGCAAAAATGATGGAATATTCAGTTTGAACAGACAAACTCAGTTCTTTCCGAAGCAGCACGGCATATTGAGGTAGCTGGATACCTGAATATCTGCTGAATGCCGGGGTTAATGTGAGTAGATTTAGACTGGATATTAGGAAGAAATTCTCTACTATGAGGGTAGTGAGGTACTGGAACAGGTTGGCTCAGAGAAATTGTGGATGCTCCATCCCTAGAAGTGTTTAAGGCCAGGTTGGATGGGGCCCTGAGCAATCTGATCTAGTGAATGGCATCCCTTCCTGTAGCAGGGGGATTGGAACTAGATGATCTTTGTGGACATTTTCAATCCAAACCATTCTATGATTCTATTTTCTGCTCATCTTTTTTTTTTTAGTTGCTGTGGAAGTCCTGTTTACCTGCTGTTGGAGTACTCAATAATAGATTGTAAATCAATAAATAATAAGCCTGCAGAGCAAAATTATGGGGTATCCATTTTGAGTGGATAAACTGACTTCTTTCCAAAGCAGCATGGCATATTCAGGTAGTTGGATCTCCAAAACCCAAAGGAAAATAGGTTCTTTCTCCAGTAAAACTAACCTCATAATCATTTGCTTTCTTTTTAATACTTGCCATACCATCACTATGTTGCAAAGAGAATGTGATTGGTTCTGGTTTATTACTGGTCCCTCAGATACTTGACAAATAATATCAGTGTACACCATTATCAGACTTGAGAATTTTGGATGGGTTCTAAAAGTGTTTAGGGAGCTGGAGGCATGTAGGAATTTGCTGCCAGAACACAAACTGTACACCACTGCACTCAGGATAGAAAATCATCCATAAATGTGCGTGCAAAAAAAGAAACAGCTTTTAAGACCTCTTCTGCTATCTTGAAGTAAATACTGTGGTGAAAAGATAGTGCTGGTGAGGTGTGCTTGCATGAGCCCATGGCCTAGGGATAAGACTCAGTAGCCTAAAAGTTAAGCTGTTGAAATTTATAAAATCTGTTTGGGAGGATCTCCCAGAAACTGCATCACAAATACCTCACTGGCAGTTGTCTTGCCTTTAAAAAAAATAATAATAAAAAAATACATTGGTAACAGAGATGAAAATTGTTTCTAGGCACATCTCTATAAAGCCTGTTTGCAGTGATCTACCCAGTGGTAGTCTGAAATAACCAGTGAACTTACATGGATATGAAAAAACCAGTAAATCCATCACTTTCCCAAAAATTTGATTTATGTTAGGCTGAAAGAAAACTTGTTCATTAAACCCCAGCTGTATCTCTATGGGGGAGCTAATGCACCACAGTCTATTCTGTCGTTTTCCACAAGAACTTGCTGGCAACTAATCTCGGTCAACAATGTTAACAAATGGAGGCAGATTCCTCTCAGAGGGATTTAGTTATTAGCATACCCCATCAGATCAATCTTGTTCAACTAAACAATTAAAATAACAACATTAAAATAATCATCAAAGTGTATTCCCAATTTGTGATTCCACCCATGCACACACACTTTGATGTTGCACAGATGACGGTTCCCCTCTAGATAAATGTCTTCGTTCAGAACTGCCTCAACTCTAAAAGGTTCCCAAATGGAGCCCAGTCACCTCCTGCTTGAAAGTTTTAATCCTTTCATGGAAAACTGGATTTAGTATTGTCCTGTGAAAGAGACACACAGTAAATCAGGCTGAAATATCATGAAATATCATGGCATAAATCTCCATGAGTCAGGGTAAGGAAGGACAATCATTTCAGTCATTCCATAAAAGACAAATGATTCTGCAGTTCAGAATAAAATCTCATCTTTCTATACCCATAAGTCATCAAGCAGAACAAAATAGAGTCTGACAAAGCATTCCTTCCATATGAATGTGCTGCATTAATGTCATCACTAACCTTTTCAGATTTTGATGTTGTCGTCATAAGCATCAAGGCCTGGTTTAGAAGTCATCATGCAGTCACCTTTCTTAACTTCCCTAAGTAAACAGCAGTCATCAAAACAGTGAAATCATTGACGTTTCCCTGGAACTGCTTGGTGGAAAACTATTAATCCTTGCATGAGGGAGGCGTATTGGGCAGGCAGCGCCTGCAAACAGAGTTGTTAAGTGTTTCTTCAGAGAACTGTAGAAGTCATGAGAATCGTGGTATTGGACAGGCAACTTTTTCTAATCAGTATGATGACTTACTAGGTATTTCTTTCAAATACAGTGCTAGAGCACCTCACAAGAAATAGCTGAGGAAATTCGGCCTGTTTAGCCTGGAGAAGAGATGAGTGAGAGGGGATTTCATCAATGTCTATGAGTATCTGTGAGCGTCTGTGAGGGTGTCAAGAGGATGCTTCCAGGCCATGCTCAGTGGTGCTGAGCAATAGGACAAGAGGCAGTGTCCAGAAACCAATGCACAGGAAGTTCCACCTGAATATGAGGAAGAACTTCTTTACTGTGTGGGTTTCTGCACAGTGGAACAGATTGTCCGGAGAGGTTGTGGAGTCTCCCTCACTGGAGATACTCAAGAACTGTCTGGATACCATCCTGTGCACTGTGCTCTAGGATGACCCTGGTAGGAGATGACCTCCAGTGGATCCTTCCAGCCTTACACAGTCTGTGATTCTGTGTTCCAGATTTTACTGTTAGGAGTCCAGAGGCAGAAATATGATGTATTAATTTATTGCATGTTTTCTTCCTAGGGGCCTATACCAGGACCAGATCTTTACAGAGACATGGCTTCCATGTTGAAGCAGCCAGAAACCTCACGAATACCTAAGATGGTTACTCAGGAGAAAAGGACATAGAGCAACAGTGGATTTCTAGAATAGATTTTCATATTGGCTAGCCATTGTTCTGGGGCTGCCTGTGTACCATTTTGCTAAATTGCCTTACCTATCTAAACTGCTTGGATTTCTAGCTTACCTCAAGGTCCTGTACACTGAATTTAATCAAGGCTCAGTCAAAAATCAGTTAGTGTGCCTTTGGCCCTCTGCTTTCACCAAGAAAATAGGCTTCTAATTCTGATCAGATAGTCTGGCAAAGCTCAACAGTTATAGCAATAATTCATATGCAACGTCATTGTCCCAGTTTGTGTCCCCAGAACACTTGCTACCAATCTCTGTTCAGTTTGCAAAAGGAAAACTCACTGTGTGTGTCAGTAATGTTATAAATAATGCATCCAGTTAGTCAACTACATGCTGTTGCATTTCCCTGAAGGCCATGGATCCGAAAGCCCCAAAGAAACTGTGCTTTGAGAGAAATGTTTAGACATAAATATTGCCCTTACTCTGAGATCAGCCCTTTGCACTCTCCTCTCTCTGTTGTACAGCAGAAGACATATGAAGGCTGCCCTTTGCAGCATTACATAGGATGAGAACAAATGCTAAGAGCTCGTGCTGTGATTTCCAGCTGCGTGAAGAGAATGCAAGATAAGGGCTGACAGGACAGGCTCTGGAGCAGGGAAAATGGAAAGAGGCTGCAGGAGGTACACACACGTGCGTGGTGAAGGAGAGTCCAGCCCTTTTCAGAAGCTAGCAGGCTCTTCCACTTCACCTGTTATTTTTTTTATGGTTCCACTGGAGAAGCGAATTTTTTAATGTCATGTCAATGACACCAAGACTGAAATGTGGTGCAGCTTGCCAGCAGTGAGATGGGAGGCCAACACAACGTGATCCTTTTCTTTCCTGCCCGCACTTTTCTTTGATAAAAGGAACAAAACCATGTTACAAAAGAGAAACAGAATCAAATTAGAATTCACATTAATTAGATTTCCTGCAGTAAAACAAGAAATAAATCAAACGTGATCCTGGAAATGTTTTCTTGCAGTTGCAAGCTTCCATTTCCCCTAAAGATGATACTTCTGCTTGCTTTGAGGGAGTAATGAAACTGTAAACTGAAAAGCCATTTGAAAATGATAAATTAGGCTGCGATTATGCCAAGTGATATTAATTATGCTGATAGATTATATGGCAATGAATTTTTAACTGATTCAGTTCTGCCTTCTGGCTTGCTCTGACAACTAGCCATGTGTCAGGCTTGGTTTGTTAGTGAGCTTCAACAACAGCAATAAAAAGCCCAAACTTGAACTCACAATTCTGTGGTAGGGTCTATGTAAACATCATCACAGAGTGGTCCATGGTTTAAACAAACTATATTTGAAATTTTTGTACAAACAAATTTATTTCTGCTGAGTTTTTCATATCAGTAGAGCAGATGGCTGAAAAAAAAAAATCATCATGGGGCTTCTTATTAATGTGATGAGGACACAGGGGATTTCTGGTTTTCTGCTTTGAAGATGCATTGCTACCTCTTCATCACAAAATTCTTTTTAAACCACACCATTTTAAAACAAGCCCCTCTTCTGCCTGGGTGTCTAACTTGCTTTGCATCTCAGCAGCAGTACTTTTCAGCAGAAATTAAATGCTAAGCCTCTCTTTTTTTCTTGGCATGATTTTCTTAAGATCAGGGTGCTGTGAAAAATAATGGTGAGGCTGAAGTGAAGTGGAAATTGGTAGAACATCACTGTGCAATTTTGTGTTCTGGGCCTATGGACCACTGAAAAAAAGAAGGGAACATAAAAATTAGCATCTCCTCAAAGATCTTCTCTGCCTTATCATGGCAGTTTTTTGTCATTAGGTAATATTACTAAAAATAACATATGAGGTTGTATCTTCCTGGGACTTTTATTCTGCAAGAACTACAGATCCAAATCTATTGAATGGACTTTCTAAAGGTGAGAATTAAAGACCAGTGGACTGCTAGTGGCTGACAATTCAAATTTATCAGCTTCAATGGGGTACAGTCAGCCCACTTATACCATTTCCTTTCCTTTGGTGAAAATGTGTCATGGCTTTATCCTGACATTTGGTGCCGAGGCTGGGTGCACTCTCTATCAAATGCATCACCTTTTCTTGGTCACATGCTAAGATTTATTTCCAGCACAGTGGGCTGAGTGACAGTTTTCCATTTTCGGTGATGAGATTGAGTTCCTGGCTCAGGTTAAGATCGCATTCTTTTGTCAAGTGGAAGGACTTTTTTTCTACTTCATTAGAAATTCTACCTGGTAATTATTTTCAAATTACTTAAAACCAATGTGATAGAAAATTAACCTTTAGCCTTAGATGACAGAAATGTAAAACCTACACAACTGTAGGACACAGGCCAGGTACAAGAGAGATCCAAGTGCAAGACTCACAAAGTGATTAATTGGAGGATGGTTGAGAGTTGAATGTAGGATTTTAAAGATACTATTGATTCAATAAAAGTATCTATAGAAAACAGGAAAGTTGCACAATTAAACAATGAAACAGTTAATCTCAAAATTTAATCTGTTTGAATTATGTAAGTAAGATTCCAAAGCACTTTGTGGTTGTCAAAATAACAAGAAATTCAAGTAAGAATATTCATTATGCCCTAGATGATTTCTGACATCTAAAGATGCGGTTAATTTAGATTTATTCACTTTCCAATAGTTTAAGCTAGATGGAGTTTTATTAACTTCCTGAGAAAACAGTGCTTTCCCATTTGTGTTAATGTTTTCTATTTAGTATTTCCCAATATCAATGTAGCTCCCATTTTCTTCACAGCATGAAAAGAAAAAGTGGAATTCGGAGCAGAAGCAGGACTGTGCTGGATTTGGATTTCACTGAATTACTTTTGATGTTAACATAAGGAAGTGTGAAGTCTCTGTAGTGTATTACTAGCCAAGCACAGAAGGACGATTTTTGTCTCAGGAATGTAAGGGTAGGTTGCAGTTTCTAGTGAAGTGTTAGCTGAGGTACATGCTTTTGCTGTTGTGGTGGACTGGAATACTTGCAGAGGTGTTGTGCGAGAGGGGCCAAGCAGTGCTACAACCTTCTCAGCCTCTTCAGCATCATGTTGCACATTTGGTTTACATCAAAATGACGGCTGCCTGAATGGGATCGTACACCAGGTGCATTTGTGATCAGCACTACCCCGTCAGCCTCTCCCAGCAGTGTGCTACAACACTCACAGCAAACAACTCTGCACAAAGAAACACTTCTACCTTTCTCACATCTGACTCTCTCCCTCTGTTGATGGTCACTCCCATGAGAATGCCCTTCTCCTCCTGCACTGCTGCCACAGGCCACCCTCGGCTGTCACCTGTGCGAGGGCATGGGATGGGCACGCATGTCTGCTCAGCAGGTTTTGGTAAAGAATAGCTGCACAGGGGCAGCCTTCAGTGGTGCTATGTGTATGATTGGGAAATACTCAGTATTAAAGGACACCACATGAAAACATAAGGGAGGTCTGCAGTAGGGATCAGGTAAGCCTGATAATGAAAAAGGAAGTATGTTTGGAGTGCAGGCTAACTGAATAATTAGAGCATATTTTATGAAAAGATGAGCGTACCACTCCAAATATCTGTCATCTGTGTTAAGCTGATAATGAATATATTGTATATTATTTTTCTTTTGAAACTATTGAAATCTTAGGTCCTTTTAGGCTTTAGTAATTGATTTATCAGTATAGAGTGCTTTTTGTTACTCCACTAGTTTACCCTGTTGGGATTCTGGCTTTGCTCACTCATGCATTTTAGGAACTTGTCATTAAAAAAATCAGAGGCTCGAATGCACAATTAAATACATTTTCAAACACAGGCAAATGATAGATGCATACACTGTCCTGTATACCAAAAGTCTACTTAGTAAATTTTGTGTGCAATAGGCTACCTGTAGTTAATCCAGAGTTTCTGTGGCACAGGCAGTGGATTCCTGGCATCTGCCAGTGGCCAGACCTTTTGGGCATGTGGCAGTTCATGCCTGAGGAGAGCTGCCTGTTGTTTACCGGATCAGGTTTGGGTGTGACCAACTACTAAAAACTTTTTCTTTAAACAAGGGGTTTCCTAAAGCTTCCTGCTACATTTGCCACAACTCAGATATTGCAAGCTGTGAACCAGATTGTGTCACTGCTATGTAGGTCAAATAGTACCTTGCCTACACAGTGGGGTTGTCTCTCAGAGTGTAGCTCAAGGTAAATATAAAATGTGCTGTCTCGTCTGCACAGTGCAGGGTAAGGACACTTTGTACACCCTCTCTGGCCCGTGACCCAAATGTACCTGAAAAGTCCTGCTAACGCTGTTTCTCAGTTTGGGAGTCTTACAGTGTTCTATGTCTACAACTTGGATTGTTCAGGTTCTTTTCCCATGTTTTTTCTTCCTTTTGCATAGGATGCCTATGAATGTACATGGGAAAAGAATAAGCAAAAATTCCTGTTTGTGAAATGCTGCTTTTTGTCCAGTCTAGTAAGGAATTCCTCCTCATATCATAAAAATGATATTTTTCTATCCAGGCTATATTTATTACTTTTCATAGCTTAACTGAGTTCTGTAGTTAGAGTGTCATTGTACAGTGGGAGGAAACTACCTTTCTTGAGCCAACAGTAATTATTCACTTTTCTGGTGCTTTAAGAAAGCCTTTATTGGCAAGAAAGTCAAATAGTAATTTGGTAGTCTTTAACAGTTGCTCTCCACAAATGTAAATGGCATGGGGAAAAACAAGGAAAACCAGCTCCCATATTTTTCATTCTTTGATTAGAGCATGCATGGTAGTTCTTACCAAAGAGGGGAAGAAACCTGCTCAAGAGAGGACACAAAATTCTCTATGCAGATAACCATTCCTTTCCCCAATCCCTGGCACACACCCTGGAAATGTCACTCACAAGCAACTGTACAACTTCACTGTGCAAACATTTCAGTTCCATTTTGAGGTAATCAAGTTTGTGACTCTGTATTTTCATTTCACATTTATCTTCCTTAATTTCATTAAGGTTTTGATTTTTTGAGATCTTCACTTTAATTTTTCAGTGGCATTTTCATTACTGTATTAATTGCTCTTAAAACTCAGGATGAAGAAGTACTTCCCTTGCCTTAAGAGCTCCTGCTCTGAAGGGTTTTACCTTAACAGATACCTCCAAATGATGCTTAGCAGCAGCTTTCCATGATGACAAACCAGGGAGCCACACTCAGATTTTGATTCTTACAATATAGATGTTTTTCCTGCTTCTCTTTGAGACTACTGAAGAAAAAAAGTCTGTAATGACAGCAGCTCTCAAATGGAAGGAGGCCTTTTCCCTTATCTAGGTGTCATACCACTTCATGCTAAATCTGTCACTAGCACATCTGGCTGCCTCCTATGCCTCCAGGGTTATAGGCTTCACGATTAATAGGAAGAAGAGCGGTTTATCCTCACCTCAGACTATGGGAGGGAAACTAGGCTCCATGTAGAAGGTGCTTCTGAAACGGGGTTTTTTTGTCTCCAAACTTACTGGGGCTGTTATACACGAAAGGGGACTGGTGGGGTTTTACTGCACACATGTATTGTTTGCGTTTCAAGGGGATGTATCATACCTAAGCTGAGAGGGTCACAAGGTGACAGGCTGACATCTAAACCGGTTTCTTAAGAAAATTCAGCGTCTAAATTGGTTTCTTAAGAAAATTTGGTTTGCGCAACAAGCATCAGAGCCGCTGTCTGCACTCTTCTTATAGCTTTGAATCTACTAGTCAGGCTGAGTCAGATTTGAACTTAAGTTTATAAAAGCCTAATGAAAACATGCAGCTGGGTAAAGAGGTATCTATGTTTTCCCAGCAAGGGAAAGGAGCCCTGCCTCTATCGGGTATTTAGGGAATCCCCATGGGGAAAAGCTCTTATCACAGCTTCGGAAGCAGGAAAAGCTTTGATCGGTGCTTTGAGAAGCCAGCTGCAAGACGCAGCACCTTGGGAAGGCAGCGTTCATTACTGCGCTGTAAACACATCTCTGGATGGCTTCGTTCCAGCCCGTGGATTGAGCGTATTCCCTGCGGGCGGGTGAGCGGCCGCGCCTCGGCCGGGGCAGCTCCGCGGCTCCCGCTGGAGCCGGCCCCCACGGGCGGGTCACGTCCCTGTGCGCCCTGTGTGCTCCGGTCGTGGGGAGAGGCTGGCGCCAAGGCGTGGCTGATGCTTCCTTTGGCACTCAGGCTAGGTGGTAAAAATGTGTATTTAACAAAACCCATTAGTGCCCCTGGCTTCCTCTCTACCTCTGTACATGAGGAACCACTTAGGCTGAAGGGCAATCCCTAAATTCACAGGGAGGGCACACGCTGCAGGCACTCCTGGTGAGAGGAGAGCTGCTCATGCAGATACGATCCTGGCAGCTTCTGGTGTGCAGTGAGGACATTTTTATCTTCGCTTTCAATAGAAGGGATAAAGTGGAATAGTAATAATGGGACTGATACATGAAAGGAAAACTGTAACCACATAATTATGTCAGAATCAACTAACAGCCATGAAAAGCCGATTAAACCACATTATGCAGATAGATGTAACAGAGTACTATTAGCAAGTCCTCTGCAATGGCATGCCTGGCAATTAAGAGAGCTGTATTGGCAGCACACAGTGAAAACAGTGATAATGTATAGTTAAAAATATTTGGAGACAAACAGTGCCCAGACTACGGGGACAGCCTAGAGCTGAATACAGGAGCATCCTCAAAGATACCAGCACCCAGGGGAAAAATTAAAGATATTATTCCAAATAGACTCTTCAGCTAGGATGTTGGTCATATTTATATTTAGCATCAAAATTAATTTGCTGATTTATCCAGAAATGAATGGCTACAGTGCAGTATGTCTGTTTTTTCCAACTATCCACAAATTTCAATTTAATCTGTGCAGGATAACAGATTAAAGAAGCTTGCAGAAATACTCTGATTTAGGCAGTAATAATATTAGATATTGTTCCTGTGGTTGCAACTATTTGGCAAATATTTAGGAATGAGATACCTCAGTGTTGTGTATTCTTAGGTACGTGCTATTTCCAGATTGGGGACCTGAAGAATGTGTCACCCATCGAATTTCCTTCTCACTGAAGTATCGGTGTTTGTTGTTTCTGCTCACCCACCACAGAAAGAGTCAAGGTTCAATTCTATCCTTTGCTTTCCCTCTGCCCACTCCTGCAGAGTGGTTCTCATCTGCAGTCAGGGAGAATTGCACTGGAACAAGCGCTGAGATATCGTCGGTGCGGGATTCAGAGTTCCCACAGGCTTTACAGAAAGATATGCTTTTACCAGGAACTAGTCCATGTGACTGTGGAGATCTCATCTGAGGGAATAACATCAGTGGGAATATTTTGGTGTTAAAGGGTAATAAGCATGCTAGAGAGTTCATATTACCCTTACTTTTGTCATCATGCCAGGCAGACTTCTCAGGCATGCTACCAAGAGAGTTTGCCTGCATGGATCCTTTAAATATTTATCCTACATATGATTTTCCAACAGATACGTGCAGATTTTCTTCTTGCTTTGTTTTAGGAGATGGCTGAACTATTGTGAAATGCAGGTAAGGAGAGGTCAATAGCATCCAGGCCCACACCAGTCCTTTCTTGAGCTGTTCTAAAGGAAAGGCAGGAAAGAGAGGGGGCATGTGGTTACACTTTGATTACAAAAGCCAGACAATACCTTCAAAATGAAATTCCGTCAACAGCTTAGGTAGTAGGTATGTACAATTAATGTAATCTCTGCCATAACAAGATTTATGATGAGCAGGAGACATGCCTTTACTTAAATGAGAAGTGAAACTGTGCCTGTTGAAGGCTAAAGAATTTAATTTTAGTCTGCTGTCTGTATTTACTTGGACTGTTTTTGCTCATAATTTATATGTAAGAATGTTGATACTTACAGAGTACTTTCTGTGGGAGAAAAGTATCATTATCTCCTTTTTAACATGTGAGGAAACTGACACCCAGAAAACTGGGGTACGCAAGGTGAGGTTTTTGCATTCTTGCTGCATACTTCCACAGATCCATCAGCGAAAATATCACTAATGATCCAACTTTTAATTTCACAGATGAAGGAACTTGGCGTCATCGTATACAACTGTAGCTGCCTGGTCCTGGATTTACAAAGGATATTTGCCCTGTATAGCTCATTAAGGTACAAGAATAAAATACCTCCGAGTTGGTCTAAGAGGCTCTATGGAGTGTATGATACTCAAAATAAACTGACACTGCAGCTGAACGAGACGAAATCGGAAGCTTTTGTGTCGGTAAGTTCTGAAGTGAGTTCCAGAGTGGGAGGGAAGGGAAGAAATTTACTTAAGCCACAAGATATTGGGAAGAACTGGAAATTTGACAAAGCACAATTTTTTTTTTTAAATTCCAATTTCTATGACATGCAGTTTGTCAGGACTGAAGATGCTGCAGGATTTCATTTGAGCATTATTCAATTTCCCTTTCTCTTTAATGTTCAATACTTTTCCACTCATGTTCAGACAACGATACAGAGACCCTTCAAATTAGATTCTTTTACTTATACTAGTAGGTAGAACATGAATGACTTGGGAGTAAATGAACGATTAATCAGACATAGAAAATGATACAGAATAAGCTTGGTATCAGAGCTTGCATTTTTATCAATGTAATTTATAAGGATTCACACTGTTGCAAAGCATTCATACTTCTGTACAAGATTGTCTACTTCAGCTTTATTTTTAAATGACATTTTAAAACTTCTAAAATTCAAGCAGTGATCCCCATGGAAGCACTGTATGTGCATGTATTTTTAATGGAGAGAAATGGAGCAGTCCTCCATCTCAGCAGCTATGTAGCTGAACTGGAAAAAGGAACCCAGTGAGATAGAGATGATGGAAGATGTGGAGTGTCATTCATTTTGGGAGTAATTACGTGAGTGTAAACTACCCCTTCAAAATCAGGAATATAAGGGAGTTGCTAAGAGTTATTTTCCATTCTCTATAAAACAAAGGGAAAACCCCTATTGCTTTGTAGCCTTGTTATGTCTAAAACAACACAAGGCATGTAGCCCACTGTTAACTTGTACAGCCACTGGCACCAGACCGTGTAGGTGAGTGGTTATACAGGGCAGGATTCCCCTTCAGCTGCTGGGAGCCAGGCAATGTTCCGGTGTCCAGGATTTTTCATACTCCTACAGTCAGTGGAGAGACAGAGAACTATTTTGGAGTGAAAATGTGGAAGTGCCTAAGACAGCCAGAATTAATAGTGGTTTGAAAAAATGGACACTTCCATCGATTCTGGAGAATGTTAAGGACTAGCTGAAATGAGAGATGGACTTTTGGACAGTTAGATAATGCACTGAGAAATTAAATCCTACTCCTTTCTAAGAAATCTGTAAGAAATGGAGAAATCCTGCTGAAAGTCAGTCCTGGAGGGGAACACAGAATGGAAAGCGGTTAAGGCCTTGTTTAAGGAATGTGGGACCCTAGACAAAGGCAGATGGAGAGAAATTCTCTTCCAACAGAAATTCTTTTTTTCAGTTTGCAGAGTGTTCACTTCCTCTCTGTGATTTTTTCCTTTCCTATGGGCAAGGAAGCCTCTTCTCTTGAAATTTCACTTCAGAAAAAAAAAGGAAGGACTCAGTGGTACTCAGAAGCTCAGATTACTGAAGTCCAACTCCAAGAGCTACCTGAATTTGTATCCACAGCCACTTGGGCTGGTTCTTCCTTCCTGAAAATAGGCTCTTCAATAATCTTGCCCACTAGAAAATTCTCAGTGTTTGCCAGCATGACCCTCTGAAGTGCAGTCCTGGAGTTGCTTGGGGCTGACTTGGTGGACCAAGTGTTAATGCTGCTGTGTGCTCCTGAACTAAAGATCAGAAGGAAGTTCCCAGGAGCCAGGCAGGTCCCTTGCTGCCACGGCGGTGCTGCCTGGGGCAGAAACAGGCTGCTGCCTCCCTGTGGGTTTGGGATAGCACACCCCCAGGAAGGGGCATGGAATGCTGCTGTTCCCAGCCAGAATAAAGGCCTGTTCCTGGTCGATGAAGAGGAGGAACAAGTGGGTATTTGATCAGAACAGCAAGTGCTACACAACATGGAGACAAGTCCCAGACCAGTCCATGACTGCAGGGCAGGGATCAGCTGTGCCACAGAGTAGCAAGTGGGATGCCGAAGCCCAGTGCTAGAAGAGAATTTTTACTGAAATTTCTCTTCTAATGATCTTCAAGAAGTCTTTCACTTTCTGATATTTATATTGAATGCATCTGAAAAAGACAATGCATAAGAATTTCTTTCTTCAGCTGTTCTGTAACTTAAAAATTCAAGAAAATAATACAAGTGTTAAGAATAACATCTCGGTGCAATAACCTCCAGAAAGTTTGAGATAATTGACATAAATTATATTTAATGATTTAACTACATTTAAATTACTTTACACTTTTTTCTTGAGTCGAAATTCATTTTTTGGAAACATATTTCAATGTTTGTGCTATATAAAACAAGCATAATACACAGTCATTGAATTTTTTTGTTGCACTTGGGAATCATGGCTTAGTGTTGCTTAGCAACAAACTCATCTGCCAGACTGGCTGATAAAGTGTAAGAGGTTTTGGTTTTTTAGTGTTCAGGAATGGATCTGGAATACTGGTCTTGAAATCTTGCTACGGTTAATTTTCTAGTCTTTTCTGTACTTAGTTGTAGTAAATCCTTAAGAACACCAGTCAGTAATAAGAAACCACTGTGACAAGCAGTGTACTGAAATTAAGGAAGACTAATAAAACCCCTGGGATCTGTCCCTAAAGGAAACATACCTGTCTGGCTGACAGCTGCAACCCAGGCAAGTAATGAAGGTGAGAAGGTGATACAGTGGCAGGAAAACACCTGTTCCAGCTGGATTAAAGTGCCTTCGACAACCTCTGCCCCAGGAATGGTGGTGTTGCCTGCAAGCAACTTGAAAGGAGGGTTCACTTTTCTCTCCCTGCTTGTGCAGGAGAGTAGAAAGTCCTGGGCACATCTGCCACAGACGAGCAATTTCCACTGGCTTCCCCTTGCCTTCGACAGCCCCAGACAGCAGGCAGAAAAGCTGAGATCTTAGCTTGCCACTTACCAGCTCAGTGCTGGGTAATTTATACCTGAAGCTATGTTTTAAAGATAAGTTTCTTGCAAAGCTGCAGCATCTGCCTGCAACTGACATAAAACACTTAATTCCTGCTCACAAGTGAAGCATCAGGCTCCTGTGGCAATAACATATGAACACTCCATCTTACAGAAACCAGTCCTGGGGCTCTTTGGAACAAAATTCTCTGAAATGTAACTTCAATTACAGCTTCTTTGATGACAGCGGATGTTTCGAAGTCTGTGTCTTCTGCATTTTACCCACAGTTAAATCTAAATGGTGAGGCTTTTGAGGGGCAAGTAAGCAAATAGGTCTCCAGTGCAGCTTTGAGTATTCCAGCAGGACAGCTGAAGGCATTAGTTAATAATCTCTACTAAAATAATGGATACTACTTACCATCTCAAGAAGACTGAGGGAGAGAGAAAATAAGTCAATTATTTTTAACACCATATTTGAACTCTTCCTTTCACAGAATTCACCTAAACTCTTCTGCCCCAAGGACAGAGTCCTGGATATTGAAGCTATCTACAGTGTTATTGACGATGCCAAACAGTTTGTGTACATAGCTGTCATGGACTACTTGCCCATTGTCATCGACACCAACGCTAAACGGTGAGTGTCCAAGTCCAGGACTTGCTGGTTACCATCATGCCAGGAGGGTCTGCTGGAGAAAATGAACCCACAGGAGATTAGTTACTACTGTGCACCCATTTCTTGGGGCCCAATTCTGCTCTTATTGAAATCAGTGAGAGTCCTGCCACTGACTTAAATGGGAGCAGAATTGGGACCTAAGAAGACATTTCCAGTTCTGGGTCCTAAGCTTTGGATCTGCCTGTTGAAGGAGATCAGAAATTGTCTAGTCTGACCATCTGCAAGTGACTGGAACCCAGGAATATAACAGTCTGCTTATACATTAATCCTATTTCTTACACTAATATATTTACTATCCTGAGACCACAGCTACTGGCATTTTATGAGTATCATGCAGATATCCAACATGA
The DNA here is from genome assembly GCA_013397115.1 of Edolisoma coerulescens. Lineage (NCBI taxonomy): Eukaryota > Metazoa > Chordata > Aves > Passeriformes > Campephagidae > Edolisoma > Edolisoma coerulescens. The sequence goes on along the minus strand of VWZW01007827.1, from coordinate 474,950 downwards.
CAGAGTGTGTGTATGTTAAGAGAGAAATAATACGTTGTGACTTGTATACAGTGTGGTAAATGTCATTATCTTATTGGCAGACACATATAAACGAAAATTCCCAATTCAGCATAGATTATATTTGAATTATATCACATTTCGGTTAACTGAGAGTTGCTAAAACCAAACAAAACCACACCATTTTTAAACAGCCAGTTTGTATGGACCATTAAAAAGCACTCATGGCCCAAAACTGAAGCCAGTGCATTAAAACCATCCAACTCAGGAGGTAAGTATCCACTGGTCCCTCCTACTCTTGATAATGCTCACAATGAATTTAGAACCTAGCAAAGCCTGCCATTCCATCTTTGCGCTTTATTTGGACACAGTTAAGCCAAACAAGACATGTGATTATGTACTTTTTTCTATTTAGAGCTGTTCTGTGCAAATTTTTCAAAAAATAATTGTCGTACGAATGATACCAAGCATAAACTGCTCTAAGTTTATGAGAGAGTTTTTCCAATAAACTCATTATGTACAGCCTCCATCACAGGGAAAGAATCATGGACAGTGCTGTAGGAACCTCAGTTTCACAATACGTATCCCTCCTATTTCTCCTTTATGTTGGAAAGGATCTTGGTATGCAGAACCACTACAGTGTTGCAGTTTATGTTATCTCCTATACTCCTTCTTCCTTTATTCTCATGCTGGAAGAATTCAGCAATCTGCTGGATTAGGGAGATCCCAGGGAAGCCACCAGTGTGAATTCCTCAACATTTTTCCTACAGCATGGCTTTGTGTTTGAAGCACTGCCCCTGCTTCTCTACCTTGCCAGCTCCCAGTTCTTGCTTGTAAGTTATTTTCTTGGCACAGTAGAGCTCAGATTTCATTAGCCCAGATGCTTTGATGCTGCTGGAATGCACAAAACATGCGTTTTTCTTTGTTTAATTCTCCCTGCCCTGACCTGCTCCCGCCAAATGTCAGGAATACAAAGCTAACTATCACTTGTGAGAATAGCACTGTGGAAGCCACCATCCCATTCCTGGCAGAATTTCGGCAGCCCTCATCAGGAAAACACATAGCATCCTCCTTGAGCGACCCGTCTCATCTGCTGCTCCTGAATGCCGCAGGCACCCTGCACAGCAGCTCTCAGTTTCCCACGGAGGAAATTACAGGAGGCATTGCAGTCCCCAGCCTGCACTGTCCCAGGGCATTGGGGTTGAACAAAGGATGTCAGCCAGGGAGAGATGCAGTGTTCCAGCTCCCTGACCTGTGCCACAAGCTCTGGCAGCCCTGTGTCGCCGTGTCTGGGCTGGCCAGCAGCGCCCTCTGGCTGCGGCTCTCGGGCGCGGGAGCGGCTCTCCCAAATCGTTTAAAAGTTCTCTGCAAATGTTGTCTTCTTTCTCCACAGGTACTGGCCATACTTAGATGGGAAGATAAGAGAAGCATTAGTTTTACGAAGTATTAAAGTGCGACTTCTCATAAGTTTCTCAAGAGACACAGATCCCCTTACTTTTAACTTTGTTTCATCTCTAAAAGCTATTTGCACTGAAGTTCCAAGCTGTAGTTTGAAAGTTGTAAGTATAATCCATATTGCTTTGAAATATAAGATATTCCCCACCCCCCAGAAAAGAATCAAGAAAACTTAACAACTGAGAATTGTTCTCTGCTATTTTCAAAGTCTTTAAATTTAATTGAATATCAGGAAATGTAATATATTGAACATAATTTACTCCTAGTAGTAACAGAATTCAAAATTAGGACAGAAAAATATAGTGGTACCAAAAGGCAGTCGGTGTGGTGGACAGCCCATGTAAAACACCACATCTGGTCTTTCACAGCAAAGCCAACAGAGTGAATTGTAGCCATTGGCTGTGTTTATACTGTGAGATATTTTTGTGACAGCACAAAAATATGGTTTAGCCTGCATTCACATAACCTGTGTAAGCTTCTACTTTTCCTTCAGTCAAGTGCAAAGTACAAGAAAAAATAAGGAAGATTCAGACTACAAATTCAAAATTGTGAAGACTAGAAACACCACTCTGGGGCCACATTATACACGCAGCACAGGAAAGCAAGAAATACCATACTAATGTATTGGAGAACAGAATGTATGGTAAAGTGCTACTTTCAGTGTGATACAGTTCACTTTTACGAAGTTGAGGCACACTGGAAATCAGCCACCTTGGATCTTGGGGGTTTTTTTGTGTTTTTTTTTTTTGTTTTGTTTTGTTTTGTTTTTTCAGGTAACAGTTCTAAATAATCTACTGAATTATTTCTTAAATTGATAATCCTGTAAAGCCTTCTGGCTTTTTGAAAATTGACAACAGTTCTGAAAAGGAATTACTATTCATTATACACACAATAAGTGGTATTGTGCATAGTTAGAAATGAGGTTTTTTGTTATAATGTATGTTGTTATTGTAAGTTCCCTCAGTAAAAAAGCACCATAAAGTGTGGTTTTGTGTGGTTTTATGTCAAAAAAACCCCATACATAGTTGACTCTGTTTAAGCCACTTCACTTTTGAGTAACTTCTAGCTTGTTCCATATTTATCATCAAAATTCTATTTATGTATTCAAAAAAATTTTTTTTCAAGTGGTACCTAATACTTATATCCATTGCCATCTATTTACATCAGGTAAAATCTTTTGTACAGAATTTATCTTGCCAAGAACTAAATGATAAAAGGAAAAAAAAAAATTACTTGTAGACATCTGTTCTAGGTAAATAGTCCAGCTAGAGTTTCTGCAGTTAGAAAATACAAAACCAAGTTGCAGTAAAAAAATCAGCTGCAGAGAGTTGTAAAGGTACAACACTACGTCAGTTACCTCTGTGCCGTGCATCACGTTTCCCAGTCTGGGTGAGCCACTGCCTCACATAAACCTTGGTACGAGTGATAAACCAAGGTTGGAGTTGGCTGGTATCAATTTGATTTTGGCTGAAAACTGTGCTGTAGGCTCCATCTCAATACTCTTTTAATTCAAAAAGCATGTCAGATGAGCAACTGCTTTTTAAACCTGCATTTCTTTTGTATTCATCTGTTATAGCCAGGATCAAAGTGAAAAAAAACCGATGTGTGTGTATGGAGGAGAAAGAATAGGTTAACAAGGTAAAACCAAATTACCTTTTGAACTATTGAAAATTCTCCTTTTCCCTCTTGGTTCTGCTTTGGCTATGAGAAAACTAACCTCAGTACAAAAAATACTGTCTTGCAGATGTGTACTGTGTGTGTTTATATACAAAACCACTGAAATTTTAAGAGAAACCTGTTACAAATCCTGATTGAAATTGTGTTTAAAATTGCTAGGCTGCCACAATACCTCCATATGGTTCTGACCAAAATGCCACACACATCTGCACCACATGACCTCCTATCCCCCTGTTGTTCTGTTCTTTTGGGGGTAATATATCCAAGTCCTACAAAGCATACTCAGTAATTTCTTATTTTTCATTTAGCTTTTGATTCCTGTGATACACCTTGTCTTCATTGTTTTCCTTTTCTTTTTTTCTCTAATCCCTATGGAAAGACCAGTTTGGCTTGAAAATTTCCAGTGAGTGCCAATGGCTGGCTGCAGCTGCAGGGTGCACTGGTTTGCCAGTGGTTTTCTTGGAGAAGGAGATGCAAATGTAATTTCTCTGTTAGATGGGAATATCCTCCTGATTTCTCCTGGTCTCTGACAGAAGTTTTGGTGTTGTCCAACTGCAAGTATAGAGTTAGAAAGAGGGCACTGCAACCCTGTTACACCTGGCAGGGTCCTGATCAAAGCCAGCCACCAGCTGCTGCCCGTGAAGTTTTCAGTCTGCTGTGGAGGACAGGGATGGCAGGGACTGCAGGGTGTGGTTTCCTAGCTGTGAACACTGAGTTGTAACAGTGTGCACTCCTTAGAAGTGGGGTGTGTTTTCTTTTTCTTTTGCCACAAAACATTGATAATACTGGGCAGCTAACAAGGTCGATGCAGTTAGAAAACGCTTAGTCCCTCACTATGCATTTTCAGCATCTCAGAGTCCCGTTCACATAAGCATTAATAATTACTGGATTCAACTGAAACTGTTTTGAGAATGCAAACTCCATACAAGTACTCTGAAGAAGATGAGCACTGGGAAGAACTTGCACGCAGAAAGCTGTTTGAGGACTAACCAGATGCTATAAGCACACAGCCAAAGGGCAAAGAGTGACCTGCATATCAAACTGCTGTTGAAGCAGGATGCTCTGTCCCATGCACTGAACCACACGTGGTCATGAAATTAAAGCTTGAATCAGAAAGGGCAAACTCAAGGCGAAGAGCTCACCATTGTGTTTCTTGGGACCTTAATTCTTGTATTCCTTAAGTTTTGTACTTGACCCTGTAAAGGCATCTTGTGTGCACAAATGCCTGGTCTAACTCTCAAAGGAGCAGCAGGAAGGGGCCAGCTCTGCTGGGTGCTGAACAGAGAAAGGTGTGTGCTTTTAAAGGGCCTGCAGAAGTTATGGCCTAGAACAAAACTGTCTGTAGACAACTGGAAAAGACAAATGAGTGGCATGGAACAGACATCTATCTATGGCACAAGTTATTCTTGAGCCTCCACATGAATCTATTTTCGAGCTGTGCAGGTGTATTCTTGCTCATTTTTGTCTGGTACTGATCAGACAAGGAGCGCATATAGCTCTGAAATTAGAAATAAGTAAATTAAACTTGTTCATACTTCACCCTCCAGGGTAAAACAGATGCATTTTCCTCTTGTTGCCTGGAAAATCTGATCTCTTCATGTCAAATTTAATCCTGAGAAGCTTCTAAGTTTCTGAAATGGCATGTTTCCTGTTGGAAACTATGCATTGTGTGATTGCAGAGGTATTAATTCAGCTGTTGCCATGTCTGCCAATCCTGATCCTGAAGCAGACTTCAGACCCCAGTGTCCCTTGAAAAATGAGGAAATGAGCTAAAGAAAAGTTCCTGGCTCTTACCATGCAGAACAGAAAGATTTTGTTCATTTCACAGCCTTTACTACCTGGCACCGTATTGCTTTTAGCATGCAGTAGCCATATACTTTGTATAGTTCAGAATGCCAAGGCAGGAGTATCTCAAACTATGAGAATTCAATTAGAATTACATTTTATTAAAGTTAATGCTTGGCATTTTATTAGAGTTACTGTTTGGCAATAAAAACTCAAGCTGTTCTGTAGCACCAACTCGTTTTCAAGAATGATTAGAGAACAGACTGTATTTTTTCTGTCTCTTATAGAGTAATTCTCATTAACCTGTGCTTCCTTCTATTTTATGGCAGAAATTCTTTGACCTTGAGGAAGAGAGTGCCTGCTTTCTTAAAGAACAGAAGAACACTTCCCTTCCCAAATTGAATCGTAACAAATATATGGTGACTGATGGAGCTGCGTATATTGGTAAGTAACCACATCTCAAGAAATTCTACTTTGTATCCAAATGCCTGAAATAACACCCTTTTGTAGATGAGCAGTCTACAGCTGATTTGTTTTTTAAGTGAAGACAGTAATTCATTTCTTTGGGAACCTGGATGATGACTGAGCTTTGAGCCTCTTCTCATTTAAAACTTTTTCTTCCCCTATGAATCAATTTCTCAAGACCAGCATTCTGCTTTCAGTATCTTAAAACACAAATATAAGACAATTTCTGAAGCAGGTATATTAGTATGCATTATTAGCAATTTCTCTTGGTTCTGCAAGCCAATGAAGATGGAATTTTCTCCTTTCCCCATGTTATCACTAAAGCTATGGTCAATCCTGGCAAATGATGTCCAGATGGCATTCATCCTCAACATCCAAAGTCTTATTCCATTTACCGTAATGACATTTCAGACACCCTCCCAGCATTAGGTACATATCTAACTGGTATTTTGGGTTAAAGGTGTATTTAAGTAAAGTTGCTGTATGGCACCTCAGAGAAGTTCATTACCAGTCAAATGCCCACTGAATGCAGGCTGAGAACTACCTTTTGAAAAATCGGGATCAGAAAACCACTGTTGAATCCAAAAGCAACTCGTGACATTTTAAAAAGCCAGGAGAGAAGACGTGCATTCGTGTCTGCTGCAGCTCGATGCCTTAGGGATCTTACTGACACACTGCCAAGGGACGACCGCCCGTGATGGCAGAGGCAGTGAGGGAGGGCAGAGGCTGCAGCCCAAAAGCAGGGCCCACACACACATCAACAATGGGGCATCCCAAATCGTGTCGAGATACAACTAAAATCTACTCTGAAAAGCCCACCCTGATGGGCTCGAAATACACACACCTCATAACCTATCCAGATCTTTTTTTTTTTTCACATCAAATACTGCAGCTCATTCCTCCCTCATCTCCAGAAGGTTTTATGATACCCACCTGCCCCTCCCCGAAATACTTTTTTCCACTCCGTTTTAAATTCTTTTACATAGCCAGATCAAATCTCAGTCCCTTGGAACTCATCTACACAACTTAGATTCTTAGCCAAGTTGGGTTTTTTCCTTTCCCATTGTCCTTGCATCCTTAGCTACATATAAATAAAATAAATTATCAAAGCTCTGTGAAAGTAATACAAATGGATGCTAAGGACCTGATATATCTTTTACTTGAAAGCATAGGAAAAAATGTCCTTTATGATGAGGCTTCAATTTACCATCCATGACAACTTTAAAATTCTTAACACTTCCTGCTGAAGTAACAGCCTTGTTTGTCCAAAATACTGCATGTGTTTTAAGTGTATAATTTAAAATTCCTAAAGTTTTAGTGAAATAAAAAGAAGTAACTGAAATACTTGGTTTACCTGTTTTCTATTAGTCCAATTATCCTTTTTGCCCTTCCATCCCGAGGATTCAATGTGCTAATTTGTTACCTTAAATTTCGACAAAGATGGTAATAACTGGCATAAAACAGTAACATCTATTTTTCTTTCCTCAGATAGTATCTATCAATGGGTAACTTGTAAAAGATTTATTAGTTTGGAACTTTAAATTGTTTATACATCCAAAAAAATTATTCTTAGCACTGAAAAGGCCAGTGAAGAAAGTAAATGGAGTAATAATACAATAGATGTAAAAGGAAGAGCAAATTAGTTTTGAATAAATAGAAGAACATATTTTCACTTCTGAAGGCTTAGAGCTGTTAAAACTTCCAGAAACAATCTTCACTACGCATGGTATGTATTGGAGCCTTTTCTTTCCTGCTAGTATTAAAAAAAAAAAAACCAACTTATTTCTATCTCTGCACTGGAGAAAATGGTAGTGTTTCATTCTGGATTGCCTTTAGGGAGATAATTTTTTTTTGTTTGGTTCTTTTTTTTTTTAATGTTAGAAACTCACTGTTTATTCCTGGCTTTGCTTGCAGGTAATTTTGATTGGGTAGGAAATGCTTTTACGCAGAATGCTGGAGCTGGCCTTGTTATCAACCAAGCAGACGCGGGGAACAGCACAAGCATCATTAAGCAACTCAAGGCTGTTTTTGAAAGGGACTGGTATTCACATTATGCCAAAAGTTTACAACCAACAAAAATCCCAAACTGCTTTAACCACAAACTTAATAAAGGAACTTCAAATAAGACTGCCACGAGCAATGTGAACTAGAAAGACTATTTTACCGTTTAGTATTGCAATGAAGAATTATGTCGGGGTGTAGCCTTCTTTCATATTTACAGACAAAAGACTTAAAGAAAAAGCAAAAAAAAAAGTTTGGTTTGGGGGGGTGTTTTTAGGAAAAAGCACACTTATATTAAATCTGTCTAACCTATATTCTCTATATGAATTATTTAAGACTTTCAGATTTGTTACTTCTGACACTGAATGTCATTTCCGCTTCCATGTGAATTTTAATGTTCCACATTTGAATTTATCAGCATGTGTCAATGTTTCTGTTTTAGGACTTTCTCCAATTGCCAACCTGGCTAGAACAAACCTTGAGGCAAAATGAAGATTCAAGCTATGAAATGGCATTCTAAGATCAGTTATTATTGACATACAAATAGATGGTAGGTTTACTGTAATAGAACTTGTAAAGGAATAAGCGAAGTTTCACCCATATAAAATAATTCCCTTTAAATAACTACCTAGTCATAAAAATACTTCCTGGTTTTGAGCATTTACTTTGAGTATCACTATTCCATGTCTTCTAACTAGCCTTAAAATACATCAGAGTTACAGGACTGGTAATTCATCCATCTCCTGACAGTATGAGAAATTTTTGAGGGGTTGGGGTTGGCCTGATCAAGTTTGTCATATTCCCTAAAGCCTCTCAGATTTTTTATCAAAGTACTGTGGATTCCTTTCAACAGAATAGTTATTTCCAATTACATGCATTTCATCTAACAGTGAAAATCTCTGGATTAATAGCTAAAACCTTGAACTGATTTTTTTTTATGTTTTTGTAATCTCAAGAAAATTTCTTCCCCAAGTTAAATATTTATCATGTGTGAGTCAGCAGATATGTGATGACTCATTATCAAACCAATGCACATCTCAAAATCAAATACTGCTTTTTAGAAAGGTCAAGGGTTATGCAAAATCATGCAATAATTGTTGTTAAATGATCATATAGTAATTTTGTTGATTTTTACACCTGAAGAGTTTGCTTTCCTAACCTCTACCTTAAAAAGAAATAAAAATTGTGAAATGACATTTTTTTGTTAAAATGTCATCCATATAGGTAAATACATCTGCATGGACAGAAAAGTGATGCCTTCATTTAGACCACAGTTTTAGTTGGTGTCAAAAGTGTGCCTCTACAATCACAACTCAGTTGCACCAAGAAGCAGCTGTTCTATAAAAGTGTGAATTTACTCTTTGAAGAAATAAATGTTTGATGACAGATTTTTCTCCAGTCAAAGATGTAATACATAGTTTCATAATAAAAATGTTTCACTACTATCCCTCTGCTCCCGTTGAAGAAGCACAGCCATGAAAGCAAACTGCATTTTGTTAAATACTCACAGAACCTTTTCCAAAATTATGACTTTTCTTCTCATCTCCTGAAGGCACACTTCAAAAGCAGAGGGCAAAAAGCGAAAGAAACCTAATGACATTCCAATGTATTACTTTAATCTTAAGAAGAAGTTAAAAACCCACCTTGACTCTCAAAACACAGGGTACACTTATAAGGTAAATAATTCAAATTTATTTTAAGGTAAGAACAGCTTAGGAAATTCTAATAAATTAGCATATGCACAACTTTAAATTGTCAGCTAGAGACACCCCACAAGATTAATTATGACCCCAAAAGGCACACTTTTGACAAAGAATCTTTGTTTCTTTTGCAATTGCAAAGATTTACATCATCTTACTGACAATGATAAAACAAAAAAATTTTTAAGATTGTCAACTTTTACAGAAAATATTTTGCACAGCTCCAGTAGTCAATAACATTTTCTGATATTCAGATAAACACATGCCATGTATTAGTCTCACACACAGACACACATAGAAAAGCATATAATCTGACATATTGATAAGAAACAAGTATTTAAAAAGAAAAAGGTTTCTTGAGTTGCTCTGAGGAAAGTTCTTTGTAAGGAGAAATTTCTGGATTTTCTTCCTTCTGTATATAATTTAGAGTATGTATAGCAAGTACGGGAGAGAGATCCCCAGCAGTTAACTTACTTGTTGTGGATTTTTTGTTTTGTTTAAGAAATGAATATTAGTCCAGATTAATTTCTGGTGAAAATTTCAACTGAGTTATATCATCAATAACTGTAGTCTTATGAGTCAGAAAAACCACAAAATGAACAAAGAAAAAGCCCACATTTTTAAAAGCTGGTTGAGATAGTTGTACAGTTTCTGAGGTCCCTATGGATGGGTGATCTTAAAGTTTGAGATAAACTTAATACCACGTCCTCACATAAAACACAGAATAATTCAAGCAAACAAAAAAACCCCACTGTCTGGAGTTGTTAAATGTAGCACCTAATGGCAATAATTTACAGTAATCAGTCAACGTAGGGGGTTTATTCCCTCTTGCATTATGGATCCTGCAAATGTGTTAAGTTTTTTAAATGACACCTTGTATAACTAATGGAGGATCTGAGTGGAACAGAAATTTGTCAGATGATAAAACTAAGCTGTCTGTTTACACAGCAGGATTTTATTGATGAAATCAGACTGACCAATGACTGATTTAGTATAACAAATGAATGATAAAATAGTTTTACTGGACAGATCCTAGGAAAATGCAGACCATGAATACTAACAATATCTGTTAGTTTACAAATATTATTGGCTAGATAAATTCTTGGTGCTTCAATGACCCCCCTCAAAGAGCAGATACATAAAAGTACGTTTTAAAAGTGGCAGTATGTTTTAGTTTTATGAATGGAAGAATTTGGGTGGTTTTGAACAACTTTCAATGTGAAATACTGGCCAGCCATCCTATAAATGGAATGGCAGACTCAAACTTGCTTTGGGAGAAAGTATGGATCAATACTGTAATAACTGTTTAGAATGGCATCAGCTCCAAAGCAGTACAGAAGGCCTTGATCTATTACATTAGCCAAAAGACAAAGTGCATCCTTGGACTTCAGCAAATAGGAAATTAAAAATATCAGATTATTTTTTGAAACTATCTAAGGGGATTATCGCCAATTATTTGGCTTGGGCCAGCGTTGTTACTGTTTAACTAGATTTGCTACAACAGCCTCGATTTTGGCTTCAGGTCCTTCTACCACTGTAATAAATCTGAAGCAAATCCAATACAGTGATTTCACACTAGTTTAGCAGGGATCAGAATCTAAACTAGTTTCCTCTTGCTTCCGCTCTCCTGAGTATCACCACTGCACAGGCTATTTCCTAACTTAACAGGGATTTGCATTCAGGGGTTTCTCCCAGAACTCACAGGCATAACCCGAAAGATGCACTTTCTCTAGGCCCCTTCTAACTGGCATTGGTAACTCTGTCATATTAAAGGCAATTTCCTAAACAGAACAGTTTTATTCTTAAAGAATATAGACTGTAATTGTTGTTTGCTGCAAACATTTACTAGTGCCTTATTCATACAAGTTTTTGTTTAACTGTTCCTCACATGAAGTCCTGCAAAAGATCCTGTATTTAGTACTGAGGCATACAGCGAACTTCCTAAGTAAGAAGACATGGTGATGTTTACAGTTTAGTACCTAAAACTAGAATCACAAAGAGACAAAAAACTGACTGTGAGATGTTGGTCCAAACCACAAGCACATCTAAACTGGAGTGTTTTTATCCAATCCCAGTTCAAGAACTAAATTTCGCAATTTACTCCTGGCTTCATTATCAACTAATCTACAAGACAGTTGAATTATTCTGTCCTGCCAAGGTATAAAATCTGAATTCCCCCAACATCTGGTTGATATCAAAACCATAATCACAGAAATTCCTGTAAGCACAGGTTGAAGTCCACATATCACATAGTGGCTACTTTCCAGATCTTGCATGTTAAGTCTCAAGTTGTTTTGGGCCAGCTACATTTTCTGAAGCATGAACTAGTATCCACAACTACTCTCACCTTCTCTTTGAAGACCAGAGAGGCATGGATTATGTGCCACAGCACAATGGCTATAGCTGTACCCTGACAGGAACAGGTTTAGGTTTTACCCAATATAGGGCCAGGTGTTCCTCCCAGTAAATCCAGGCTGTCCTGGTGGTTCAGAAGAGAGCTTGAGAAACAAGTAGAAAAGCCCCCAAATGCTACTTTTAAGACCTATCCATTATTTGCTATACTACCGGCTACCTAAATTCTACTACTTCGTTGAGATTTGCACACATAAAAACTGAGCAAAGCTCTGTTACCTGCCAGTTAATCCTAATCTAAGAAAAAATCCAGACAATTTATAGGGTATTTCGTGACTTTAGCATGTATTTTCTGGAAAGAGTGTATGTACTCTCACCAAGATGGTAAAAGACATCAGCTGGCTATTCCAGTTCTTCAACCTGAAGTCCTGCATATCCCTGTCTCAGATCATTCTGCACATGACTCCTGAGCATGGCCTTATAGATTCCTCTAAGTTATCTTAAAACCTTTCTGGTCTTCAAAATTACCTCTTCATTTTAATACAAAAATATTGACTAAATGTTTAGTATGTTTCCAGATGGTAATGTCTGGTGCTGTGTTTTTCTTCCACTCTTACCCTTTCTCTACCTACATCTATCATATATTCACATCTTTTTAGTCATTGTTATTCCAATGCAATCTATGTAAAGAAACCAGAATGAATCCTTGGTGTGTTTAAAATTCACAATGATGCCTCCCAAGTTGAAGGTACCAGTGAACATGCTCCACTTCTAACACTGCAAGGTATAGCAGCTCAACTGATACTGTAGGAGATTGCTTTTCTTAGCTGTAGTTTTTCACTTTAATTACTGCTGGATGTTATTTATGAATTTCTCAGTATTGAATCAGGTTGCTCTTGGATCATCACTTTGCACAAATGCCTTAGAAGCTTGCCAAACTAGCATGTAAAAGAGACCTCATTCAAAATAGTTTAGACAAGAAAAGGAGAACTCACGTGCTTTACACTCTGAAGGGTGCTGAAGTCAAGGGATAAACTCCAGTCTTACGTAAGTGGAGCTTTCTGTTGTACCTCCTGTTTAGATAACCCTACATGGGCTTCCAAGAAAAGTCTGTGAGAATTGTGTGTTTGAATTACCTTGCGATCAGGAGTTTACAGAGAATCTGAGTGAAGAATCCAGCTGTACTGAGTGGTTCAACACAGTAACTTAAACTGGGTTTTCATGAAACCACATTTATATTCCATATCCATATGATACAACTGCATTAACATGCTAATGTCAGGTTTTCCCTACAGTTCAAAAACATGTAGGACAAAAATCAAGCTACTGCAGCCTATTTCTGAAAACATTGTTAAAAATAGCTTTTAAGGAGATAATTCAATCCTGGCTGCAAATTATTCTGCTATAGTAATGTAGTCAGCTCCATTTTGTTCGCAACAAATTCTACACTGCGATTTTACAGGAAGACTCAATAACTTTTTAACCCTGTAAAATAACTGTGATCATTCTCCCTTTAAGAACAGAAAGAAGGTTGATGACCAATTCAGGCTACAGAACATAACAAAATAGAATAAAATGGCTGGCAACTGCAGCATTCCAGAGGATTATTTTGTGTTATTTTATGTTGCATGGCCACAAACATGAACAATATGAATTACATGTATCACAACGGTGTTGTGTGAACACATGGTGGACGTTGAATCTCCTCCAGTAAAATCCATCCCTCCTGTAACAACATAAAATGTAGTAAGGGTAGAGAGGAAGGGGCAAAAAGAGCCAGGGGCAAAATAACTTGAATCAGCTTGAGTTAATGGACTGGATGCTGACCTAAAAGCTCTGGACTGCATTTTTATTTTGTTCCTTTCTCTGCAAAATCCTGTATTTCTTACGCATCCTCCTTGCTCGTCTTTATATGAATGAACTCCCGTGATTGTTTTCAGAATGAGGAAGGAACCTTCAACAAGTACGAGCTTATGCTTAACAGAAAGAAATCAGCACGAATAAAAGCCCATTGATTTCTGTTTAGCAGGTACCAAGTAGTAAAGCACTATTTGAAATAGGACTCTCCCTTGCACATTAGAAGTTTCCAGTGTAATATAAGCAAGAATTGACAACATAGCACACACCTGCAGATTTCACATCACACACAGCAGTTGCTTGTGTTCTCTCAGTGTACCAATACAGTCATCAGACAGATACCATTCTGAACTACTGATAAACTGAGCACAAGTATCAGGCAATCCGACTTGACACACTCAAATGAGGAAAAGGAATCCTCCCGGAAGAGCTAACTATAGAAAGTTTATAAGTTACTTAGAAGCTAGAATTATTTTCAAATGTAACTTTGAGGGACTTAATGGGGAATTTAATGGGGAAGGAATCTTTCTGTTAAAGATTAAAGGCATGCACCATTATTTTTGTGTCTAAGCAAGACAGCTTATAAAATGTAAAATGTCAAGTGGAAGTATATAGACCAACATTTTATTGACTGACCTGCTAACAGATATTTTCTAGTGGATTTGCTCAATGTTCAATTACTTCGCAATATTCTCTTGAATTACTCTGCAAGTATTCCTTATTGGTATTTCTTCAAGTGATACTGTACCTGTATTCAGTGTTTTACTTGAAACTTGACAAAAAAGCACAATGCTTCTGAAAGTGATAGCTGTCTCTTTCTAAAGGTCAGAGAGCTTTATCTCATCAAACTTGTCCTTTTATTGTCTCCTACTTCTTCAGCAACCTAGTCCAGGCTTACACTTGTCATTGCCTGAGTAGCAAAGAAAATGAAGTATTTTTAGTCACCTGCTGTTTCTGAAGACTGCTGGCTGTTCAATATGTTTTTGCCCTTTGGAGATCCCTTGCCTAATGAGATACTAAAAGTATAATAAAGAAGGCCAAGCACACAATTCCAGCTGCCTCACATAATTTTTTACCTGGAAAGACACATATACAAAATTTGGAAAAGAGATGGAAGGCGGGGATGGGGAGAATGCTTGGCAAGCTTTAAATGAGGTAGAGGTTCTTCTGATGATATAAATACCTCTTCTGGTGAACTTATTTTATTCTAAGTAAACCATTCTTTACCACACAGCTGGATTTGCAATGACTGAAATGTGTGGCTAACTTTAGCATGAAAAGGTGAGAGGTCAAACGCCCCTGTCTTATGAATTGAACTAATTTCTTTACTTTGTAGGCGAGGTGGAAGAAGCAGGTAACATTGTTTCCTGTTCTGAGGGAATAGGCCCGGTTGCTACTAGAAATAGAGCTGATAAAGTTTCTAAAGAAGGCAAAGATCTTACGCATCTGACCTCTATTAATTCTCATAAGATGGTGCATCTCTGTGGGAACTTGGGGCTCACAGCTTTAGTAACAATTTCTCTGTGGCAAACCGTTAGACTTCTCAGGAGAGCTCCTTTTCCTCCTTCTCCCTATGCTCAAGACAGTTGTGACATCTGCTTTTAACAATCTCCAGATTCTTCAAAGGCATTTCTGAACTAGATTGTAAGAATTTTCCCTGTGGAAAGGAAATATGAACAGCAGGTTCAGCGAGCAATGCAAAGAACCTAGTACAAATATTAAGATACGTAGGAAATCAGGATCAAAACCACAAGGCATTCTCATTTTTGCCAATGAAGGAGACTTGGGAAAATAATTGAGAGGCTAATGCAGTACCTCAGATTAATGAGACTGAAAGTTTTGAACCAAAACTCTGTTACTTTTATGGACAGTCCCTACATCTAAACTGCTGCTCTCAGTATGCAGAGATGCAGCGAGGAATCAGTGAACCGCTTTGATACACTGTACAAAGGTTTCAGCGTTCAAAGTTTTATGTCCATTTCTCAGTCTATACAGCTTAAAAGGTAGCCTAAAAAATGGGATTCTGTGTATATTTATACAGATCTTACTGCCAAATAAGTATTGAAAACCAGTCACTTCTCACAGCATTTCTGTCTTCAGATGTCACCACAGAGATCTTACTAAACAAGTCTGGAGAAAGGCAGAAAAGCAACATCTGTGGCAGCAAGTAAGCCAACTAAAAAAAGCTGCAAGCCCATTTTCCAAGTGCTAGTTGATACAATAAAAGCATTCAGATGCCCCCATCCAGTTCAGATTCCAAATGTCCTTGTATCACATTCCAAATACAGACTTTAGGCTCCTCACACAAAGAGACACATCCTCAAAGAAAAAATGAGTATCTATGCCAGAAGAGCTTGGAACATCTCTAGCACAATGACTTATTCCACTGCTGTCCTACTCTTAAATGAGGCTGACAGGAAATAGTACAGCTTTCTGGAAAGGGCCACATATCCTCTACTAGAAAATGCAAATATGCACACAAAGAGACTCAGAATAATGAGTTACCAAAGTGGACTCCTGGCTGCAGCACAGAAGGACATCAATGTCACCATTTCTGATAGCACACACCAAAGCCATCTACTCACCTTGTCATTCCCACACTGCATGTGTGCCAAAGCTTGCATTTTTAAAAAACAAAGGGCAGTGTTTCTCTCTGAATGAAACATTCCAGAGAGGATTATACCTTTCCTTTTTTTTTTTTTTTAATAGGGAGAACAGCAATCACTGCCCTACTTCTTTCTTCCCTTTCCACACTCTATTTTGCAAATTAGCAAATGTTTCCACCATCTCTGCTTCATCTGTCTTTTTCCTTCTCAAGCTATTTCCTAAATGCTGTTTCTGAATCCCTAGCTGCTGCTTTGTACACAAGGATGAATCCGTGCAACTTGCACTGTTGCTGCTGTAACATCCTACAAGGTAACTTCCACTAGCTTTACCTGAAGTGCTCAGAAGAAGGAAGTGCATGCACATGATGTTTAAAGACACACAAATTACTGTGTATGAAGACAAGGGAAGTCAGGGCAAAAGCAGAATGCAGGCACCACTGGAAAAATACCTGGACAGGGAAAGGGTCTAAAGTCACACTCCTCAATCTGATTTCACCTTGGCACATCCAAAACCTGTATCAGGATCTAGAGCTCAATTTTGCAAACCTTGCACAACTAACACAAGCCTTGCCTCCAGGTATTCTGTTTGCTGTTGTCCTGGAGTCACACGCCAGGTTAACCTGCCAAGCTAGGCAATAACAAGCGAGTCAAAACCACAGACAACTTCAAGCCACGTGACCTCAACCTTATCCTCCAGGTGGCATTTGGCCACAGAGGGGGTCTAACCTGGGTACTTGTCGTCTTGTGACAGTTAAGATGGTCCAAGCTCACCATCGTATATAACACCACCACCTTCAAAAGAGCAAATGAAGAAAGGAGATCTCTCTGCAAACACATTTTAAATCTCTGAGTGTGACTTTGGCACTGCATTGTATTTCCCAACACATTCTAAAAGTATCGGGAGTCCTATGTAGAGTTTGCAGAGCAAAAAGGGTATGTACTATATGTTTCCTACTATACCTCTTCTGATGGAATAAATATCAAATAGAAACATCTGTCTAAACTTATTTTGAAAACTGCATGGCCAGCTTATGCAGTAGCTAGATCTGTGGCAAGGTTACAGTGTTACTCTCTAAGGAGAATACAATTAATATGCGTATATATTTTGTTCAATTCAAGCACTGTGTAGTCTCCAAGTTCTGCTATGAGAAGTATGGATCACTTCTCATTATCCTTCCTACTCCAAAACACAGTATTTATCACGGATGTGTACAATACAGCGGCATAGCTTAGGCCTGTTATATAGGTCAGTATCTGCAATGCACATGAGAACATAGTTTGCCACTGCAAAGGAGAGTGGCTGCAAAATCTATTTTGGATAATCCAATTTATATTTGAGGAAATCAATGTGTGGTCATTTCTAGAACTGTGAATATAAGGCAACTGCAGCATGCTTGTATATTTGATAAGTTTTATTATACTATATCCTTATATGAATGCCTATGCAGTGTAAATGCTTTAATATAAGATACTGAGTGGTTTTTTTACACATTATTTTCTAAACAATGCTACATTTTACTGCATGTTTATTCATTTTTTTTTGTGTTTGTACAAAGTGCAAGCAGGAAGACACATGATTTTAATAACTTGCACAGCAGCTATTTAAATCCATTATAAAAACATGTTCTTATGTAAAGACTTAATTTGGCAGGAAATGTGCTTCCTTTAGACAATGGGCTTGGTTCACAGCAATACCTGTCTACTTAATGTTTATTTATTAAAAAAAACCCATTATCCCTGAATCTGTAAATGAGGCCATTGACTCTCTACGAACCACTATGTCAGTATGCTTTGGTACCTTTGAAAATGTAAATCTGCATTTACTAGGAGAACAGATGACCTGTCCTGATGCAAGCTGAAAAACAGTGCTGTAATTGAAAAAGCCCAGTCCTGAGCAGCCATTGTGTTTGGTGCTGCAGGATGACAATGTAGCAATCTTTTTTTCTCTAAACAGTACTTTCTCATGACCTTAATACAATGAGTTTGTGTTACTTGATTGTGAACTGGGCCCACTGTTTACAGTATTACTATATATAACCAAAGTTCAATGCATTAACAAAATTGATCAAATTCATTTTTTGGAAGAAAAAAAGAGAGTGATTTTGCTGAGGTTTGAGAGACCTGGCTTGGTACAGAGTGTTGCTTCTGCACCAATACATTTTAAACATAAGGAAATCACTGGCTGAAAGACTGATGGCTAAGACAGCATTGTCAGTGTTAATATACTGCTGGAAACTAAGTTACCAATGATATAACATAAATCAAGGTAGTAATGCATTAAATTAAGGGTATGTAAATATTGATTTTAATGCTGCAGCATCACAGATACCATTTTTCAGTGCTTTGATATCCAAGGATTCCTAGTACTACACAAATGTATTTTATCTGCTTCATTTTTTAGTTTTGGTATTTTCATTCAAAGCGAAGTAATTCCCATTTCTTTGTACTGCACTGAAATAAAGAATCTTGTTTCAGCACATAATACTTTTCTTATTCTTTCTGGTCTGTCTCTGTCAGTGTTTGTTTCTGCAAGCACCAAATCCCAGATACGAGCCCCTAGTGCCCAGCTCCCAGTACCCTGGACATACTCACCCCAAGGCACACCACGCAGCACTGACAGACCACCTGGTGCCTCCGTCCAGGGCTCTGTGGAGCCTGAGCAGCACTGGCACTGGTGCCAGACCACTGGGACATCTGCAACGTGATCCTCTTTTCTAGCAGACTCACATTAAGATTCTAGTTGGAATCTGGGAAAGCAGGCCCTGCCCTGCATTTCCCATTTCTCAGGAGACTGCTGGAGTCACTGTGATTTTCTGTTGCCAGGACTGCTGTCACATTCTGCTAAGACTACAGGAGTCCTAACCAAATGAACATAAATTCCCCTCTGATTTGCATCTAAAAAGCTTTTAACCAGGTCTGATTCTAAATACTTTGCTCTGTGGAGACTCACGTTCCAAGTAGTTTGCAAATGAGAACACTCAGGAGCAGATAATATTCAAACAAAAAGGTAAAGACTGACAGGAGAGGGGAGGAAGCTGAATTTCCTGAGACAAGCACTGGCCTCAGTAGCATGTGCTTTTGTAAGAGCTGTTTTATGTTGCACCAGGAAGGCAGCTTTTGACTGCACGGGTCCCAGTGGGGTGAGCAATAGCTGCGGCACTGTGACCCACTGCGTTTCAAATACAGCACCTCAACAGATTTCAGGTACAGCAGGAGTGATGAGGGCAGAACAAGGAGAAAGAATCAATTCCCATGAAGAGAAGCTTTACCTTAATTCCCAAACTACTTATGTCCCCATATTTTTCTGACAGTATCAGAACACCTCACTTTCACATTTTACATGCTTTTTGCAAGACAATTATTCTACCTTACTATTTTAGTGTCCATTTTCACAAAAAATGAAGTATACACTTACAAAAATCTGCATTTAGGAACTCAGTATTCCTTTCACATATGCAGCTTCACAACAATCATATGAAGCAGGAAACAAAATATTAACAGACATTTGTTAATAACAACATACTGTCCTGTTAACAGACAATTAGCTACTTTAATTGCTTACTGTGCACTGTATCACTACAATTAGTTTGCAAAATACACAAAATTTAAATTCAGCTGCTGACATCTATTTTCATGTTAAATTTCCTTTCAAAATATGCCCAACAATAACAAAAACATCTCTATATTATCAGCCCTGTGTTCAGCACAAATCCAAAGCATAGCACCTGGGAAGAAAATGAACCCTACCCCAGCCACAACCAGCATAAGTACACCCTTTAAAGTAGCTGAAGTGCATTACACACTAAGAGTGTGCTGAGACAGACTGTCCCTGGTTAAATAACTCCTGAACAGCCTATACTTGTTGGCCCAACACAAAACTCCAGCCCACTTAGAGAATTCTGCTAAATGTAGCCCAGGTTTGGAACTGTATTATAGACAGGAGAAAAATACTCAGAACAGGTGTTTGGCTCATTGCAAGAAATCTTCCAAATCACTTCATTCCTACTGTCCCACAACCAATGGTGAAACAGTGCCATCTAAATGATGCACAGGAAGTCTGAAATTAGAGGGCAAAGAAATAATTGAACGGCAATAACCCACTTCTCAGGCTCCCATGTCTCAATTTTTTCCTCTGAACGAAGTCCTGTTTTGAGGCAGAGAAGGGATGGCTTTCTTCAACCACTGCACAGCCTTCTGCAGCCTGCAGTTTAAAACTCATTCAAGACTCTAGATAACACAAAGATGAAAACACAAATCATGGCTCAGTACCAAAGAGTCATGTTCCAATCTCTACCCTGTATCCTTTTTATGGATATAGCCACTATTGAACCAGTATGGCAGTAAGCCCTTAGGTAGATTTTACTGCTGGTGTAACATAATACTCCCAAAGACTATGTTCAGCCTGCCAACAGCAGGATGCTAACACATCTCCAAGGGATTTCTGAGCTCCCAGAAAGGTCATGTCTTCTACAGCAGAGCCAGCTCAGTGAGCTCCGTTTTAAAAGCTTATAAATGCCTAAAGCATCTCAATTCATGTAGAACTATCATAACAGTACAGTTCAAGAGTATCTGCAGGGCCAAGCTTAAAAGGTAAGGACCTGGTCATACAAAGCCATTTCTAATGAAAGGTGCCATTTACATCAATGGGATAATCTCAGGAAGAACCAAAGGATCAGCACATTCATTTCTGTTCATATTGATATGGAATTTAGAGAGTTGCAAATACTGAAAACCTCAGGGATGGCCCTTTCAAAATGGACCCTGGTTATATTAGCAACACAGCAAGTACTTTACAGGTAACCAAAGCAGCAAAATCTGCATCCAGTGATTTTCAGTCCAAGAATACTCTCCTGAACCCCTTCAATTTTTTTTAAGTCATCTTCTGATCTACAAGCAGAGAAAATGGAGATGGATAAGGGTGTGGCATCAGCTTAATTAAAAAAAAATATATATATATATAGGCAATGAAAAGAGCATTCCAAGCTGTGGCTACCATACTGGAAAGTCTGGTCCTCAGCTTTAAGTATCAAACTCTCAGCAGAATAATCTTTCAAAAATACTATGTTTTCAATCACCTGACTTGGAGAGAAGTTGTTCTAACTCAATACGATGGATTCACCCATATCACGAGGCACCCAAAATAGACAGTGCTGCAGCCTGACTGCTTTAGGTCTGTTCTTCAGTGCTTGCAAGGAAATGGTGCAAAAGAGTCCAAGTCTGTACCCCATCACTGATCTATACTCTGACCTAAGTGTACAGCAAAAGTCAGTTTTCACACGGAATGGTGAAATTTATCTCAAGGCCTCACATTTTTGGCTGTTACAATGCCTTGTCAGAATTAATGCCTTCACAATGTTTTATATATGTATGATAGAGGGAGCTACTTGACAGGCATCCTACTTTATGATGAGTTGATAAAAGTCACTCACACAAGAGAAAATACTGCGGGTTACAGGGCAACAAGCATATTACACTCTAGTGAATAAGTAATCCAAGAAAATAAACTGAATTCTACACTGCACCACAGCTGCAAAGGGGATGGCAGAGTAACAAACAGGAAAGTGGAAAAAATAACAAAATCCGAGGAAAATGTTGAAAAACACTTCTAGGTATTTGCTCTGCCATGAGGTCTCAGTCCCAACATGCTTGGAGTCCCAAGCCTTCTCCAATCCTGAAAGCTCTTTAACTAAAACATTTTATGGAATGAGCCAAGTACGAAACAGGCAACAATAGACAACTACTTATCTATTTTGAGTATAACCTCATGTGCAATACAACAAAAGCTAGAGACTTAAAATTTTGATAAGGATGGAACACTTTGAAGATTTTGACTTATCTACCTTTAAGCAGGCCAATGAAAAGTTCAGAACAGCTGCTAAAAAGTATGCTTTACAGGAAAATGTTTTCAACTGATCTGTTTTTCCTGTGAACCTAAGGTAAAAAATACATTAGAATAATCTAAAAATAAAAGAACAAGGAACAAAATGGTAAGATTATGATCTTTAGTATTTAAAGTCTGTATTGTCAGGAATGCACATTGCTGCCTTTGGCACACTGTGGCCAGACACATCACATTAATAATAAATGCCAGGACTAGAAGTTCAAACAAATTGGAACTTACTCCATTGCCATTTCTGTAAGGAGGAAACAGAAAAGTCATTTGTCACAAGTTTTATTCATATACCCTATAAAACTGCTTATTTGCAATTCCACCAAGTTTTGTTAGCCTGTTTTGCATTTCGTTAGGTTAATAATGTGGGAGAGGGGTTTACTGTCATTATGGCTTCTGGAATGCGTACAGGAATTGAACATGAATTATATTAACAGCAAAGAAATTAATGAGAGAATCGGGAGCTCCAGTCTGGAAGTGAGAATTATTAATTTAAGATACTACCTGAGTGATCCCTTTTGGTCTTCTGCCCACCTGGTACTGTGCACCTGTTGTACACAAAAGTCTCCTTCAGAATAAAGCAGGTTCTGTAACAAAGCCAAGACTCAAAGAAAGAAGCGCAGAGATTAATCCTGACAGCATTCCCACAGGACCCATACAAGTTTCCAAGCAACGAAGGAAATTCTCTGCAAGGACCGGAAAGGTTTCACTTACCAGAGTCAGGTATCACAGTTCAGTTCTGGATGAGTGCTCAGGAATCCCCAGGTATGGTGGCAAAGGGCCCCATGAGAACTGGGTGCAGCCTGGCCAGTGGCCATTAGACCAGTTTGTGGTGTTAAATGCTCAGAGCCCCATCAGGCACATTTCCTTCCCTAGAGGCAGAGGCCAGAAAATGCAGTCAGTAATGGCCCCTTCCAGAGGCAGAACCTCGTCCTCCCGCAACAAAGGCATCTGGTAACAATTTGAAACAATTAATATACTCCACATAAACTTAATATCCCTCTCTTTATCTCAATTAGTGATATTTTTCCTCAAAACTGCATACAGGCTTCCTGACTTCACAGGCAACGTGCCCATAATTAGGCCTGTCTGATCTCATAGCTAGAAATTTATAGCAAAAGAAACCATTTTAATATCAGCCCAGCTCGGAGGTCAAGCCAAAGATCTTTGGAGCACCTGTTGATCAAAATCGAGTCCCAGTTGGCCAAATGACCTAAACAATGTGCACGGTAACTGCAAGCCCCAGTGAGACTCTATACCATCCTGCAGGATTAGGAACTGTTTGCTCTTAAGGGTAGCACTTGAGAGATTACCAAAGATCAGTTCATAGCTCAAAGGAACAACAGCTCACATCAGCAATTTGTAGGGTCTGCCATCACTAGAGTACTCAGTGACAAAGGCCTGAATAAATTCTCAGCACATCCTTTAATTTATTTGTCTGGGCCAGTTCTGGGCTACAGTAGGTCATAAAAAGCATGAGATCAGATCCCAGACAAAAATAACTACATCTCATAGTACCAGTCATTAAAGGTCTGACTGTAGTTCAGCAGATGGAAATAGAGAGCAAGCTTTTACTGCTCATTAATCTCTCTCAAGAATACTTCAAGAAACTGTCCCTTCTTTCAAATTATAAAAAGAAATGCTTGTACACTGTGAAAAAGGAATTATAAAATGGTACCATCAGAAAAAAACCCAGCTTTTGTTGTAGCAGAAGTGCGTGTAAGAATTCCCAAGATGCCATGGTTGGTACAAGCAGCTCTCTCTAGCATGCTGAAGTATTCAGGTATTCCCAGATGGCACAAAGATATTCTTACACATTTTGCTTTGCCCTGGAACTAGATAAGTGTTTCATCTCATTTCAGTCTCTCCTCATCCTGCCATAGCAGGGGGTACCAATTTTCTGCCAGG
This sequence comes from Edolisoma coerulescens, assembly GCA_013397115.1. Lineage (NCBI taxonomy): Eukaryota > Metazoa > Chordata > Aves > Passeriformes > Campephagidae > Edolisoma > Edolisoma coerulescens. Next base: position 451,257 of record VWZW01007827.1, on the reverse strand, counting down.
TGTCCTAGACTTATACACAGCTTGTAAAGCTCTTTTTCTCAAAATTGCTGGTGTTCCCAGATGAGCAAACCTACAGGTAACCAGAATTACTTTGTACCTACAGCTTCATGGGTGATGAGCAGAAAATGTACAAAGCCAATAAATCTATGAAGCATAAATGACCCAATGTACCATAAAGCTTTTAACAGGTCTTTTCCTTGGCTCCGTGGCAAAGAACTACCTCCCTTCTCATCAGAGCTTCAATTCAAATCCTACAAGATCTGCTAAGACACTTTCAGTTTCCAAAGACACATTGTCCTGCTCCAATGCTTCCCCTCCCTGAAACAACAATGGAAAATTATGGGGAATTTGATAAAAGAAACCTGCCAATTTGAGAAGGATTATGTCACAACTAAGCCCAGCATCGCATATTTTCATATTGCTTTGTTTTATACAAGGTCCAAGCTTAAGCAAAGAAAAACATCTATTTGTCAGCATTGTACAGTACTTTTCAGCTCACATCTCAGTACACCTCCACAGGCCTGCCTTAAGGGCTAGGGCCAGCATCAAAATTAACCATGTTAGTAAGTGCTGTTCCTCAACATTTTAAAACTCTTAGTTCCTGAGACAAAGAGAAGTAGCAATAAAGAAACAAAGGTGTTTTCTGACTCAAGATGTTTTCTGATCACAGTTACTACATAAGGGTACCAGGCAGGATGTGCCCACAAAAGATAAAAGTCTGGAAGTCAGTCCATGTAGCATCATTCTCCTGAGCCTTTGTGCATCTCCATGAAAGGGTGTTACCATTTCATTTGACTTCAAACCCATTTAAAAACCAAAAAATCTGTGGAAGAGGGGCCACACACACAAAGTCACAGCCCATGCTGGCGTCTCACCATGTGTGGGCGCTGAAAGGGGGGCAGGTGAGTCTAGTGGCTTCTCAGGTATTTCCTGTCAAAAAATGCAGGTATTCTGAGTAGTTCTCAAGCCAAATGAAAAAATAGTCTGGTCCCACCCTTCTGCAGGCCCTTTTCTTCTGCCAAGCTGCTGAAAAATGGCCTTCACAGCAGAAGCGTTGCGTAGAAAATGAATGATTCTCCCAGCACAGTTATTTGCCGTGCAGAAGAGCAGCTTGTGCAGTCCACTGGCCTGGGTACACATCACTGTTACAAAGAAATCCATGCTGTGGGAAAGCTTGGTATCTGGAATGTAAAGAAAGGAGAAAACTAAGTAAAGCTGAGCTTCCAAATGGCAGCAGTGCTTTCTGCTTGATGCCACGAGGGTAATGGTCACACGGCTCCCGGACTCCCTTCAATGCCCAACAAGGGAACAGAGAGCAGGGCACAGTCACTTTGCTTCTCATATCTGGATGTCTCACAGTCTGGAGCTGCATCCACTCCTCTTGTGTCCTCTTGGAGAGGGACAGAGCACTGCCATTTCTTTTTGGGACAAGTTCCTTTGTTTCTGGCAAAGATATATTCGTATTTCATTTCTCTGGGAAAGAACAAAGACAGTTTCTCTGCAGGGTTTTAATTTTAGATCTTTTCAGTCCCCAGACCTGCTCAGGATATTGCTCTGGGCAAAAAACTAGTCTATTGAAAAGAGTGCAATGAAAAGCTGGCATTGGTGAGGTCTGTTACAACAAGCAGGAGGCTCTGGAGGAATTTAACGAAGATGAACAAAGCACAGGAAAAACACTGAAGGGGAAAAATCCTTTGCTGGCCAAGCTGACACTGTATGTCATTTGCCCTTACAAACCTATGGCCTGTGCAGACCTGATGCCACAGGGGATAACATCATAGTAAGTCTGGAAGGCAATTCAACAGGCTATCTAGGGCATTCTTCTTCTCCTTTGTAGGATTAAAAGTCCCTTTAATTCACATGTGCAAGGTCAGCACTCACTACCCCTTCTTTTACCACAGCAGTGACCAAACTAATCCCTGCTTATTCCTCAGTCCTTATACCTCTCAGTTTGATTGAGACAATCTGAAAGATTTAACAGAAACTGGAGTGAATTTGTTCCATTAAGTAATTGCAGAAAGTTCAAACCGAGTTTGCAAACCCCTTTAATGACGCTAATCACCTTCTTATTTCTGTCTGTGTTTACTTGTTTTGCTTATCATTTAAATGCACAGAGTGCCTTGCCTGTAGATGAAGTTCAAGTCTGCACAGAGCATGCCTCAAACCAAAGAATGAGGCTGCAAAAATAATGAATCCTCACACATTTCTACTAACTGGGTGCAACCTTTCTGTCACATTAACTGCAGCTCTCTGGGGACAGTTAGAGGATAAGGGTCTCAGTGACAGCTCTGCCCTATGCAAGAATCTACACGAAGCTAGATGCCCTCTTCGCTATCCAAAGAGGGAAGCCCAGCAGCCCTGAGTGTTTTTCTTTCATTTATATGCTTTGTCCTGCCTTGAAAATAGCTAAGTGTTAGGGTATTTGCAGAACTAACTTCAGATTGTGCCATTTTTAAATTTCAGAGCAAAATCACTCCAACTGACTCGGCAGACTCATATTTCACCCTCCTCAAGCATCTGAAATGGCTTTTCTATCTGGAATGTATGCGTGTCCTACAAGGGGCAAAACAAAAGCTCCTACGTTATGCGATTTTGGGTTGGAGTTAACACATTAAAAAGAAGAAAGCTGTTCACAAGATATGAGATTTCCCTTGGCAGTAGATCTTTTCACTTAACCTTTTTGGTTTTATACAGTGCCTCTGTTCACACAGATGCAGGGAGACCCACAGATGGTCACAGTGCTGCTGTGATACAGACCACAGCCAGCAGAAAAATCAGCTCTCAGAGAGTGTTCACTGCAAGCCTGTGCTGTGGTATGTGTAACTCTCTGCAAATGACCCTTAATAGTCATGGAAATTAGCTCCATTTGGCATGAATCAGAGAAGCTGCTAAGTGAGTGCCTCTAAAATGGGCCTGTTAGGAAAGAGAAATACTGAACTGTTGTACTTTTTTAGCATTCATAAAGTGGGACAGCTGCTGTTTAACAGTTGACTGCAGGAAATAAATGCCAAGAGTAATAGATACTGCAGGTAAGGAAGGCTACCTGCCCTTTATCTGAGCAATTTTCATATCAGACCTGAACCACAATCAAAGGTTGTTATTTTTTGTAAACTATCTCTTAGTGACAGGTATCAGGTATGGCTGTTACTAAGAAGGTAGCAAATGCATCATATTAAAATCCTCAAAAGTTCTCATGGAGAATTTCCAGCCAGGCAGGTGCAGTACTACTAAGGAAGCACGTTGTGTGCCATTTCAGATGCAATATAATCACCGTGGCTGGACCCTCTGGAGTGAGAGCCCTTAAAGCATATGTGACATGAGGCTCATAATCCTTTACCACATGTCCCAGGGCCACAGGAAGCTTCTGCTGCAGGTGGACAAGCACTGCACTGTACTGCTTTCATTGCAAGTCAGCTCTGTGTGCTACTGGGGATTGCTTCCTCTACCTTCTTGGCAAATAACGAACAGAAAGCTGATTTATCATACATCAGCTCAGAAGTCCTGCGAGAGCTGAGAGGCAGGAGCTGTGACTTAAATCCTTGCAGGCAAGGGCAAGAATGAGAGCCAGATCTCTGCTGCTTATGCCCTGAACATCAGGGTCTTGAATTACAGTGTGAGGGAAGAGGCAGCATTACCCTCCCAGCAGCTGTTAACAGGAGCAGCGGGAGCGCTGTTCTGCATGAAGCCATGTGCACATGGTGTGATCTGAGCATCCTTTCTAGATCAGACCTCAGAGGGGGAAGAGTACCTAGTTTGAGATGTTTGTAGGTGTGCAGTAATGACTAAGCTATTCCTCCCCAACAGATTCAGGCAGCTGAGGCAGCAGGTTGCCTAAAACCATGCCTCCTCAGTAAAAAAAAAAGAACTAAAAATAGAAAAATACAACAACATCTGCACTCAGGGGAATTTCTTCCAAGTGTGTTGTCATCAAACAAAATATATATGAAGAAACCTCTCAGAGGAACAGCTTGGGAAAGTTCCCAGCTCCTCATCTGTCCTCATGTTACATGGCAGTTCTGTGTCAGGATGGGATTTGAACTCAGACAAGTCTGGCACCAGCATCTTACACTTCTAATCAAATAAGTGATCTCAGCTCAACCAGCAAATTCATATCACAAACAAACACACCTTCAGGATCATACCTTTGGGAATCGTGGTGAGTAGGAAATCCTACTTGCTTGTCAGAACATCAATTCATGGACAAGTCTATCCTATCACTGTCCATCCACTGCAGGAATGATGCAGGAATGACAAGTACACTGTTCAATGTGCCCAGGACTTACAAGTGACACAGCAGTGAACCCAGAAAGTATCAACTGCTCTATCATGATACCACACCTTTGGTTTTCACCCCAGAGGGAAAAGCTTACAGCAGTAATAGCCAGTCTGAGCGTAGCACAGGATGTATATACACTGTCATACTCCATGGCAATGTATGAGGCAGCAAGGAATGAAAAATCTCTAAAACCTACTTCTATTAAACCATATATGGGAGCTAACTGCAAATGTAATCTCATTCAGCCTGTGCTGACATGGCTGTGAGGCAGCACTTCTAGCTCTGTCGGACTTGTACCCCAAGCTCACTTGCACTGCCTCCTCTGCCAGAGCAAAGCCCAGAAGATGGCATTATCTTACAAGGAAACATTACCCCGGTACCAGTTGCCTTCCCCTCCGCTCTACAAGTTCAGAGGGGGAAATCTCTTTGCTTGGGCATATCCCTGGCTTCTTCTTGCTCCCGTTGTTTTGCCAAGCCTAGCATCAAGTTGCAACATTTCAGCTGGGTGTAAATACCGAGGAACAAAGCCAGAAAGAGATAGGAAAGCTTTATGTGACCTTCACCTTCATTCTTTTAGCTCTGTTTCGAAATCCCTCACCTCCTTGCACTCTTTGAGGCCAGAATAATCTTGATGTCAGCCCTGGCACTATATACAATAGGCTGATAACAACTGTTGTCTCTCTAGATATTCTGTAGTGTCTTTTCTGAGAGCCAGACACTAAGCAAGAGTAAACTCAGTCTGAAAAACCTCTGAATTCAGCTGCCATTGACACATAAAAGGTTTAAGCAGAGACATGTGAATGCAGTTGTCTGTAGTTCAGTGAGAAATAATCCAGAATGTCAAATTGAAGCAGTGAGGTTTTCCAGACCTGTTAAATAATGAGAGCTGAGGGTGCAGGTACAGCAGCCCCTCAGAACTGTTGCAACTGCTAGCACGGGTACTCAGTTCATCCTCACCTGCCCTTCCCTCCATTTTACCAATTCCCTGCTGATCCAGCTCTTGTCTTCAGGACTTCTGCTGGCTGGCTTTGTTCCTAGGATTAGAAATCATATCATGCAGATGGAGCAAAGCGCTGCTGTGATTCAAGCTACAGAGGTTCCAACAGCAGTTCTTAGCTCAGTCCATGCTCTTGCCTGCTACTGGGTCACACTGAACTGTTGTGCTAAAGCACAAGGAGCTGGACTTAAAATTATAAAAACCTGGTGATAACTCCAGCAGTAGTTCAGGGTCTCCAGCAGATTGCAAGGGTCTGCCACTGTGATATATAATTCCCTCATCTTTGTTACATAGCTGGTGACCATGAAGGGTCTAGCTCCCTATTGACTGTAAAATCAATGAGGAGGAGGCATCAGCAAAGGACTGGAATAAGTGGAATCATTTTAAAAGGAAGATATTTTAGTGTAATCAATCTGCTCAACTGTGGAAGATGCAGGAAGCAATGAGATCAGGTTAATTCTGGCTCACTAGGTAGAGCTTCCTCAGCATCTGCTTTGCCTAGTACCCTGCTAGGTTGCTGTAAAGCCCCAAAAATTTGCTCAATGAGACTATTAAAAGGGCTTACAGTTTTTTATGTACTCTGAGTTAAATGTATGGGAGAAATACTGACAAGATCTTCTCAAGAGGTCAAAACAGCAAAAAAAGCTTTACTGGCAGCTTTAGAAAACCAGAGAACTTCAGCAAAAGGTTTACAGCAGCATTCAATCAACATAAAATATTTCACAGAGTATTAATTTAGTCCATTCAACTCAGCAAACTACAAGCCTGTCTGATTTTAAGTTACTGAGAACTCCAAGAAGAAGGAATTAGAAGAAGAAAGAGAAAGACAGAAAAGATATAGAAAAGAACAAGCATAGCTACCATTCCTAGTTCCAGCAGCGCTCAGCTCATACAAGTTCCGAGAGGAGTTAGGGCCAAGGCAGGCTTGCTTTATATCTCGGTTTAGGTGCCCTTTGGCTTTCCTGGGCCGTTCCCCCAGGTGGGACTTGCTGTCATCTGGCAACTCTGGGGCTCGATTGGAGCTGCAGAGGTAGGTGTGGAGCATTGCCTCGGGGGTGCCAGGGGTTGGCAAGGTCCAGCCTGCCCCTGCCCATCCCACACATGCACCCCAGATGTTTTGAGCCAGCAATCTCCTCCAGTCTCTCACAGCTGCGTGCCCAGCTGAATTAATGCATCCAGTTCAGATGCTTATCTGATACATATTAAAAAAACCTTCTAAGCACCAGTGTAATTGTAAAATGCTAAACAATCATAAGAACATAGTTGAATTTACAGTAGAAGGAAACATGAATTTTAAATTTGGATCATGAGAGAAATTAACAAATTACCTTTGAATTAACTGCTGCTTTTCCAATGGTTATATTCTCCAAGGAACAGCCCACTCATCTTACCACTACAGACTTGATTTTGTAGAAAGAAAACATACACATTCACGTTACTTGCATGTCAGTCACACAACTCTACTGTGTTTTTTAGCCTTCCTAAATATTAAAAAACACAGTGAATTTTGCTTCCATAACTGAAGAGGTTCTACTACTTAACTTACAAAAAGAAATGTGATAAAGATGAGTTCAGTGAGCCTCTGTTTAGGACCATGAAAATTAAACTTTCTGAGTCCTTTTATCTAGTAAAAATAAATAAACTGAAAAATAAAATTATATTTCCTCCTCATCTAGGCTGTACCTTCTGCATTTATGATGCATACATCAAGATGTAATCACATAATTTGAGGACTCTAATCAAGAAAAATTAGAAATAATTATATCAATTGTCAACAAGTTATTTGAATAATTGATTGCACATATAGCTGTGAGGCCTTCTGTAGAAGCAGATTGTAAATCAAACTTTTTATTTTGCTTTATTTGATGAGTGGGGTTGTTTTTCTTTTTCTCTTCTAGCTTTAGGGATTTTAACTACATCCAGCATTGCGAAATGATAAATCTAGGACTGGTCTTCTGACCCAGAAATTTCCTTAGTATCTTAAAAACCAGAAAATCTCAGAAACCCAGAGACACTGCAATTAAACTGAAATTTAAAAAAAAGAAATAAGAGAATAAGTTTATTGTTTTGAGATAGAGCTGGCGCTTCTTGTGCAAGCTTTTTCACCGGGGTTATTTGGGTACATTTTTCATCTTCAGTGCCTATGCCATGCTGTGTCACTGAAGTATTTCCTAACTGATTAGCACGTTCCCAAATCAATGTGAAAAAGAGGGAGGGTTGTTACCAAAACCTTCCCTCCCCTCTCCAGGCTGTAAGCAGAACAGCAGAGGCAGGGACTAGGCTAGAAGGACTCATTGCTTGTGCATGACACATTTGTATCCAAAATAAGGAAACTTGAAATTTGAATTTTAGTAATTTTGGTGGGTTCTCTTCAGACATTTTGCTGTCTCCATCTGTGGAGAAGATAGGGCAATGGTGAGCCCCAGTCATAAAAACTAAATTGTGAGACTGCTTCAGATGGAAAAGATTTCTATCCCTGAACTCTAAGTAATGGGGGAATCTGTGCTGCTTGTTTCCTCAGTCTGAGGTTCTGCTTTGCAGTCAGTGAGTTTTAAAGGGGAAGAAGAAATAAAGGATTTCTTACATGGTTTTGGGGTTTGAGTGTGTAAATAAGGACATATCAAGGTATGTGAATATAGTCATTCTTTTTTGCAGCTGAATTGGGGACCTTGAGATCCATGACACAAGTGGTTGTCTCTTAAACTCAAGGACTGACTAAATCACACAACCAAGGCCACTGCTGTACATTAAGATGTGAACTATAAGGTACAATTCAATACATTTATCATCAGTGTGACTTGCTGCTATTTACCATCCACAAAATGCTGGAACTGAGACTCTTCGGTTCTTCCAGTGCTGGTAAATAAGCTCGGTCTATTGGTGGTTGTGCGTGACAAAGAGTTAGGACTGAAGACATCATTCATTTTCAATCACAGGATGATAAAGCTGAAAATACGGACGTAAAAATTATTGGAAAAAAGAACTAGTTTAAGATCGTGAAGTATTTTCTGAAGGTTTAAAATATTGTGCTGATTATCCTGTCCCCAAAATTCTGAGACAAATTGTAGCTAGGGAAATGCAATCGTGGCACTGTCTTTGCTGTGCTTCCCTCCAGGAACAGCTACACTTTACCACAGAGGACATGATTCCTATCTGTGTGCAATGCTTGAAGTGGAGTCCCATCACCAGTGAGCTCTGTGATGATCAGGTCTTGTACTGCTGTGAGTTCATATGCACCACTGCGCCATCAAGAAGAGACATCAGGAAGAAAAGTTTGCAAATCCTTCATCTGGTTGAAGTTCAACTTATTGCTACACCATAGCTATATTTGATGCCTACTCTTTGGATTACTTAGCTCTAATGTTGTATTTCCCATACAAAATTCAGCTCTCTTGAGGCTTCTTGGAAGATGGTATCCCTGACTGCAGAGGTACTATAGTTAGAAAACTAGAGAATTATTAGCAACTGGAGGAAAGAATTACAGCCCAGGTAGAAGGTAGTTGAGGACCCTGTAAGGTGCCAAGTTTGGGTACAACAGCCCTGTGATGTTTCCAGGAGACCACAGCAAAATTCTAATTCTTACTCAGCACTAGGAAAAAGCGTAAAAGCTGGGGGGAAAAGGTCTGCCTTAAACATCTGAGAGTGAAACTATCTATACAAGGAATGTGTGAAAAGAGCCAACAGAGGTAATTAAGGCTGCAGAGAAAAGCTACAGCTTGCTGCTTTCTGTCTAAAAGATTTTGGGAATTAGAAGAACTTTTACTTCAGATATAAGGGACCACACTAAGGCCATTCATGCCGTGGGGCTAAAAGGCAACAAACTGCCACTGATAAATCTGAAATAGCTGAGATGTCAGGAGCCAGTCTACGTACATGCAAGGAATGTGCAGGAGTTTTGTGTGACAAAGATCAAAGGGTCCCAGAGAAAATCCCGCCCTGGGATGCTGCAGCAGATTCTCTGGTGCAAAACAATATTTTTTCCCCTCTCGCTTACAACCTCTAGTGGCCAAAATGCACAAATCCAAGCAGAAACTACTTGCTGGAGTCAGCAAGGCTGCTTTCCACTGGATTTTGATGCATGTGCCACAAACGGAAAGGGGAATCCCACAGGAAAGGATCCGCGCAAACATCTCAGAGCATCTCCCTATACTGGAGCAGGATCCCTTAGTGAATATGTCTCAGAAAATGTGTTTTTAAAAATCCTCCTTGGAGCACTATTGGAAAGTTTTCTGCCTCTGTCCCAGTGCTGTGATTTTGCTGGTGTAGCTGCTCTTCTGGCATGGGAAGAAAGACCCCAACAACAACAACACCAACACCACCAACAACAAAATAAACAGGATAGAGATTAATATTTGATATACTGTATCTCATTATTGCATCTCCATCTAAACTTCCAGTTGTTGCCATCCTGTAGTCTTTTTCCAACTGGAATAATTTTATAAGGGGATTTAATATGTTTCCATTGCACAAATCACATACTAACAGAGAGCTTGTTTCCTGTGGTTTTGTCTTGCTCTTGTCACTGATCTGCAGGATCACCCCTGCAGCAATGACAAAAAGTGCGCACATGGAACTGCATAAAGTATTTTTTCAGCTGGTTTAGCAGCTGGATACGAGCAGGACGAGCCAAACACAACATAACCTGCCAGCTCTCCCAGGTCCATTCACTGATGCTGGAAAAAGCACTCAGAGGCCAAGCAGGAGTTCTGCAAAATGCTGGGTGCCCGCTAGTGGGAGAGAGGAGCTCACAGTATGCATAATTCCACTTTTTTTTTCTATTCAGGCACCATTTTTTTTTTTTTATTTTTCTTCTTTCTCATTTCCAATTGCATATAATCATAATCCAAGCCCCATAAATACTATTAATACCAAAACCTGAGACACAAGAAGGAAAGCTGGTGATTTCTGGTTATGAAATGAGCTCACAGACACGGGTAGGAGCAGACCACAAAAGCTTCCAGCACAGCTCTTTTATAACCTGAGATGCTGGTCCAACTCAGAAATTATTATTCTGACCTTTAGAGTCATTGCAATGCCTTCACTGGGTGTTACGGCCCTGGCTGTAACATGCTGCTCTTCATCTTACAGCATGAAGACTTTGCTGCATAATTTTCTTTTTTTTATGCACAAAATCAGGTTCATTGTCTTAAGAATATAACCAGAGAGCAGATGGTGCTCAGTACCAAGGGATCTTTATGAATAACAGGGATGAGATCACCTGGTGAGTGGCCACTACCAATGAGCTGCTGACCAGTGATGTTGCAGGGCAGGATGATATCTGAAAGTTTAAGATCTCCCCTCTGTTCCTCCAGGCTTCTGCAACCCTGCTTGCCTCAGAATTTCACTTTGTCTTTGAACTTCACCTTCTTTCTTTGCTTCTAAGGAAAGTCCTTAAGGCTGACAAAGTCTTCCTTTGCTTCACTGGATATTTGCTCCCACAGTCCAGGGATACTACTGATGTATTTCCCTGCATAACTTGTGAAGGGAAATGGTCCCCAAGGTCCAGTGGGTCCAAGCTGGGACTGTCCATGCTCCCAGAACTCTTCTCAATTGATATTGTATGAAAAAAGCCCTGCCCAGAAATGGAACTGCATGGAAAAAATCAGAGACCACATGGAGCTGTGTGCTGGGAATTAAGGAATAGCCCCAAGCACATCACCATACCGTCAATGGATGAGAAAAGTTTTGCCCTTCCTTGTAAGGTCACAGGACATTCAGCTGATTGGCGAGAGATTTGTTTTGCACCAAAGTCTACTCCAGTGCTGAATGGCAGGCTCTGTCCTCGGCCTCAATGATCACATCCTCAGAGGAAACACTGAGCTCCTAAGCACTTCCAAGCTGTTAATTCCTGAATCTTATTAACAAGAGCCAGCTCAAACATCTAAGAGCAGATCGCAGCAATGCCTCGCTCCCGTCTCCACCAGCAGCCAGCCCACGAGGCCTCTGCGTTGCTCCACAGTGTTTTATATAAAACTCAGGCTGCAGCAATGGACAACTTGGATAATCTCTCTCATTCCCTCTTCCCCCTTCACAAATGCTCTTTTCTTGCATAGAAAGCCTCATAATTTCTACAAGTACCTTCCCTCCAACAGTTTCTCTTCAGTTCTCTGTTCTGCACTGCAAGTTGAATAAAAGTTAATGTTTTCCCAGCTGGAAACGGCCCCTTCTCTGCCTCCCTTATTGTCACGAGACCTCACAAATGTTTCACTGCTACCTCCAGGACTGGCCCCTTCTGTTGCTAATTAGGGAGCTAAGAGGTTCCCCCAGGCACTTCCCAGTGAAACCGAGCCCATTAAATGAATGGCAGGCAACATCTCTGGGGGTGGGGAGCTGAGTTACACAACAGCTGTTTGGAAACAGGCGGTTTGTTACGTGTGCTGGATTTAGAGACGTGGCATCATTAAAAACAATGGCAACTTTCAAGTCCAAACCAGCGTATTTAGGTCAGTGATACCCCAGGGATAATCTCAGGGCTATAGGTGATGGGAGGCAGGCAGCAGGCACAGGGTGCTGGGGCTCAGAGCCTGGGTATGCCAAACGTGATGGTCCCTGTGATGGTCCCTGCGAGCGCAGCCGGCCATGCACTGAAAGCCGGGTGCACAGGTCCTTTCTGTGCTCTGGGATACAGGTCCTGCCACGCTGCACACAAAGAGTGCTAATCTTGGAGCGTGACATACGGCAGAGTCCCCTTGGGCTTGGACACGTTGGCATTTTGGTTAAGTGTGGTGGAGGCTTGCGGGCTGGTGCACCAGCTAACCCGGCTGCACAGCAGCCTGGACACAAGGAATTTCTCATATAGAAGGAAACTCCATAAAATCAGAGGAGAAACAACTTTAAACCCTGGTCAGTTTTGCCATTTCTATTGTCTTACAGTCTTAGGAGTGCACTATGTATCTCCTGCAACCATTGCTCCAAGCCATGTAAAATTACCATCTTGCAAAGAAAGCAAAAATCGTTAAAAACACACAATGCAACTGCTCAAATGCACTTGAGGGAAGGGCTAGTCCTAAGATCTGTGCGACAATATAGATATAAATGTCTTATGGAAAAGAATATCCTGGGTGATCATTCATTATTTTAGTGACAGAAGTATTGGTGGCAGAAAGAAAGGCGGTGTCTTCAACAAAGGGTTGTGATAAATCAGTATGCATAGGGGGTCTATACTCAATAATTTATATAAATTACAAAATAAAATCTAAAAAAGCAATTATCATATTTGGCTGAGGCAAAAAGAAGTGGCAGAGAATGATTTCCATCCTTCTCAAAAGGAACTACTGTGGCTGAGGATTCTTTAATAGTAACTATTACCACAGGCCAGAGCCCAAGTTCATTTTCTCTATCCTTATCTCAGCAAACTCCTGGTGTTGCTTTTGGTGAGCATCAGTGGGATTTGTGGGATGTGAAGGATAGGTGCATTGCAGGAGAGAGGCAGGTTCTCTGCCCTGTTGCTCTCCCACAGCTCTGCACAGGCAGCTCCCCAAAAGTAGCCTTTACAATGAAGGGCTTCAGAGGGGAAGGGAGAAGCCCAGGTTTAAGCACAGTTTTGCAGAGATATCAGCTGAGCATTAGGCACAGGGCTCCCACAATTGGTTCAGGAGGCAGCCAAGGGGCTGCTGGAGCGTGAGCTCCCCTTTGCAGGTCTGAGGAAATGCACAAGAGGAGACGTGTGTTTGGAGAAGTTGGTCTCATGATCTGTTCAGTTCAATGGAAATTTTGGAGACTTTTGTGCTCCGATTCTGTGCATTATTTCCTCCCCTTTTGGGAACTGCACCAGCTATCTGGAAACACTTCTGTGGCCTCCTTTCTGAGTAATTATTTATTCTCTCTATGGTAGTCCTGCTGTCCATTATTAGTTGTTATGCCTACATTGTACAACAACAACAACAACAACAGTAATATGAAGAAACTCTTCAGGTCCAGAGGCATTAAGAAAATGAAGACTGAATCCGCTAAACTTCTAACATAAGGATATGATTTTCCTTTTTCATTAAAAACAGCTAGTCTGGGAAACCAGGCATGTTTGAGTATAAGGTAATAACAGCATTGCAGACATCTCACCTAAAGAAAATAACACTATGGACCCTGAGCCCTATACCAGGACCCACAAATATAGCTGGGAAAATAGGTAGGGATTGTTTTTAACATATCTGTCTGAATACAGTAAACAAGACTCTATCAGCAAGTCTGTAAGTATATTTTTTTCCCTTCATCTTTTCAGCATTCTTGCAAAGACTTAGCTAAGCCAAATCCCAGCATACTTAACTGACTGGCCTTTCCCAAAAGGTACAAGGATAAAGCCCTTTGCAAGTCGCTCTTAAGAAAACTTGGCAACAACAGCTTGCAGGATGAATCCTTGCCAAAGATTAATAATCAGTTCCACAAGCAGCGGAACTAATGAAGCCTCATTTTCTACATGTATTTGCAAAAGGCAGCTACTATTTACAAACACAAAGACTTTGTATTTTGCAAGTACAAACACAAAAACTTTCTAACTGAGTTGTTCTAAGACTTTGTTCTCTCTAGGTGTGTTTATAAAATTCCCCCTGCACCTTCCAAAACAATCAGTTTTCATGAAACATGTAGAAACACCTTTCAGAACTATTTTTGAAATCTCTGCTTGCTGAAGTTGTTGAAATTGGCAAACAGATCAAGACATTACTAGGAGGACACACCTGTAGACACACCAAGTGACTGTACAAGCATTGGTTCTGTGGGAAGCAAAGAACTTAAGTGAGGCTGTGAAAGAAAATATAGAAGAAAGCATCCATTTCTTAGCACTGTGGGATTGATGGGATTTGCAAGGCAACTCCCACAATCAGGGCTGAGACACGGTAGCCAAGAATGATCCAGTTCCTTTGGTTTCAATGGCAAAATCTTCAGTGCCAGTAGGGAGATTAGAGCTTATTTTGTGCCATATCCAAAGGACGAAGTGTTCAGTGAGGTGGCCGAATCTATGTAAGGTAAGAATGATTGGTAAAACCTTCCATAGGCCCCAGTAAATGCCACTCCTTTCAAACTAAGTGAGGGTTTTGGCATTTGTATTCAGTGGGAATGAACCAAAAATTAGATAAGTGGGACAAAGTGATGGCAGATGGAACTCTCTGTGTGCCAGTACAAGTTAAGGGAAGCTGAAAAAATGTGTTTCAGTTACCTAATATTTAAATGAAAAAATTCAGGGTTAGAGCTGATCTGCGGGAAAAGCTCTGGGCACCTCTGTGGAGAGCAGTGCAGTGTGGAGAGAGGAAACTCAGTGCAGAACAAAATAAAACCAGAATAAATTGTCATCTATTAAATTGGTCAGGAATGTATATACTACCATAATGATCTCTAAACAAATTAGCTGTGTATCTCTGCCTTGAAATCAGTGATAAGTATGATCACTTCCATAGCAAAGGGGCAGAGAGGAATAGAAAAGGCTGGGAAAAAAAATGGCACCATAATCAACGAGACAGTGGAGGCTGTGATGGGAGAAGGGAATGAGTGAGCACCATGGTTTAGCTTTGTGAAGAGCTGAGTCAGGGGAGAGACAGCATGATGAATTTCTAATTAGAGCTTTAGCAAAGTCTCTTGTCACCTTCTGGCACCTTCCATGACTTTATGTGGATTATAATCTAGGAATTACACAACACCTGCTGTAATAAAGGAAATCAGATTTTATGATGCATAGAGTTTTGAGACAAAAAGAATTGCTGAAAAGTGTGACCAAGACAAGTAGCTGTAGTGATAAAATTAGTATTAACAAAGCTGATGATGGAGAAAGTCTCTCAGTTCTTGTGCCTCTTGTTTTAGGATTCCCTTTCAGCTTTGTGTAGCTCACCAAAGCTGAGCATCTTCCTGCTGCTCTTTAAGCACAGCAACATCCACATTAGGAAATACACTTAAGATGCAGAGAACTGGATCTGAGTATCAACAGCCAAAAAAGGCAGGTTTCTGTTGCAAAGGCATCACTTGAGAGCACGGAGTTAATCCTTTCCACAGAACCCATGCCGTTACAAATCTGCCCTGAAATATCAAAGGCTTTTTTTAAGGCTGCATTTTCTCTCTGGAGTAACCACCTGAGGGCAACATCACACACACAATGGGACACGCAGGGCTCCTGTGTCTGGAATATTGCACTCGATGGAGTATATTGTGCTCGTTTCAAGGAATCCCATTTACCAGAAAAATCATGGCAAATGAGAAGCAGATCAAAGAACAGCAACAAAGATGATTAGGAGGGCTGGAGATACTACGCAGAATAACATTATAAAAGCAGAATCTAGTTTACTTAAGGGATGTTTGATTAGGAGCAGAATCCTGACCTCCAAGTATTTGAAGAGTGATGAGAAATTATTCAGCATAATAAAGGAAGAGGGAACTATGAGTAATTGGGGGAAATGAAGCAAGGAAAATGTGTGTGGTTTTCCGGTTGTATTTTTCCTTCATGTGAGATACTGGGCTGTGAATGAGAGGTATTCATATTCCACTCCTCTAGTGAAAGATCAAGGCTCTGTTAGGGTAAGCATAGTATGGGGCCAGGAATAGAAATTCTTGGTCAAGAAGAGCAGCTCATACTATACTAGACCGTCAGGAGGTGACTAGTGGGTAAAGCCAGCCTATGACATATTTGGGGGGGGCTGGTTCCAGAGCAACACTGATTTCACACCAGGGCTATTTTCTACTTCCCACGCCTTTCCAAGGAAGCAGGTCTTTGAGCCCTTGGTTGGAGGCAGCCCATGGGACACATCACCATTTGCTCTGATTCTGGAGAATTATTTTTCTGGTGGGGAGGGAAGCTGAGACATCTTGCTCTGTGCAAACACTGAGCTGGTGCCTGGAACAAGACATGTGGAAGTGAGCACTGAATTTATAGCATTGATGTGAAGTGCCACCAACATGTGCAGACAGGTGTGGAGAGGGGATACAGAAGTTCTTCCTGCCCTGCAGTCCAGGTTTGGCTTCCTCACTGCATGGATTTGCCTACTGTAGCAGAACTTTGGCAGAGCCTCAAGGCAGTGGGCGATGAGGTGTTTGCTGTGCTGATGAACCAGTAGTGAGCCATGGGCTGGGAGGGTTGTGCTGCAGTGGCCCAGAGGGACTGAGAGCTGGGCATCAGGCAGTATGGACACAACTGCCCACGTCTCACAGCCCACAGGATGGCCATGACGGAAGTGGTCCGGCCCAGTCCCTCCTCAGGGGCAGGCAGCCCGCCCCAATTGCTTGGCAAGGTAGGAGAGAGGAGCAAAGAGTCTTCCAGTAAGGGCCTGAGGAGGATAGGATAGGGCAAGCTAGCAGAGCCATGGCACTTCAGACCCTGGTGCTGCCTGAGCCTCTTCAAAGAGCAGATTTAGCAAGCTGGGAATTCACGCAGTTGGCAGGATCACACTGTGCTGGTGCTGAAGGCAAAGCGAAGCCGCAGAGCTACAGCTGTGGCACTCAAGGATAGGTTGGTGTCCATCCTCTGCTCAGGAAGGGAAGAGCTTACACTGTTCCTGGGGGGCTTTGAGGGCCCCTGTCAGCACAACACAAGCAGATGGTGCTAAGGCAGAGGCATGGCCTGTCATTTGGTAGGAGCTGCCCACCTGCCCGGGTTAGAGGTGCTCAAACAAGCAAGTGCTACAAACCAGGACAGTACAGGGGTGGCATCTCCTGTCTTCTTGTCTGAGCCCAGTCTGCATGCCTGCCATATCCAGCTCCCTTGTGGCACTGAGTGGGTGTTTTTGTGCAGGTCTTGGAGTTACTAACACTCACCAACTCAGTTCTCCTCCTCCATTCACATCTCAGTATATTCCCTGCCGGTGAGGTCTGAGGGACGCTGGTATAGCTGAGAGACATCTCTTTCCAACTTTTCCCTCTGCCAGCTGTCAATCATCCACCTGGCACCCAAATTCAAAATCCCCGTATCATGCTCTTCCCTTTCTGTCCATCCATCAGCCTCCTTTAGCTACTGATGGGATCACACCAGCCCTTGGAATATGCCAGCATGAAAATCAGGGAGCTGAGCTCCCTTCACGGATTTGGGGTTCATTATCGTAAAAAGTGTAGAGATTTAAAAGCTTCAGGGTGATCTGGGGCCACTGGAGTGCCCTGGAAAATCTGTCCAATGTGCAGAATGGCACATTACACCAGGACTTTACAGAGGGATTCACAAGAAATGCAGTTGGAGAAGGGAATGGTGCACTGGCAGACTCATCTAACTCCAAGTAGTCAGGATGTCAGCAGCAGTCAAGCTGGAGCAGTGTGGTCTAACAAGCTTGCTGAAGCCCCTGACTGGCCTCCCTGGATGTCTGTCTTGCTGTTATTTCATCCCTGTTGGAGTTCATATGCAGTTGCTATGCTGCAATTAAATTAACTATGCTGATGCTGGGGTAGGCATGCCCTGTGTGTGACAGAGCCTGAAAATTTGAGAAGCAAAGCAAGCTAAAGTAACTAAACTGACTCCAAACAGAAAGCAATAAAAGACAGCAATCCCTCCTTCCCTTCTTAGATCCCATATTTAAGAAAGGAAATCCTAATTCTTCTAACAGCACCATTATGGGCCTGAGCTGTATCAATGATAACAAGTCTTAAGAAAAAAAGAGGGAAAATCTATTTTTAGCTCTCAGAGACATTATTTGCAAACACAGCTAACCAGACATCTTTTCTACAGTCTGCAGCAATATTTTTTTCCCTGAGATTGAGAAGTCAACATACATCAGCCTGTATCTCAGATCCTGGAGGCACTAATGCACCATCTCCAGTACAGCATTATCCCACAGTCCACTGTTTTCAGGTTTCTGTTAAAGATTAATAATCAAAGAACAAACAGCTTTTGTTTTGACTCTAATACTGATTCAAGCCTGTATCTCTGTTTAAGCAAAAGCAAACCAAGGGAGGGTTCATTTGTTCTGAAAACCACTGATTCCCAGGAAATAGAACGAATTTCTCTTTATGTCTTTTGGATAGTTGGTGTGGGCAGCTCTGTGCCCAAAAGGCTTTCATGCCTTCATGGCACAGGAGCCAAGACCCAGAGCAAGTAAGCCCATATGACATGTCCTTAACCTGCAAAGTTAGAAGAAATTGCTAGGAAAATAAAAGCAAAGTGATTTTCCAATAGAGAGCACTAACCCATGGCCTTTCTGGTAAATTAAAGCCCCATCTGTTCTTTATCAGCATCCTCTGCAGGTTCCCAAACTGGCTGTCTCTCAGTGGAGGATGAGAAGTGGAAAGGAACAACCAGTACTGAAGTGCTCATTGCTCTGTGTTTGTTTCTTCTACCCTTACGTTCTACTCTTGCGAAGCAACATACAAAGGGTGTCTGGCATCCAAGTACCTGATCTGTGCAGTGACATGAAGAAAGAGATACAAGCTGTTCTGTTACTGAAGACATAGCAGAGGTTTCCCTAGCTGGAGGGGAAGTCACAGCTACGAGACTGTTTTGTTTTTCCTGGCAGTTCCTTCCTGGCTTTGTAGGGTCCTTGCCCATAGGCTGTTTTCCTGGGAGAAGCAATCAGAGAGGTTCACTTGATGTCATCATATCCTGTTTTCACTGGCTTCTAGAAAATGAAGCTGTCACGAGTGTGAAAGAAAAACCAAAGGGTTGAGCCCTTGAACAGCCACCCGTGGAACAGCTTCCACAGCTATATGTGCTCCCCAGCCATCACAACCCACCCTGCTGCGCAGACCCCAAGGGAAGAGACGTAAGGAAGTCCAGCATCCTCCCCCCAGCACAGAGATGGGGACAGGAAAAGGTGCCTAAATATCCACTGGTGCATCACCAACAGGTCACAGTCGCCGCTGGTTCCTGCCTCTTGGACATGTGAGCAGGTGTCGTGGTTCGGCTTCACGTGGGTAAGAAACCTTGTGGGTGGAGATAAAAATAATTTAATAGGGAAAGCAAAAGCCACACCCACAAGCAAAGCAAAACAAGGAATTCATCTGCTGCTTCCCATGGGCAGGCAGGTTCTCAGCCATCCCCAGGAACACAGGGCTACACTGTGCATAATGGGGCCTTGGGAAGGTAAAACAGCAACTCCAAATGTCCCCACTTCCTCCTTCTTCCCCCAGCTTTATATACTGAGCACGATGCCGTGTGGTGTGGAATGTCCCTTTGGTCAGTTGGGGTCAGCTGTCCTGGCTCTGTCCCCTTCCAACTTCTTGTGAGCGCCCAGCCCCCTTGCTGGTGGGGGGCGGTGAGGAGCAGGAATGACCTGGATGCTGTGCAAGCCCTCAGCAATAAAGAAAACATCCCAGTGTTATCAACACCATTTCCATCACACATCCAAAACATAGCCCCATATCAGCTACTATGAAGAAAATTAACTCTATCCCAGCCAAAACCAGCACAGCAGAGCAAGCGGCTCAGCTTTCCAGGATTCTTCTTGCTCCCTTTCCCCTTCTGACTTCAATAGGAGAACACATCCTCCCAAGCAGAGACATGCTGGCCTGAGTGATGTTGGTTTGGAAAATCTGGAAGCCAGCAGCTCCCTCTGCTTAGGGCCTCATGCTTTATTCATCCTCCCTTGCTCTGAGCTTTGGGAATATAGATCCAGCCAGCTTTGTCTTGGAGCTGGACATGGAGAAGGGTCATTTCACAATCCTTTGGAGCTGCTGTAGGTTCACTACCCTCCAGTGTCTGTCCCACCGTGTATTCCTGACATCCCTTTTCCATCTGAGCTGCTCTTCCATGTGCGATACTGCCATCACTACTGCTCCTGACTGCAGTGTGCTGTCATGCAGAAGCTGGTGTCCCACTAGTTCAGCTAAGTTCAGTGCTGTGTATGTTCCTCTTGCTGGTGATTTCTTGGATGACAAACAGTTGTAAGGATGCCAGCCCTCATGTTTCAAAAGGCTCAGAGTTGGAAGGCAATTAATATTATCCTTCTATGCTTCCCATCCTGGAGGAGTTGCAGGCACACCACCAAACACCAAGGCAGAAGGAAGTTATCTGGAATTTCATACATTGCTCTGAGAGAAAAGTGCCTCCCCTCCTAAAATCTGTCTAAACCCTTTGTTTCACAAGGAGCTGCCTTTGGATGCTGCTTTGTGAGTTCCTTCAGCAGGGGGTTAAATGGAGAAATATGCCACAGAGTATCTGTGACCACTTTTCTCATCAAGAAACCATTTTTAGCTCCCTTACCAGGGTCCCAGTAAAATTCCCGAAGCAATGGTGGAAGCTGAGAAAGCACAAGGCCTTTGTGGAAGACTGTTAATACATTATTCCCCTTTCCATTTCTCCTAAAGCAACTGAGTGCTTTCAGTGGCATGCACATGAGGTGAAAAGCATTGGTGGCTCCAGGCAAGAGGACCCTGCAGGTGCAGACACTGTCCTTGCACACACTGCATAACAGGGTGTGTGTGGATGAAAGGAAGCCCTGGACGCTGTCCTGACTTGCACCCCTTGTAATCAAAACAACTGGAAGCAGTGACATGAAGGGGAACCAACTTTCATGGTTCAGCCTCTTCCTGATGGGGTCTGGTGAGCCCCGGGAATCCTGCCAAGTCCAGCAGGGCAGGAGGAGCTGGGCCATCAGAAACATGCTGGAGTCTGTAGCCTGCACCACCTCCTAACACGTCCCAGCCTCACAGCTCTGGCAGCACTGCCTGCCTGAGGAACCACCATCCAGGACAGTGGCTGGGGATGTGCCAGAGCATGCAACTTATTACGCACAAAAAGCACTACACTAAAACATAAAGGAACAAGAGATTAAAGGGGAACAGATGTTGGCTGATCTTGTCCACCCTGCTCCTGGGAGGCAGCCCAGTGCAGCTGCTGCCTGCCCCAGGCTCTGCTAGATTAGGGTAGTAAGGCTGGGATCCTGGCAGCCTTGCACTGCTCCTCAGATGACAGTACTGGGTGTGACCCTGCTGGTACCCTTTTCTGGTGTGGCAGCTTGTTTCACACCCTTTCTGTGAAAAATCATTTAAATGACCCCCCATGATCACGGTGGGATGCTGGGCCCCACTGAGGTGAACTGTCAAATCCATAATGGGAAAGGAAATCTGAACCTCTGGGTCATTAGTCCCACACCACGTTAAACCAGCCATGATGCAAAGCTTGGCATCAGAAAAGCCAGAAAAGGCTACTGACACCGTCTGACTGTATACACAGTTCAGCTGCCAAGACTCTTATTTCTCACTTAGTGCATAAATGACATTATTCCTCATTTTTGTATCATTCTTTCCTGTCTTCCTTTCCTTGTCTATAGCTTTTCTTTCAATATGTGATATATCGCTGCCTCCCTAATTCTGCACTCTGCTGTTTCCATTCAGTGATGAACTTGGGAGTGCTGGATTAACAGCTGGTACCAGTGATCTTAGAGGGCTTTTCCAATCTAAATGATTCTATGATTCTATATAATGTCTGGACTTCCTGTCCTCATATCCTCCTTGTTCACCTTCTCTCATTTCCTAAATCCTCTGGGAAATGTTGCCACCAACACTGACGTCTCTGAGGGATTTTTTGAAGGTGTCTCAGCCAAATCTGGAGAACTTATTGTGCCATCCTGTCACTTAAACTGTACAAAAAGGCAGGGTTTTCAGTCATTTAAATTTCTTCCCTATGGTCCTGATGGAGAAGGATAAAAAAAACTAACCTAGAAGAATCCCAAACTGAACAGCTTATCCTTTTCAGAATATTCTCCCTCAGTGTCTCTAAGCCCTTTCTACTGTTTACTAATCCCTCCCTTCTGCCAGTCCCCACCACTGGGAGCTATTGTCCACCTAATGCAGAGCAGACCACGCCAGTAAGCTCTGGCCAAATTCAAACCATTAGCTGTAATGTGTCTACCACTAAAGTATCTGCAAATAGCTGTGAAATCCCAGAGAATTAAGATTGAACACTAAACGTCAGAAACTGGCCTCTTGATTTTTATTTGCATATAATGGCTCACTCCAACACATCTGATAACTGAGGAACTGCGGCTGTAACTGTGCAGCAGAGCTCAGTGCCTTCCAGCCTGTGACGGCACTTTCCCTGTAAGTGTGTCCTGCATCCTGCCTTCCCCATCCCCATCAGAAACAGGAGAGGGGTCAACCTTGCTGGTGCACCTCTTGGACTGTCATTTCCCCCCCAATATTGCGCTCACAGGGCTCTGCTGAAAGCCCAGTGACACAGCTATAGCTCTGAGGTGGCACCATGCCTTCCCCACAAGACCACCTTAACAGCTCACTGCTGTGCCTTCCCCGGCACCCAGCATTGCCAACAGCACCCTTCCTGTGTCTCTCCTGATACAGCATCAGAAGCTACCTGATCCTTGCAAAAAAGAACATCTTTTTCAGCAGGTGTCCTGAGCCCCCCAGGAAGTGTTTGCTGTTCTCTGTTTGCAGATCTCTTCCCATTTATCAGGCCAGCCTGGTCACTCATCACCTCCTGATGTTAATGCTGGAAGACAGGGACACTGAGTGCAAGAGTGGCAAAGCTGTCATGCTCCAGCTGGGCAAAAGTGGAGCCTCACTCAGCAAATATTGACACGTCTGCAAGCAAACAGAAAGCAGCTTTCAGCAAGCAGCTCTCTGGCTCCCTGAGCTGATGCTGGACCAGAGATGCTTGATGCTTTGTGCTTATGAGCTGCTGTTTACAGAGGGCAGGATACAGGAATGGATCTCCAGCAGCTGTGATGACAGCGGCAAATTAATGGACTCACAGGAGCCACCAGCCGCATGCCCACTGCCCACCTGCAACACAAGTGGCTGCAACCACTTCAGCTTCTGGAAAAACAAGCTGTCTTTTCCATCCCTCAGCAACTTCCAGGCAGGCTTGCTTCAAGAGGATATTCAAGAAAGTCTTCATTAAAAAATAGGTAGCTTAAAACAGATTTTTGTTCCAAGTCTTTAGTTCCCCTGCTTTTCTGTCCTAAAACACTGCTCTTAGTATTTAGGTGGTTATTGCAGCTCCTGTAAATTGTCAGATTTAGGCGAGTCACGGGTGCAAGTGAGTATAATCTGAGTCCTTCTCATGGATCTATGGAATTGAGTAGCCAGTCATTAGCAACATTAGCTCTTACCCCTTATAAAAACTACAGTTTAACCTACATGCTAAACCGGGAGTTTTATGCTCCCATTCAGACTATTGCCTGGTAGCTAGATGACCACATTCCCTGCACAGGTGGAGCAGAGTCCTTATTTAAAGAAGAGACGGGATTGCAAGCAAAGGCTAGTGATGGATTGAGTTCACTTCCTGGCCCACCCTCTCGATGACTTTGAGCAAGCTATTTGATCTCTTAATGCTCTAGTTCCCATACATGAAAAGGAAGTGATAATGCTTTCTCTCTCCAGCTCTTTTTTTTTTTAATCTTCTTAGACTGAAAGCAATTTTGCCTTTTTCTTCTGTGCTTCTGTGTTTCCTGTTTGTTTGTATTCCTAGAACAATTAGATTCTCATACACAGCACAAGTTCCCTAGTACTGCAGTAAATGCAAATAATTATCTGTTCTCATTTGGAGTCTGTGGGCACCATGAACAGCCAATAAACAAAGGGATGACGCAGACCCTTAACTGATGCAGTGTGGATCTTAGATAGAGGACTAAGGAGTGGAACAGTAAGTTCAGAAGTAGATTCCAGGAGTCATCATGTGTTTCGTTCCTTTCACCTTTTCTGAATGTGCAAGTTAATTCTTTACACTACTTTTCCACTCCCTGGTTTGTTCCTACTACCTGCTGCTTGCCTGCAGAGTAAAGACAACAGCTAATCCCCAGCTCCTTTCCTCTGCATGAAATAAACACTCTAAGTAACATGTGTGCTTTGGGCAGAGGGCATGGAGCCATCTCTGCCACGGAGCACATATCTTCTCTTCTTCCTCCTGTTTTTTACCTCTAAATCAAGCTGACAATTTCTTAGAGCAGGGATGTTGCCTGTGTGAGGCACCAAGCACAGCATGCCTATAGCACTATAGGCATACGCTTGACAGGCCATTGGTGTGGACTGCACTAGGCAGAGTTTCTTGTTTATTAATTACCTAAATCAGTCACCCAGAGTTTTCTGACAGACAGCCCCTTTGCTGAACCAGGTGTAGGGTGATGAGAGGTACCAAAAGCATGGAAGAGGTGGGTGGAAACCACAGCCTAGGGACTGTGGAAAGGAGACGAAGTATTTGGATGGTGCAAGACTAAATGTCTCACTGCTACAACAGCTACAGCCCAAGCGCCAAGCAGGGCCAGAGGGCACCTAAGTGCTGCTTTGACAGCACTGCTCTTCTGGTCCAAACCTCAGCTTAGACAAAGAAACTGTTTGATAGCAAATCATTTCAGCTGTCCCTCTCCTTTGGTCACCCCTGCTCTGTGGGGCCTCTGCAGAGCCCTAATAAGGAAACCCACAGCTCCAGGCTGGGGTCAGTTCTTTTGCCAAGATCACTGGAGATCACATCAAAGCCAGTGCCAAAACTTCTGTGTGCCTCCAGGCCTGGCAAGCCCACCAGGACAAATGAATTGCAGGGAATGAGGCACATTTCTACAGAACCATGGGAGGGACAGAGAGAGAAGAGAGAAACACAGAAAAGGATGAACAGAAAAAGAAAGGGATATAGCAGACACAAAATGGATCTACAGGTAAACAGAAGGGCAGACTGGTGATACCTTTTGTCAGATATTCATTGAAGGATGGTTTGCACAATTACAGCCACAGGCAACATTAACAGCTGGCACTGAAACACTGCTGGCAAGCTGCATTCCTCTTCTAAAAGCCACCTATCCCTACCCCTGCACAAGTATCAGTAGAACTGTCAGCATGTATGATGCGGAAAATTATTCCTACAAACTGCTTCCATTATACACAGGTTGAGAAACTACACTGTAGTCACCTATGCATTGAAGACAAAATGCACAGTCCTGTTATTTGGTCACTGCTCTCTCCCCTCGACACTGTAAAAAGTGGGACTGGACTGCACCTTTGCCTTCAGTGGCCTGAAGAAGATGAGCAGTAAATAATTTATTTGGAGGCTTTTTCTGGCACAGACAGATGTGTATAGACACAGAAGGGAAACACTGCTTGTTGAAAGGTCAGCAGATACTGATTATGAGCAGGGGAATGTTCTCACAGGAAACCCTGAAGACTGTGCAGAAGTAAACATACCTCCAGTGTGGAGTGGCGTGGTGATCCAGCTGAGTCCCTCTCTGGGGACTAGCTTCCCAGGGATGATGCACAAGGCCCTTGGGGTATTTACACAGCCTGTTTTCTAAAGACCAGCTGCCACTCAGCACAGTTTATCTTCTTTTCCTGATTATTCAATCTGTGTTTTCTTTGCTCCTTCTGGCTGTCTCTTCCTCCAGTTCCTGGAACTGTGAGCAGCTGAGGCCTCAGTAGCACCTGTGTGCGCGCCAGGCTCAGCAGCTGCCGCATCCCCCGATGCCGAGTGCAGTCTGTCCACCACACGCACTTCCACACCACTGGGCAACAGGCTACTTGCAGATTCTTCCCATGCAGATTTGTTTCTAACTCAGAAACTTTGTGTCCTCCTGGAGCGGGGAAAACTCTTAGCTCCTGGCATGCCTTCACTTCGTGTTTCTTTCAATGAGGAGGGCTCTCTGAAAAGACCCATCCTGTTGTTGTTAACAAAATTAGGAGAGGAGAGACATTTCTAGCTTGCGACAAGCCTGGCTGAACTCTAGTAGAGGCACAGAGAATGTAACAAGTGAGGGTCTCACTGGATCCCTGCATTTGGGTCCCTCAAATTCTCCAAACTCCAAGAGCCTTTCAACAGAAAGCATTTGAAGCAAACACAATTCTGGTGCTCTTACTGAGGATCAAAGCCCCTCTTGTGCTGGCAAAGGCTTGTGTGTCCATGTCTGATAGATCTCCCTGCAGGGACACAAATGTCTAAGCGAATTTGCTGCAGTCTCCACTTTGGGCTGGAGGAGCCCTGACTTGCACAGCATTTCCAAACACACAAAGATTAAGGAGGAGGCCAAGTTGAACGGCTGGCATCCCTTCAGCATACTTCTTAGCTATAATTTTCCTTATTTCTTGCAACAACAAGGTTCAGAGGGATGCACTCTTCTCTGTGGAACAAAGAGGGCACTGTGTACCAAGCTTTTGCTGTATAAAATCAGTTCAGTGAAATTCCCATTTGCTGCTTGCCTGCTCCTAGGCTACTGCTGTCTCCACTACCTCCACTATTTTTTTGATCCAACAACTGTAACAATAAAAGACGTCAACAAGTTACCCATAGAAGACAATTCACATCTGTTTCTGAATACAGCACCTGAGAGAGAAAGAGATATTTTTTCATCCACTCCAGGTCTTTTCTAGTCACAACCTTGCAAAGAAAAAAATCCTTATAAAATATGATTTTAAAAGGAACTTTAAAAAGCACTAACTAAACAAACAAACAAAATCTTCCCTTGCCACCTTCAGGTTCTATTAGCATTAAATTTTCCGCTTAAAAACAGTGGAGGGGAAGAGAAATAATGATGTTACTTACTATTCATGAGTTGTTCAGAGTACCCAAGGAGGTGTTGTTTAAACTAAACAAAAAGAGATTTCTTGCATGCTGCCTTCTCCCAAACCAATTCCTATAGGATAGGAATGACAGCTTGATGTTCTTACTACTGAGGGAGCAGGGGGCTGCTCCGGTGGGTGCAAAGCCTGTGAACATTTACCAGATAGGATTTCTACAGCATATAGGGGAGCTCATCATCAGCCAAGGCTACTTCTGGCTTAAGCAATCAGTTCAATGGACTTTAGTATTGTTGTATAATTGTAACCAGAAGTCCTCTGTGAGTTTGAACCATGGTGTTGTGCTCTCACAAGTAATTTGTGAGGAATCTCTCCCCTTAGGAGTCTGCTTGTCAGTAATGTGAGACAGCTGTGAGTTTTCTTTGGGAGAAAGGAACTCCCAACGGCCAGAGCCCAGGCCATGCTGTAATCATCCTCCATGATGTTATCTTACAGCTTCTCTTCAGAATGGGTAGACACCTCAAAACCACTCTTAACTTTCTCATCAAGCTCATATTGTAGGTATGTAATTTTTTTCTCCATATGAAACATTGACCACAGCTGCTTTACTGCTGTTTCTGCAACTGCACTTCCATTGACTTCTCATTTGCACTCCCCAGATGACATCCTGATCCAGCAAAATCAATGAAAGCTTTGATGCTGACTTCTGCTGGATCTAGGCTTCAACCAATAGCCTCTGGCTGTTGTTAAACCTGTATTTTAACCTACTCCTGATTTCAGGTTTTTTTCACAGCACTATTCTTCCGACCACTCAGCAATGCACACATCTAACAGCCTACCTGAGCTCCTATTTCTCTTTACATCAAGTAGATGATGTTTAGAAAAACGCTGCAGTATTCACCTTCCCTCAGCCAACTTCATACAGCTGTGGACCATGATTTCTAAGATAATTGATCTCAAGCTGAAAGGATGTGATTCTGGGTGAACAGAGGAAAAAAATAAAGCTGTGGTCAAATGAAAAGGAAACTTTAGGTTGTTTTGTATTTTGAAATTGATTAAGCATCTATATACAGAGACCCACTAAAGTCCTAGAATTAGGCAGATCAGTCAGTACTGACCCTAACAGCCCCCTCCCAAAAGAATTACACCTTAGCTCATCCCTGCTGGTAATGGTAGCTCTAAAACAAACAGTACTTGAGGACACCTGGTGGTGGTTGTCTGGGAAAAGAAATTCGGTTCAAAAGCACTGCCACAGTCCAAGTCTGCATGTCTTAGGTGCTCAGAAGTTGGCAACAACCCATCCCACAGTGATTCTACTGTGCCAGGTCAAGCGTTGTAATGTGTTGTTGTTAGTCTGAGGTGAACTGTATGAGATTTTGAGGCAGTCTAAACCAGGAGCCAACCACACCACCCACCCTCCTGCCCTCAATCCGTTTTCTTTCCAATGGAAAGCTGAAAGCATGGTAGGGAAGAGAAGAGAAGAGGAGAGGGCAGACAGTTACACACCCCGGCCGCATCTTGACAAACAGGCAGCATCTGACTGCAGTGCACATCTGGGCCTCCAAGCTGGAAAACAGCCCCAGGCCTCACAGTTCAGATGCACCTCTATGCCTCACAAGTTGTTTTAAGGAGGAAATTGTCCTGCGGCCGGCTATGAAGCCCAAATAACTGGCTGTGAGAGAACCACACCATCTTTCACGGGCATACTGCTGTGCTGCTGCATTGGCAAACTCCCAGGGGGGATGTGGGCATGTGGTTTCTCTTATTGTTGTAAGGAAACTTCCTTGGCTCAGATCTGCAATGACCTCCAGACCTTGCTGGACAAGGTCACTGTGCTGCAGGAAATTCTGAGGTAGAGGCTGGTGGAAGCAGAGGCAAATGTAACAGCTACTGCAGGAATGCAAGCTAGTACTTATTATTGTGACACCACTTGTATTCCCATATAGACTAATGGCCAGACTGGGAGGAAGATTAATTCTGCAAGATGCCAAACAAACCCAGAGTGATCCTCCACCCTTGCAGTTGTAAGCTGAGCTCAGGTAAAGGAAAACCTCTAAAGCTGCAGCATTTACTTGTTTACTCTTTTTTCTTTTTTTTCTTTTTTTTTTTTTTTGCTATATATTGTTTAAAGATCAAATAACTGGAAAAGAGATGAAACCAAGAAAGGCTGGAGTCTGAAAAGAATGTGGCTTAGGCCTACAAATTATTATTTTATAGAGTTGATCAGATTTTGGGAGTGATGCAGACAATGATAAACAAGACAAGAAGGGGTGAGGTAGGAAATAAATTTCAGAGGATTAGGACTCTGGATCAGGTTATTAAGAAGAGTCTTCATGCACACCCATGAAACCACAGACAGCATTCTCTCTTTAGATCAAATAGAAGCCTCTATGCAGCCAAGAAGGAAAAATTACTCCTACCAGAGCTCTGTCAATAAAGAAATATCAATAAAGGTTCAGTTGTTAAAACAATTTCCCAATGCATGGGACAAAATACGTTTTACAGGGTGGTCTACTACTTCTTTCAGTGACAACCCTACCCTCTCAGTTACAAATGATTACTTAGCTTTGCAATAATAGCTATGTTGGAAGCACACATCCATTTAATATTTGGAATTTTTCACATATAACTCCCTTATGAATGGGAAATGTGTGTTTAAGATTACTAGATGAATAGAGACAAATTCTGCCCTTTGGAAATTCGATGTAAAGTATCAGCCCTAATACAGATTTACACTTGTAGTTAAATCAGAGTAAATGAGAACAAATTTCGACCTCATGATATTCAGCATAGTGGTAGGAATGTAACACAAGAAAGGGTTACTTTCTAACTGCTTGTAAGATTTAAGGCAGATAAATAAATAATAATAAGCCTTTGTTTCTGAAAGGAGATATTCAGTCTACCCAAAGCACCATCCAAGTCATTAAAGGATTCCCAGGTGCCAGCATTTGGAAAGGGTATTACCTATTCAAACAATTTAGGCAGACCTCTCTGCTGCTCTCTCTCCTGGGTCATCTCAGATTTCCTCAATCTCTGCCCAGAGCTGAGTTGAGGCAAGAAAGAAAAGCTGGAAATTTCAGCGGAGTAACATTTTCTCCTGAATTAGACAGAACATATTTTTCAGTCTTGCAGCAAAAATGAGGAAACCCCTCCTTTGTTAGTGCAGCTGCAAGGCTGGCTGGGTGAGGGCCACACTGCATGTAGAGGGACAGGCTCTGCAGCAGATGCTGTGCAGAGAACCCTCTTTTCCTCCCCTTTTTAGATATAATTTACTGGCTCCACTCTATTATTTGGAATAGAAACCACATATAAATGTCAGCACAATGCATCTGGGTTTTTAAAACAAAGTAATTCTGCAGCAAATGGAAGAGTGAATCCACACAAAGGCAAAAGGCTTGCTGAGGAGATGGCAGAGCTTTGCTGGCAAGAGTCAGTGCCCCAAAGATGGGGATGCAAACACCTCTGTGGATATTTAATGCTTGGAGGGCACAGACAGTTTTCTGAAGCCACACACCCCACCTGAGTTGGTCTCTGGCTCCTGCACATCTTTAAAGGTTAAAAGACCGAAGCAAGTGCCTTAGACTGAGTAGAAATTTCATACTGGGAAGTATTTTCTGAGGAAAAAAAACAACTACTGAAAATAGCAATCACTACAGAAAGTGACACTGAGAAAAGGCCAGTGGTCTCTGCCTATCTGGCAAAGAGAGGCATGCAGATGTCTCCAACAGGAATAAGTTCTGCCTAGATAAAAACTAAGCTTACTACAAGAAGAATATTTTCTGGAAACCTTATCTTTAATTAATGAGATCTGCCCCGTCAATTGTTCTGATCCCAGAGCTCCCCTGGATGCACTTCTTTACTTCTGCTCTGGGCTCTCAGGTGGTAGGCCAGAAACACCCATCCCACTATCAGCTCGCCACATGCATCAGGCATCACCCCTGTCTTTGTTGCTCCTTTGCTTAAACACTCTACAGAGATTCTGCCTGCAGCCACCCGAAAGCTTCAGACTTCTTGAGCTCTCTTCCAAGGACAAGTTGATTAAACCTTGTTACTCCAAGACTGTGATTACTGCTGCCTGCTGATTCATTCCTCTCTCTGATGTATAGTCGTGGTCACGGCTCTGAAAAGCCTAAGTCATTCAGGTCCCTGCATTATAAGACATGTTCTTCTACCATTTTGCTGTAGCAACTGCAGCTTGCAGAGATAAGGATGAGTGTCAGTCCTAAAAATCGAATTTATGAAGACCAGGGACTGTTGTCAGCAAGTTGCTTCCAGGGAATCACGAAACAATTTAGCAATCTTTCATGCACTGCCTATCTTTGTAGGATGTCTGAAAAACCCTGTATCAGTTATTTGTGAATATATTAAATCCTAGTGCCAAGACACTAAAATGATGGGCTGGATAACACCTATACCAATTCATTAAATCCTCCTGAAGCCTAACCACAGTCAGAGCTACACTGACATAGCAATTTCTCACTGTGCTGTTTTGTCTTTCCCAGAGTTCCTCAACAGCACCTTCCTCCTCAGGCTGTCAGCAATCTGGCTGGCAGCATGGTGTGTGCAAAGTCACAGTGCTGCATCTCACCCCTCTGGGTACCTGAAAAACAACCAAGACAGACATTGTGTGTTCAGCTGTCAGCTAGAAGTATTACAGCACCTCGAGTGATGCCTGGGCAGGATGATGTAACCAGCACATTGGTATTTCTTACCCCAGTAAACTCTACCTGCCCGCTGTGCCAAGAGCAGTCAGCATGATAGATGCTATTAGGGGAGTGATGAAAAGCATGAAACAAACCTTAAAGACACAGAAAACTTCATGTCACAAAATGACAAAGCTCTTTGGCTCTTGTGCCTGTCTTTTCCTGAGTAAGGCAGGATAACCACTTTTTTTAGGCATATTGCCTGCCCAGGATTATGCCAAAGAGAATCCCCATGGAAGGCTTGTGACAGTCATCCTGCAGATTTTCTCTGTATCTCAGCACAGCTGTTCCCATCCTGACCTACTAGCCCGATTTCTTGCTGAGTGGTTACTCACTCAGAGTACACTGAGAGTGCTACTGCAGGCATTCCAGAAGTGGAAGAGTCCAGCTCATGGCACACACTGCACTTTCACCCCTTCCTCTCTGTGTCTCCCCATGATTGCACACAGCTAGCTCAGGTCTCACTAATGGAGAAAATGGCATTGGTCCTGGACAAGCCAAAAGACCCACATCCTTTTCCTCTGAACAGTGTGCAGTCAAGGTATTTCCAGCGTTTTTCCATATTTAGTACAATCTCCAAGACAGAGGAAAGTGTCTGTACTATATCAGGTTGGGACACTCCTGATCCTTTCTGTTGCTGTTAAACTGTTACTTGGCTCTAGTTCCTTACTTTTTATGCTCAGCATAGCTCAAGGCTTCACTTTGCAGGTCTTGAAGTTTGTTCAGCTGTTTGTCATCCACAGTCTCCTCCCCTTCTGACAAGCAGCCATCTATCTTTCCTTCCTTATTGAGAAAAACCCCGTACTTTCCTCTGTTGCCTACTATCTCTTACTATCCTTAGCAGTAATGACTTACATGCAGGAAAATGATTCAAAGCTGCAATGTTTATGAAGTCAGAGCCAGTCTGAACTTTTCAGATTATTTGAAGGAAAATCAGATTTTATATTCAACACACTTGGGAGGAATAACCCCTATCCATTTTTTGCTGCATCAAAACCAACTGCAGATTTGTCCCCATCACATAAAAATGTGGGTGATGGATACCAGTATAACTTGTGATCAGTGTCAGCCCAATGGATGCCCAGGACAGTGCAATAGTTGTTCTGCAAGAGTATTTTGAGGACAGTCTTCTTAATTTGTACCAGCAGAAATGGAAGTGGCATGGAATGATAGCTATTACTCTTTCTTTAGAAAGAATGAGGTAAGAATTCTTTAGTAAGAATGAGGAGATGAGGTTTATTAAAGAACATGCAGGAAGATGAGCTCACTTCACTACATCACTAAAAGTGTTTTCAAGTGTTTCACGAAGGTGTGCAAGCATCCAGGAGCCACTGTGCACACAGCAGCAACTCACATGCATTTCAAGTTGCTCAGTTCTGTAAGCTTCGCTACCTTGCCTGAGACGAGTGGAAGGGACCCTGAGACTGATTTCTCCCCCAAAAGGACGCTAGCTCTGAAGGGCAGAGCTGGGAGAAGCTGAAGCTGTTTGACACACAGCTAAGTGCGTGTTCTGTGCAAAGGCAGGAGAGCTCAGTCCTCTGATGGGAGCTGCTGGACTGTGGCACCTTCCCTTGCCGAAGCAGGTGTCTCAGAAATGCCACCTAGCCAGCTGCCAGCTGAATGACGCCTGGTGCCTCTCTTCCCTCCTGTCTGCCCCACTGCTGAGCAGCTCCTCGTATGAGCCCGGGATGGCAAGGAATGGGAGAAACTGCTTTCGAACTGTTTAATAACAGTGATGGTAACCTTTGACCTTACTGAATAGCAGCGCTTTTGACCTTTCATTTGTTAAATAATGCAACCACTTACTTCCCGATCCTTATCAGTGTTTAGTAATTGGGGTCAAGACAAAGGGGAGCAGAGTTACCCACCAGACTTTACTGAACCAGGAAGAATTTCCTTAAGATATAGATATCCTTTTTGATAATCTTCAGTCAGGACAGGCAAAGACTAGAGACTAGGTGGCTTAGAAGTTCCATAACAGGCTAAAGAGCCTCTCAGCTGTTAGCATCTGGTTTGAATCCAGCTGTGGTTGACAGTGGCAGAAATTCATTATGATCTTGGGTTGCCTCTCTGACTCATGTGACACGAGTTTGGCTTGCAGTTCTGCTGTTTACTGGTCAACTGTAGCCCTAACATAAAATATTACCACACGCCTCTAGAGAAGTCAGTGATTAAATGAGTCTCCAAAGCCTGAAAATTCCTATTACATGGAGCAAATCAGGCACAGGCAGGTGGCAATGTGGACAAAAAGTCTGCGGTCACTCCTGTGTGTTCTGCATGATTCGTGTCAGAGAGGTGGTTAATCTTCAGGAATCTGAGTTGCTTTTTGTGCAGGGTAAGTAAAGCTAATGGGTCAGACTGTGTGCTGTACAGCCCATTAAACATCTCACTTGACAAAAAATCAGGTGACAACTGTTACAGGCAGCAATCCCAGGATCAGTGTTTTCCTTAGAAGTGAACAGGAAACGGATGAAAAAAAGAAAGAATTTATGACTTTACAATGGATTTAAATGTAAGTGCATGCACATATTTATTTATATAATGCACACATATAAAAGTTTAAACTTCCTGAAGACGTCAAACAGAAATTCTATTTGTCTAAGCAGCTGCACAATCTCATTACTTATTTATTGTATTTTGTGTTAAGCCAGACAGCAAGATTTTTAGGGCAGGAGCTGTTTCCTGGATGTCTGTGATTCAGCAAAATGAGCTGCCAAAGAGCAATCCAAATGCTGTAATTTATAAATAAGACATTTATTTATAGAGGCACATGAGCTAGATAAGATCACAGAATCATGGAATGTTAAGGGGTTGGAATGGACCTTAAAGATCATCTAGTCCCAACCCCCCCTGCCATGGGCAGGGACACCTCACACTAAACCAGGTTGCTCAAGGCCTTCCCAACCCTGCCTTTGAACACTGCCAGGGTTGGGGCATCCACAACCTCCCTGGGCAACTTGCTCCAGTGTCTCACCACCCTCACAGTAAAGAATTTCTTCCTAATATCTAACCTAAATTTCCTCTCTTTCAGTTTGTACCCATCACTCCTTGTCCCATCACTATGATTCTGGATGAAGAGTCCCTCTCTGGCTTCCCTGTAGATAGTGGAAGGTTGCTATGAGGTCTCCATAAAACCTTCTCCAAGCTGAAGAGTCCCAGCTTTCTCAGCCTGTCTTCGTAGGGGAGGTGCTTCAGTCCTCTTAGCAATTTCATGACCCTCCTCAGGATCTGTAAGAGTGACATTGTAAGCAGTGACCTTCAGAAGGGGTTGTCCATGTAAGAAATAAAAAAAAATTGAGCCCTTTGTGGTATCCCGGTGAAGGTGCAATGCAATTGTATGCCCTCCTGCTTTTTGGACTGGGCTTTGGATTTAGGCCTCTTGAAACCGAGGAACACATGCGCAGGCAGACAGCCATAACTGCATCCTTATTGTGCTGCTGCTCGTCAGCGTCTCTGTGTCCCGGGCGGGGTTAGCTGAGCACGGCACGGCACGGCACGGCCGGCGCTGCCTGCCCGGTCCGTCGCTGCTGCGGCGGAAGCGCGGGGTGACCCGCAGCCTCCCGGCCGTGACCCGGGGCGGGCGGCCCGCGGTCTCCCGGCAACGGGGACGCGGAGCGGGATGGAGGCGCTGTCGCTGCCCGCGGCGCTGTCGCTGGTGGCCGGCGGCGGCGCGGGGCTCAGCCCGGAGCGG